>VZTF01006884.1:45843-80596 GCA_013397755.1 Cnemophilus loriae | reverse complement strand
GCTCCTCGCTGTGCTCCTCGCTGCCGTCCGTGTCGCTGCCGCTCGCCTCCTGCGGGTCGCGCCGCTGTCAGAGCCGGAGCTGCACCCCCGCCCTCCCCGGCCTCCGAGAGGCGCAGCCCGGTGACCCCTGAAGTACCTCCTCAGCGGGGCCCTCCGCCGAGTCCTCCGAGTCCTCGTCGGAGCCCCTCTCCTCAGAGGCCTGAGTCAAAATTTCTTCTCCCTAAGTTGAACACAAAAGATCTGTACTGAGTGTATGCGAAGCCATAAAGTGGCCTGGCCAAAGTGTGCCAGGGTGGGATGGAAGAAAAGGGCATTTTGTTGCCTTCCTAAATAAAAAGCTTTAGAGTAAAAAAAATCAGGTTTTGATTAACTGTCCTGCTTCTACAGTGAAAGATGAAGAGCCAGAACTGGCTTCTTTTAAAGCCAAACATGAAAGTGTGCGAAGGCGTTCAAGTGACCTTGATCACGACCTTATGCATGTAGTTCTTGCCAAGGAACAGCCAAAAAATCCCCGTACCTGTTCATTATGATCAAATCTGACCCCTCAGTGCAAGAGCCTAGAGATGCAGATTCTTAATCTTGAACTGGAATGCTTCTTTCTCTTGCACTAGACATAGCTGTACTACGGTCACACTGGATTTGGCCTTTAGCTATACCCACACATAAGGGGAGAGTTAGAGTTGTCTGGAGAAGATGAGCATTGTCCTCTCCCCAGATTTCAATAGCCCCAAGGCAGGGCAGTGGTTCTCACCTGAAGATCCCGATTTTTGAGGATGCCGACCCAGAAAGCCTCCTGGCAGTGGTTGAATGCCAGCATTGCCTTCACTCGGTACACAAATTGCTCCAGAGACTTCTTCAGCAAAGGCACATGGTTGGTCAGTCCAATGTCTTGGTGAATCTATGAAACAGTAAAATGTGATGCGGATTGATTCTTGCCTAAGTGTTCTGGCTGTTTAAAAGCCATTGGTTATCGTGGGGTGGACATGACCCCCACCAAACTTGCCCACATGACATCACTGCTTGGGCAAATTATAGCTGTTGTTAAAAAATAAAGCTCAGATCAGTATTTTGTCTAAAATGACCCCTTGCAACAATCCAAACATCTATATTCACCCAGATTAAAAAAGAAGCCTCAGTTTTTGTCATGAACTTGAGAGAGAGGCTAGTAATTCCTCTGCTGAATTCCCAAGGTCAGAAAGGAAAAAACGAGAAAGGTGTTAAATACACCACTTCCAACACAATCTTTTCTTGCTCGGTGCCTCATGCAATTCTTTTACATGGAATGTGTGTGCACTATAATCTCCAAAACCAGCTTCTCTGGAGCAAAGAAGCACTGGCTTTTGGAGAACTAGGACAGGAGGAACAGATGGAGTTGCTGTAAGCAAAAACCACCAGAGGAAGGGCAGCTATGCCAGGTATCGTAAGAGATTTAGCTCTGGGTGAGCATCTCCTCCTGCTAGGCTTCAATCTGCAGTACAGAACACTCATTGCTAAACCAGAAAGCCTGTCAAGCTGCCAAAACCTGCACAATTATTTTGTACATAAGTATTTTCCTCTTTCATGAGAATATTTGTAGTCTTCTGGGATTAAGATGCTCTCATTAGCTGTACTCTGAATTCAGGTCACCTGCATTTCTTGGAAGAGTTCAACACGCGTGGGCAGAGGGACACTGCTTTGCTTCAAGTTCTGCCAACAGGGAATGGGTAACTGATTACCAACAGCAAGCTGTTCTCCAGCCTGTGTAACAGGCAGGACCTAGCAGTCATCAGCACTAATCAGAACCAAATCAGCAAAACCCTTGCTAATGACACAATCAACACTCACAGTGCTCCCTGGGCCCTGGAACCTGCCCAACTGTGTGCAGGAAGTTTGGAGACTCAACAAAATACAGCATTGGCAAAAATCTGTCTCCAGAAACTGTCCACGTGCCCAGGGTGAGATATGTAAACAGAAAAGAGGCTTGGTGTGAAAGGGGAAATGACAAATACTTAGGAAATGACAGGTGAAGCTGATTGCTATTGCCTACTGTGTAATGCTCTTTAAAGACATGTATTGAGGGAGAGTGACATATCTTAGGTCACACTGGACGATGGGTCAGTCAGTGAGCATCCCTGAGGTTTGTATGAAAGTGAAATTAAGGCTGGTTTAACAAATGTTGGTGTAAACGCCTCTTCAAACAACTATGGAGCATTCATTGCATACATTTACTTGCCCCAGATTCAGTTTCTGCCTTCTCATTCTTGCAAAATGATTTGGCACAGAGACCTGTACCAGAGCAGTGGTAGAACACGGAGTGTTCTCTCATTGCAGCTCTGTGCTAACAGCGACCATGGGACACAGCACTTGAAAATGCTGGTCAAGTGCAAAGACAAACATGACATGGAAAGCTGCAATGCTGTTATCCTGCTTACAGGGTGAATTGTGACTTTAAAGCAGGCATGAGGATCTCACTTTCAAACACAATAAGGACTTTTTAGCATTGTCAGGGTTTGTGCCAGCTTACAGTTCTCACCCTTTGCCAGGAGCTGCAACAGCATGTTCTGATCTTCAGCTAAATTTCTATGCTCCTGATGCCAGCTCTGGCCTAAAAGGGTAGCAAATCTGGCTTGGAAGCCGCACTGGTAGCTGGCTTTCTCCATTCAACTACTTTGGCAAAGCTCCCTTCTTGGACCAGTGTTCATGAACCTTTTAGGAGTTGGGAACAAAGCAGCACACATGAAGTTCTTTCTGTCTTCTCCCGTGTGATTGTCTCTTGCAACAAGCACTGTCTCTCCTCACTGTAAGCAAAGTTCTAATCCTCTCCTTCCCTCCTGCCCCAAGTCTCCTACAGAGACAGGCAGTGTGTTACCACCCTCCTCCTTCTCCCTTTGCCCTTACCAACGTAACAACACAAAAGCCGTCTCAAGAGGACTTTGAGCAGGGTTTTTCCCCATCTGCCTCCTGTTGCTGACTCTTCTGACTCACAAGGCTGTTCATCTTTGGCAAAGCTTCTCTCCTATATTATCTATCTGGCATCTGTACTTTGTTCAAGGTCTCTAAGGTCTTAGCTTGCATCCTCAGAAACACCCCCTTACAGATGCCAACAACCAAAGACGTTCAGAACCTCTGTCCTAAAAAATATTATGCCAACCTGATCTAACATCCAAGTCAGCCACTTCCAGAATAAATGCTTCAACCTCTGGGCCACTAAACAAGGCTATTTGACCTTTTCTCAGAGTTTTTGCTGCTGGAAGCATGCAAAGTAGAACCTGCCAATGCCCTCGAAAAGCAGAGGAAGGGAAATAACACCATCCTTAGGACTGAAGTTTGTGCTGCAATTGGCACTTATCTTACCTTGGAATGGCCACACATGTGATGAAGCTGTCTGGTACTCAGCTGCAAGGTTTTCAGCAAACTCTGCACATCATCCTGCAATAAATAAGTAGACCAGCAGATCATTCTCAAAGGACTTTTCCACAGGGAAACAAGAATATTGAAACAGCATGAGTCCTAGCAATCCTTTCAAAGGGTTATGGGATAAGAGGTGAGATGTGTGTATGCAGGAAATATCAGTCATGATTCCCAACTGGTTGCAGCCACTTCTGTCCCCGGGATTACCGTGTGCTTTTTAAAGCTGTGGTCCAGGAGAGGCATGGCAAGCTTCAGAAATGCTTCTACAAAGAGGCGGCCGTACTATAAAAGAGTGACAAATATATCAGAAAGCAAATTTAAACTCCTTCTCAAAGAACCATCACAAAGTCAGATGAGATAATGATACAATCTTCCAAGCCACCCCAGAGACTGTTCTTGCTTAGAAAAAGATTATATTCATGTGAAGGCTGTACGGGAATATACAGGATCAGTAAAGGGTCTCACTTTAATCACTGCAAAGAGAGGCTAGAAGGACAAAGTCTCATCATTGTATGTATCCCTGGTTTTATCCACCAGGCATCTGGGAATAAAACTGAACTAAATGCAAAATGTTAAAATCACTATACATCCATGTATAGCAAGGTATAAGGAGCACAGTGTCTGCTTCTTCCAGAGAATCCAGTATCCACTCTGCTGCACTGGAGGCAATGATTCAAGAAAGCTGGTACTTAAACTGCTCTCTTCAGTTATTTTGAACTCTTGCTTACCTTCAGGCAGATGCTGAGTACAGGCCTGCTGTCAAATACCTATGTGGACAAGAGGCAAAAAAGAGCCAGATCAGTCCACAAGTCTAAAGGAAACCATGTAAGCACAGCACCCAATTAAAAAATGGCCCTTCATGGCACACCCCTGTGAATGTGTGAACCCTGCTCTAAGGCAAGATCCATTCTGAAGTTTCAGCAGGGAACACCACACAAGCACATGAGCTGTAGTGGCTTTCAGGTGGAAGCCCTTGGCAGGATTGCTGTTCAGGGGTCTAAGGTGCACCTTTTGCAGATGGCACAAAATTATCTCAACGAGTCTAAAGTTCTTAACAGTTTGGAACCCAAGAGACCCAACCCCAGCTGATGGGCAAATATTCACATAATGGACAAAGCAAAACTGAGATGGGCAAAATAATGTGAAGGTAACCCTGGTGCTGCTAAGGACTAAACTGAACTATGGACAAAACTGAACTAAGTGGTCCAGCTCTACCCTTTATGCTCTCAAAAGGCATCTGGAGCACAGGTAGGGTTCCAGTGAATGCTGTTGTATAGAAAAACCTGGACTTGAAAAACCTGGGCTTGCCAGTTATCCCTTCAGATATGTAAAAATAAACAACGATCAACCTAAGAAAGAAGAAAAGTGCAGCTGTACATCACCTTCTACCCCAAACAGCATCACACTCAGAGACACTGAAAGAACCCGCTCCAAAACTGACGGAATGGGGTATTTCATCCAGTGGGACTGGGCACAGACTATAACTGGATTTAATTACCACCTTCAGGTTGTTCCACTAGTCAGTCACACTTCACGTTTTTCACTGGTGCTCGTGAGCCTGGGAACACCAGGCCTTGCTGGCAATTTGAAGGTAAAGGCAGAACAACAACCAGAACCTGACCTTGACCAAGTTAATGAGGATGTGGAAATTCCGCACAGCAATGTTCCAGCGCAGCAGCTTCTCCAGTTGCACCTATGGGATGCAAGGGGACAATAATCCAAGATGGTGCATTTCCTCTCACCTTGCTGGATGCGCTTTCAACATTTGCTGTACCCAAAGCATTGTTGTTGTTGAAGACAGAGGAACAAAGCTTCAACCACGAGCATATTTATCACAGCAGAAACACTCCACGGCAATTCCAGCCTGATCAGTGGCTTTAGGTGCTAGGAGTTTACTCACTTCCTTGCTCTCAGAGCAGCTCTTGGTTGCAAAATAATGTTGTTCTCCCACACAGGTGTGCATACCAACTGCACAGTTTAGTATTTTGCTGATTAATGCCTATTTTCTGGTTACAGCTTCTGCTGGATTTACTAGATTTTTGACATGGGGCAAAGCAGGAAAAAAAGATGCTACTTATATGTTATCGTGTATATCGATGTTGGCTGATGAATGAAGGTGTCTGACTGCATTTCCTAGACAAAGTTCAGAAGTAAATTCCTTTCCAATCTATACATCCTTATTGTACTGTCCAGTTTAACTTAACTTTTCTTCCCCTCAAAGAGTCCAGTGCATTTATTTTCCTACCTCACTTGAGTCAGATGGTTTCCCAGCTGGGATGCTTTTCACTGAACTCTCCAGCTGAGCCATCATTACTCTGAAGAAAACTGGGAACGTCTGCCTATGGAGAAGATGAAAAAAATGAAAGTCAGCTCTGAGCATCTAGATAGGCTGCTTGTCACCAAAATGATGTGGAAAACTCAAAGTTCACCCAGCTGGGCATCCTTCTCAGTAGGAAATTACAGGACTAAGACTCATAAACATGTCTAGCCCAGCCCAATTGCCCAGACAGATGGAGGGAGAATCCTGGGAAGTCACTACCACTTCCCCAGTATGAACCACACTTAGACACCACCACTTCCTTGTAGCAGTGAAAGGCTTGCATCTCTTAGCATAAGATGATTTTGGAAGTTTCAATGTGCAGGAAATTTGGTCATCCCTGCATCCAAATTCCTATGCCAGGGCAGAAGCACCCTGAGTGTGTTTTTGCACACTGCATACCAGCCCAGGATTGCCTACAGCCACTCCAGGCCTCTGAGGCTGACTTTTGGAGTGCTTTATACCACCGCAGTAGCACAGAGACAACACACCTGATGATAGACAGCAGTTCATTCTCCAGATAAAATGGCTCACAGCAATAAACTCAACATCATGTTAAGCACAGGACATTCTACTTTGGCATAAAGCTACCAGGTGCTACCTGTTGCATAGTGCCAAAACAATGTTTACAAGTGTCCAGAGTAGCCACCACAGTACCAACATGAAACCACAATAGGCAACAAAATAAGAAAAGTAAATATTTAAAAGCAGAAATTGCCAGTATGCATATCATAGAATTCAAAGTTTCTATTGGTACAATTACCTGCTTAGTGTAGGGTAAGTAGAAGAACATCCATCTTTGGCAGAGTTCATCAGTTCAGGAACACCAACACTGGAGATTTCCTCTATGGCTTTCAGGATGTTATCTGTGTGCTCCAGGTAGACACTAAATCCAAAACCAACATAGCTGATCAGTAGATATTATGCAGAATGACACAACAAGGCCTTGAACACTGCCCTACCTGCAACATGTAGCCTAAAACTGTCAAGCTCTTCCCTGCCAAATGCAGTCACATGCAGGAAACCCAAAGCACTGCTTAGAACTTCCACAGTGATGTCATTAAAAGCTACTATGGTGTGAAACATACATGGATTCAGTATTGCCTCGTTCTTGTATTTAGGAAGGACAGGCTGGGAAGAGGATGAGGTGGAACTGCCATTTATGAGAGAGAACACCCCATCAGTGTGGGTGACATTGGAATGGCTGTCTGCTGTAGGCCACCTGGATCAGGAATGAGCCAACAAAGCCTTCTACAGATAGCCAGCAGTACCCCCACGTTGCAGGCCCCGATCCTCATGGCAGACTAACCACCGTGACACCTGCTGGAAGGACAGCCCAGCAGGGCATAAACAATCCAGGGCTCTCCTGGAGGACACTGATAAGAACTTCCTGACACAAGTGACAGAGGGCCTGATGAGGAAAGGTGCTCAGCTGGACCTCACACTTCAAACCAAGAAAGAAACTGTGCTTTAGAAACAGTGTAGAAACAGGGCTTTAGGCCAAGCTGTGCAAGCATGAGAGTTATGATTCAGAGGGGCCATTCCTCTGCAGCAACAGTTGTCATTAGAAAAAGAGTGTCTTGGCATGCCTAAGGGAATGGCTTGAGCCTTACCAGAGCAGGGTGTGCAGGGCACTGTTGAACTGGCTGCCCTTCTCTCGGTCTCCACTGGGCTTCACCCAGGACTGGCAGAGGAACTGCTTGGCTAACGAAGCTGGGAAACATAAGGGATAACATAGCAAAAGAAGAATCAAAAAAAATTTCTTTCTTCCATAAAAAAGCAGCTTGTTCAAATGATTTTTTGAAAGATCACAGTAACACTACCCCTCATGTGCCTGAACTTTCTAACCCAGAATGCATTTTCCCTAAAAAGCTGCAAGGCCACAAGGACATATATCATAACAAAATATTTGCACATCCAGTGTGTTCCTGGTCTGGAATACCTGTTCACATCAGAACCATGATCCACCTCTGGCTACTTCTGACAAACTTAAGTTAAACCTTAGTTGTTTAGTAGCTTCTACAGTGTGCCATGTGTTGTTTGTTTTTAATTAGGCCATATGCAACCCTTAGGGTATCCATTTCTAGAAACGGAATTCCAGTAACAAGTGACTTGGCCTTTTGGCCACAGCACTAAAATAATAAATGTGAACAGACAAGTTTAACGTTTACAGATTTCTGAAATCAAAGCTGCTAACAAACCTGCTTGTCTCTTGCAGAAATGTTTAAAACCAGGAAATGATTAGTTAAAATAGGTTATTCCCTGCCACACTCAGTCAGTAGTTCTCCCAGCGTGGGACTGTTTAAAATACTAAAATTGTTTTTAAGGAGGGAACTTACAATTCTGTGTGGCTATAGGGATTGGAGGAAGGACAAATTCTAGGTTTTCTTAGTATGGCAAGGAATGGCTGAGAGAGGCAACAGTCTGGAGTCTTTATTTCAGTATGTGCTGAAGTGGAGACCAAGTAGTTTTCTTGTATATTCCCTGCAACCATATCTGTCCCTTATCTGCTGTTTATCTTACATAATGGGTCCTAATCCATGAGAGGAACTTTCTTAACTGAAAACATTTGTTGCATAGGGTTAAGAACTTACAGGTTTCCCTCTCTCTGCCCTGGAGTAACAGCTGTATTTGCAGCTCATTTCCACAAATTTTGGAAACGAGCTGTCACAGACATCTGTACTTAGAGTAGCAAGTTACATCAGATTAAGTCTGTGATCAATCACCTCCATAACCAGTGATTAAGCTGGTACCAACACTGAACAGCAGGCTCAGGCTTAGAACTCCTAAAAGTTGTGAAGCTCTGATTTTTAAAACACCAGCTTAGAGAGCTGCCTGTGTGCATGTGACTGGGGCACAGCAGAACAAATACCAAAGAGGTTCCAGTATATTGACTGCTGTTCCCTTTATTAATGGCTAGGACTGTTCACCCAGTGAGATTACCAGGATGTAAAAGGGAAATCTCCCCTTAAAAGGCCAAAGGCCACACAAAAACTCATCTGAGATGAGTGACTCTTCACATATTACCCATTTTCTCCTTCTTCCAGCCAGACATGGGTTTCTCAGCGATGGCAATCAGGAGCTGAGTGAGGATGTAGGCACAGTGGAAGCTGGGAACACTCTGCTGGAAATTCAGGAGGTACTGAAAACTCTCACTGGGGATGACAGGAAAGGGGAAAAGTAAAAACAGTGTGGACAGGGTAATGTCTCAGACACACATAAATAAAAAGGAAGCAGACCATCTCAGATCCAAGGTCTCCTTATCTCACTGTTTTGTCTTGGCAGTGCCCTTCTGGAGAAGGTGTGATCAGCCACTAATACTTAGGAATTCAGTCACTGAGAAAGTTCTCTCAAGCCCCAGCCACTCTAAGTCTAGCAACAGCTTTATATGCTGCTTTTGCCTCGTGTACCTGTAAGCATTTTAAGCATCTCTCCAGACCATAGTCATTCCTTCTGTGAATCCTACTAATCTCCTGGTCTCAAACAGCATATAAATAAGATCCACAGATTCATGCATATTTTATGTTTTATATTTATTTTATATTACTCCTTTTCATTAGGTTTGACTACACTGCCATTCAGTTAAACTTGAAGTGAGTGTAGTCTCTATGAAAGCTCCCAAACACACATTTACCCATAATGTCCACACAAAACAGGGAAAAATCCCTGAAATTTGTTCATTTCAAACCTTGTGAAATACTAGTTCTACCTTATCAGTTCCTCAAGAAGAAGAAACTCTGTCTCTCCTGGCTTTAGCCTGTCTGCAAGCACTTGGAGAGCTGACCTCAGCAAGTCAGTATTTTCATGCTGAGAAAAACCATTCCTGAGGGGGAAAAAAAATCCAGTTCATAATCAGATTAGAAGAGGTATCAGATGCAAATGCATATCTAAGCATATTTGGCAAGATGAAAAATAGAGAAGCCAGATACTCAAGAAGAGTCCTGCAATATGAAAGTTATAAAGAGACACAAAAAAATTGAAAACTCAATGGGAACGGGAAGCATTGAGCACAAACAATATTAACCTGTCAGTTAGACTGCAGATCTAGCTTGGTGAGGAGAGGCCATTTCCCATAAGTGGAGGTCCATATACAGTAAGCCAATGCTATGTAGACCTAAAACAAGAATGTGTAATGACAGTTGCTGTGCAAATGCAGTGACTGTGGGTGTTGTTCCTCCTGAACAACAGGTAGGAGCGTAACGAGGGGAAAACTCTAGAGATCTTCATTATTTCTCTGAACTCCCAGTGTCTGTGAGGATATCTGTGCTAGAAATGCTCAAATACATCCACGTTCCAATTCTATAGACTGAACAGGTGGACTTGATAATGGTAATGCTCAAGTGCACCTGTACCACACAAGTTAATTAACAATTGGTAATATAAGAGGCCTTGACTAAACATATGTAAAAGGAGCTGTAATTTGTTTTTTGAATTTTAGTGGCTGGACAGATCACCCCAATATGTGGCTGCCTGACCTACAGCAAAACAGATTAACACTGGACATCAAAACTGCTTTTGAGCTGTCTGGTACAAAACTGACCAGGTTCTTTGATTTACAAGATAGGCAGACTCAGGAACGACCAACATTCACTCTGGCTACAGAGAAAATGACAAATCTGGGAATAGTCAGGAGTGGATTTACGGCCTTGAGGCTCCTGTAGGGGCCAACAGGAGAGGCAGACCTCAGACCTCCCTTTTTATTCAGGTACTACTGTTTATGAAGTACAACAAAGGTAAAACGCTTTCCACATGCAAATCTAAATTGGGGTTTAGAAAGAAACTTCTTAGATACTATCCTGGATTATATTAGCAGATGCAGAAGCCTGCAGGCTGCACGAGCATTTCTGAGTTGGACGTTTATGAATCCAGCTTGAATGCATCAACAGCACTGGATTTTTGCCAGTGAAATACACATTCGTCCTTTCCCATTGGCAAAAGAAATTCTTCCATCACTCAGGATTCAGGCAGTCACAATTTAGCAAAGAATGAGGGGAAGGAAATGGGAAAGGATGGGTAAGAAATTCCAAGATCCCTAGGCAGAATGGAAATTGCACAGCTAGGTGTGCCAGTATGCCTCTTTTGCTGGTCTTGACCCAAAAGCCCATTGACTGAATTCTACCCAGTTCAGTGCTTCATCCCCCACAGCTTTAGCACAGCTCAGAATCAGGCAACGAAGCCTAGCTTAACTAAGAAGTGCTCAGAAGCCTCCACCCACTGCAGTGGTTTGTTTTTCATGGCTGACAGGCCTTTGGCAGGGTACAAACATTTTAAAGACAAGAAACAAGAAGAGGAAGAAATAAATGGGTACAACTATGGGCTTTTCTTTTAAACTCACCAAGCAAATAAGGAGCGAAAAGTCAGTAACAGCAGTTGGTAGCAAGAGGACATCAGCTGGTGCTCCTGGATGTTCACTCCTGGTTCACCTTCTGCACTCTGATTTTGTACAGCTGCCTTTAATACAGAACAAATAATTCATTAAACACTATTGCAAACAAAGATAATGGCACAAGAATTCATTTCCATAAATTCCGCGTTTAAAAAACCTGAAGAAAACAAAGTGACTCTTTTTCCCCCAAACAAAATGAAAAATATCTTTACAGGAGACAAAACTTGGTAATTTTTTTTTGTCAAAATTGCTGCCCACTGACCTGGAAGTAGTTGTGCATGTTCTCCATGTGCTTACACAATGGCTTTAGGAGATCAACCACACACATAGCAACTTCCTTGGGAGACCTCTGACACAGATGGGAAAAGCCAATGTCCTTGTTGCCTCTTTCCTGCAGCAAACCCAAAAGATTAAAGTTGCTTTATGAGCCTTTCTTGAGAATAACTTCAATTGCTACATCTCAGACTGCTGCCAAGCAGTGCAATTCCTGATGTCACACAGGGTCAGGAAGGGTCACAGGGTAGGAAAGTTGGCTTCTGCTGAACAAGCACCACCAACTCGGACAAGTGGATAACATTTGACTAAAAGAATAAAACCAATGTGACACACAGCTCTCTTATACAATCATTTAGGTTGGAAAAAACCTTTAAGATCAGAGAATCCAACACTTTACTCAAACACTTAAGTGAAGGCAGTCTCTGCATGTGGGAATAAGACCAGTAGAAAGACAAGGAGAAAGAACAATGAATAAGATGAAGCCCATCCGGTTGCAGTGCATTTCTCAGTTTAATGCAGTGGGACATGCATTTACTTTCCTCATGAAGGCATCAGCAAGGAGTCCCTGCACTCAGGGGTGTTCCTAATGCAGAAAAAGCAGAAACATGGATGCAGCAGCTTCTGCTGGCTGCTGCAGCCATATAGCCTGGCTAACTTTGAACAGCACAGCCAGTCTCCTCAGGGAGGGCTAGGAAAAGGGTCACTTGAGTTTTGAGGCTGCAAGACTCCCTCAGTTAAAAACCCTTTCCTGAGACATGCAGAGAACCAGATGCTGCAAACACTTCAGCAAGAGCAGTGTACACAAGTCTTTTGAAAGAGCAAGTGCTGCTCTGGCACACAGCTGGGTGTCACACTTCCACTTAACTACCAAGTGAAAATAATTCTGAAAAACATTTCTCAGGAAAGGCCTGGAGGCCTCTGATGTGCTCTGCCTCTGCCCGGGCCTGGAGCCATCGCCTGCTGCTGTTCTTGCCTTTGGAAAGGGCACTCTCCTTGTGGAGCCCGAGGGCAGCACATGTTCCAGCTTCCAGCACAGGTCATCCAGAAGGAAGCAAAGCTCAGCAGGCCCCAGCTGCACAACTTCACGAGCCTGCAATTAAAAGAACAGTCAATCCCAGGACCCAGATGTAACTGTAGTGCCTTGAAGCTCAAGTTTACCCTCTCTGTTTCCAGTTATGGCTCCTGGATTAGTTAACCTCAGGAGGGACTTATTTGGTAGATGCTTGGTTTTATGGCTCCCCCATGGCAGGTGTGGGGCATTGGTTCTGATTACTCAAAGCATGAAGCCATCCTGATGCTCTAAACAGCTGAGGCAATGTCAGTACAACTTAGCAACTGAGAAGGAATAGATTTATATACATTGACAATAAGCTCCTAAAGATAAAGAGATGTTTAAGCCCAGAGAGTCACAAAATTCACCAAGTAACAGTCAAGAAGTAGTTTGAAATAATGCCACATAGCCCAAGAGACTTGTCAAACAGTGTTCCAGTTGGCCTGTGACCTGCATGCACAAAGACAGCTGTCCTGCAAGGGCCGACCAGGCTGTGCTCCAGCCTGCCATGGCCTTTTCACATTTTGTGCATTTGCTGTGGCCTGACAAAATGAGACTCCAGATGGACTCAGCCTGCCTACAAAGAGGGTAACAAAATTAAGCACTTCTATTTTCCACAGCCATAGCAATGCAGTTTTATACAAGCTCCCAGATGATACACAGGACCCTGCTCACTGAGAGCACCTCCATGACTCCAGTCCCACATTTGTGCTGTTTATGATCTCCTGATGCCTTGAGACACTTGAGTTTTTGCAGTACAGGCTTTACTTTATGTCATAGGTTCTTTTTGATAGGCAATATTTAGTGTATTTACCACCCTACAGCTTACCTGTGCTCAATATTAAAGTCCCTTTCTTTCCATTAGGTCTATACCTGTTATACAGTGTCTTTCACCTTTTATGCAATATTTACATTTGTTTTTAACATTGCTACATGACGTGTCTCCTCTCCTCAGGAAAGCCCTCTTTTTCTCAGTGCCTTGAAGTACTCGGGGCCAAATGCTGTCCTGGTCCCCGGTTCACAGCCCTGGACCAACATATCTTAACACCAACTTGCTGTGCACTTCAGTGGAACAGAAAGGGCCAAGGCCTCTGAGAGAGGCCATTACACAAAGCCTCATCAGTGTGGGTTTCAGGCTGTTCCACTCACCTCTGTGTGCATTTCTGTGTCCAGGACAGACTTTGTGAGCAGCCCACAGTGCAGCACAGTGAACACCTCGAGGTCCAGCTCTCGGAAGTACGGGCGATAGCTCTGCAGCTGTGCCAGAGGATTTCCTGCCTCTCTATCAGCAGCAGTCTGAAAAGGAAATTGCAGGAGAATGGCCTCTGCAGGGGCAATTTTCAAAATTCTGATGGGAGGCAGGTGCCAGAAAGCAGAATTTAACCACTGACTGTGATTAATTTGGAATGAACAACCCCTCTCTCAAAGCTTTTGTTTATGCTTCTATGGCATCTTCCCTGTTCTGTCTTCCTTGCAAGTCCCCAGGGCTACGCACGTACCTTGTCCAGCTCGGAGAGCTCAGTATCAGGCTGGTTTCCCTCAGAACTGTCATCTGCTTGAGAACGATCTGCAGAGCCAGCTTTGCTGCCATCAGCCTTCTTTTTCCTTCCTTAAACAGAAAAGCAACTTCAGAATCAAAGGCTACACTGTGCTCAGCACTAGACAGCACTTGCAGCCAGCACAGGCTGTATTTTAACCAGCACTAAGAAAGCATGGAGCACAGGTCCATAGATGAAGTGCTCCTTCAAAATACAGTATATAAAGTGATGGATCCTCCTCTTGTCTGCAGAACATAGTCAAAACTTTCCTTCTGCCTCCAACGCACCCCTACATGACAGGCCCAGACCCTGCACAATGGGTTTGGCACAGGAGGGAAAGGCATTCTGATCTGTGGCCTCCTCCAGTTGTTCTCATTGAACGGAATGTGAATTTTTGTCCACTTTGACTTAGCGCAGACATGTTCCCAGGAAATGCTAATCTAAACTAGAAATAAATCTAATCTAGAAACAGAACTAGAGACAGGAAGAACAAAGTAAATCTGCTTCAGCTTGAAAACTGAGAGGCGAGTTCTGCGTCTTGTCTGTGGCAGCTAGCAGTGGGAAAGGATGAGGGAAAGATTTCCTTGTGCAGCAGAGCCATGACAAGGTTCCTGAGACATTGGTTAGGTACAACCTAAAGCTCAGGGGTTTGCAAGGCAGCTCGAGCCACAGATTCAGTACCAGATGATGCCACAAACCCATCAAAGACAGAACTTACTGCTGCAGAAAGTACTTTGGCAGGTGAAAGCAATCAATGAAAGCCCTGGATTTTCACTGTTAAATGCTATGCATCAGCTTTCCCAAGGAGACAGACCATCCAACTCCTGTTTAGTGTAGGATATTTTTCCATCTCCACTTCAGCTGCAACAGGAGTTGAGGTAAAATTTCCAGCTAGACAGACTTTGCCAAGAATTTAGTGCTTTAGGCACACACAAGTGCAATGGCTGCAGTGCAATCTGCCAGTCAACCCCCATCGCATCTGTTTGCTTAAAAATTTTAAATTTTCTTTACCACTCCTTTTTCTGGCTGGACCAGCAGCATTAATGGATGGTACAGCCTCTGGGGCTTCAGAGTCAAAAGTAGCTGGTGGTGGGACATAGCCAGGGGTTGCTGAAAGAGCCAAAATGTAGAAATTGGGTTAATTCAGCTCCTGAATGACAAAATACAGGCCAGATACATATCTAAAGAAAGCATCATATATTTCACTGTCCAGGTGAAGATGTGGGGTCTGTGAGATAAGTGTAAGAATTTGTGTATCTGCTAATGAGCAGTGAGCTGGAATGGCAGTGAGCAGGGGAGCAGATTAAAGTGCCTGGGATCTGGGCAGGCTACTGGGAGATGGACAAGGTGTGTCAGTACTTGGGGGATCTGCAAAAGTTCGTGTGCTTGTGACTGTAGAGTGTGTAATTTGTGTGCTCCTCACTGAGGAAGTGATTAAGAAGAGCAGTTTGGATTTGGACAAATTGAAAATTATAGCTGTCCATGCATAAACTTTTAGGCCACTGTGAAACTGCAGTGTGTGGTACCATATGCTTCCTCCAATGATGTCTAAGACAATCCCTTTCACTTCACAGCTGGTACAGGCCGAGAATGTACAAACATTTCATACTCACCTGCCAAGCATTTTCCCAGCACATTCTGCAGCTCTGTGATGTTCTGTAATCGAGTTAAAACTTTCCCCTTCATCTCAGCATCCTGTTGCTGGCAGAAGGCATTTACAACCTAGAGATACAAACCAAGCTCTCTGAATTAGGGAGATTTGTACCCACTTTGCTACTTTTTCTTTTCTGAATAACAGTCTCAAGACCTGAATAAACACACAACACAGCACAAGTGGCCTGTGTGACCAGGTTCAGACTGCATGAACAAAGCTCTTCAGAAGCCCATAAGATCATGGATATAATTGGTGCAATCTATGAAAAGCAATAGGACAACACCTATAGATAAAATATTAATTGAAAAAGAGGAATTAGCAGACAGGACGTTGTCAGGTTCTGTGATACCTGTGGCTCTGAAGACCCTTTGGCACTTCCCAAGTCTGCCAGTAAAGAGGCAGTCCTGGGAGAAGAGCAGGAGGACTGGGAATGCAGACTTGCACCAAATCTGCCCTTCTCATGTTATCAGAATAACCCCAGCAGGGAACAATCCCACTGACCATTGATGTTAGCCAATACATTGTCCAAATCTGCTTGAAGGCACTGCATATTACCCTTCTGTCAGCTCACAGAGGTATGGAACAGAGTACAGAGCATCCCCAAGAAAGGAAATTCTACAGCCTCTCTGAAGTGGAGCACAACCTTTCTGTTAGGTAACAAAGACCACAGTAAAAGACCACAGTATTCCCTCCCCTCCAGCTTCCCCTCTCCTGGCTGACCAATCTCTGCTCTCCTAGGCTTCCCTCATCCCTCCACTCCAGAACCCACAGACAAGGCTCTACTCACTTCACGAAACCAGTTGAGAGCATAGAACAGGAGTGAGCACAGAAATTCACGTTCCTGCTTGGATAGAGAGTCCAGCTTCCCTTCAACCTCCAGGTCAGTCAGGTACAGGGGACAACCTGGCACAGAGCAAGAAAAGTATAGGTTGGACTGTGTGCTACCCATGCTCTGGTCTTGGCATAGACCAAGCCTCTTACCAAAGCCTGTATCAATTCCAGTGGCTCTCTGGAGTAAGTCCCATCAGCCACTCCATCCCCAGACAGAGCAACTGTCTCCCCTGCCTCCCTTCCAGTTTGTGGGCACAGAGCATCTCAGCCTCCTTCACAAAATGCACAAATCTTCCAGCAGCTGGAGGAAATCTGTGCAGATCTGGCACAGGAACAAGGCAGGCAGCCAGGCTCTATAAAAAGTCCATTTCCCATACCTAGTAAGGCATCGATCTCCTCCAGGCTTCCACTGTTCTGCTCTGCAGTGTAGAGCCTCAGCAAGCGGAAACAGGGCGACAGACACATGGGTGACACTGCCCTGGGGAAAAAAGAAATGGAGTGGGTCTTATGTTTTATAGATCTCCAGAATGCCCATCACTTTTCCATATGTCCTGTGTCCTCTCCAGGCCACCTTGCCTATGCCTTCTATTTTGCTTCTTGCAAGTCCCAGCAACACAGAGCAGAAATGCACTATATGGTTTAGAAAAAAACTCCCACAAATTAATAACTGGTGATTACCAGTTTTCTGGAAAAGGGCAGCAAAATGGCTGCAATGAACAAAAAATGGGGTCAGATTTACTTCTGGTGGAAATCAAAGTTGAGTAATTCAGAAGGAGCTGTAAGAAAATGTGCACAACACAGCTGTAAGCAGTGGAGAAACCTCTTTCAATGTTTTGCAGTGTGCCACTGCTCCAGTTCTGAGTGACAAAAATTAACATTTTTCCACAGATGCATGCAAAGTAGCTGTATTTTCTCTCATTTTAAAATGATCGTGTCTTTTTTAAAGCACAACTAAAATCTCAACAAAATCTTATGACCATAAATTACAAACAATGTGAAGGTGCAAATAAAAAAAAGAGAGCCTTTTATAACCTTAACAATTCTATGACTCTTATGATTCTTTTAACTTTGATGCCCTCCTGTTTACTTAGATTTTTTAATATCTTACATGCTTCCTGTTCCATTTCCCAAAGACAATGCCCTTATTTTTCAGTCAAATTTCAATTTTGGCTGCATGTTTGTGGGTTTAGCACTGTTTACCCGCATGACTCGCGCAAGATCACCTAAACAGTCCAAGCCAGAACAGACTGCCAGCTCTCAACCAGATTATGCCTTCAAACCTGAGTATGTTTAACATCAAAAGAACACTGGAAACTGTTAAATTCTCTGTCCAGCTCCTTGTCAGGCACCTGAAGTGCACAAATGAAAACATTTCCTTTACCTTTGCAGCCATCCCACAGATAAGTGTCAAATACCTTTTACTTTGGTTACTCGCTTCAGCGGTGACCCTGCCAAGCTCGCTCTGTGACACCAATGGCAAGAGGTTAATGGCAATTGCTCCCTGACTTTGATCTTCATCCAGATTGTACAAGGACTTCACTGGGAACAAGAATGAACTGCAAGGAAAGACGGACAAGGTCCTGTTGGCAACCTCAGTTCTCTGTGACAGAAACACTACCAATGCTTTATTTGTGATTAGCATACCCATGCACTGTGGGGCTGAGATCCACCACGAAGTCACTGGGAAAGTCCTCCACCAAACTCTTCCCAAACTCATCCTATAAAGAAAGGAAAAAAAACTTGCTCAGCAAAGGGGCTCAGTGAAGAAAGCTGCAACAGCAGCAGTGGAAGATGCAGAAGATAAGGCCAAGCAAAAGTATCCTGGAACAGTCACAGCAATGAAGCCCCACAGCCTGCCAAGAGAGCCAAGGGCTGCCTTTAGAGACAGAGCCAGGAAACATTGCTAAGTGTGCACCAATTTCTTCCCTGCTCTTTGGATGTGGGCTTGACTACAAGTTCCAGAGTGATGCAGAGAGGCAGGGCAGCTGGCTGGAAGAGGAAAGCAGCCCACATGTAAAAGGAGTTCCCAGCAGGAAGAAGGAGATGTCCAGTGGCCTTCACAAACCTCTTCCTATCACCATAAATACCTTTTATTTATTTATTATCATAAATGTCTGTGGCTCTTCCAAGATTTTAGGGATCAGATAGCCTTAATAGTCTGACCCAGAAACCAATTTCAATACTAAGTTTAAAGTTCTTTCAGATTCTATTTTTGTTAATGAATAGGAACAGCATGCGCTGAAATGTCACTTAGTTTCCTTTAAAGGCTTCCCTGTTGTCATGTAAAATTTCAGACAGAAGAAGCTGTTAAAGCACAATGAGTAATCTGCCATAATCAAAAAAAGCCAAGAGAGCTGAATGAGGATTTTGTATCTGACCAATCTCTCAGAGAACAAAAGTTCTCAGAATGGAGTGAAATCCTCAAATTGACTCTATCTTGCCAATGTTTGAAAAACAACATTTTTCTAAGGAATTCATGCAAGTGATTAAGTTCAAACTGCTCTGCAACGTACCAGGAGCTGCAAGTCCAAATTGCCCTTCTGCTTCTCAATCAAACTGGCAAATTCGTCGTAGTACAGAGCCAAGACCTCTGGTGTTTGCTCGCAGCAGAAGCCCACAAGGTCCAGCAAGGTAGACAGCTGAAAGGAGAGAAAACAGTGTAGAAATGGGTAAGGTAAATGGATCAAACTCAGGTTTTACCTTCAGTCCTTTTTACACTAATTTATTGTGAGACATATTCAAAGCTTCATCTCTAGAGTAACAACCCATGGTGAATGTTCTTGAATAGACACAGCTTTAAGAAAGAACATGGGCCTTTTAGTGTCCTCTGCCACAAAATAACACAAAAGAGTCTGCCCAGGATCATCCTTAAATAGAGTGCCAGCAGAGAAGAAGGTTCTTCAACAGAAATTAAGGAAAAAGGCTGCTAGGCTAATCCTGTACAGCAGAAATACTTTCTCTGGATGGCCTGAAAGGCACAGCTACCAAAGATGAGGGGATGGCCATGGTCACCTTTGGCTCACTGAAGCAGATTGTCCTGCTTCTTTCCTTTGTATTTGAACTGACAGCTGGAGAGAAGACTTTCACTAAATGGCTTCCGTGCTGCTTGTCCTGGTCTAGCAGAGGCAACACCAGCAGGCGCCTTTGGTTCTCCAAAACAATTTTTAATAGACTCTTGGCTCTGCAGTCAGTGTACAAGAATCCCAGGCTCAGGAAAGCTAACTCCCAGACACACACAGTACTTCAGTTAAGACTGCATTTCCAGTCACCCCTCCTTGCTGGCCATATCCTCCCTGTCTCCCAGACTGCTCCGTTCCCGGCACTCACCTGCCCATCGCGCTCACTGTTCAGCTCTGGTCTCTCCTGAGAAGCAGCATCTCCTTCATTCCTGGAAGCAATTGATAACCTTGCTGTTGTGGCACAAGACTCAGGAGATGGCAAAACCCATCACACACACAAGGTTCTCTCTCCAGAAACTGGAGAATTACACATGAAAAAGATTTCTTTGGAACACATTAGGAAAAGACCTGGTGCTGTTTGGGACTTCTCTGTTAGATTTCCCTGGATGCAAATGCATAGGACCTCAGGTTATTCAGCCTGGAGTCAGAGGCTGATCTGTAATCAGTCCACCAGTGTTCAATTTTTTTCCAAGCAATAGGTCCCTGCTGGTGCTGGTCAAGGCATCCACAAATAGGCATTAACAAGGAATTTGGAATGCCTTTGAGGCTAGCAGCAGGTGAGCAGCACTGCACAGGCTGAAATACCAAACACCACAGCATGCAGAAGAGAGTTTTAAGTTCCTGGACTTGCCCAAGATGTGCATGAACTCAAAGGCAAGGCACTCCTGTCTTTGTTTCACTCCAGGCCTGAGCTGAAAGCCATGTTAAATTCATCTTTGCTACATTTTCCCTCACCTTTTTAATGCCACGCTGCCTATCATGGAAACAGCACCAATAATCCCCATTTGTTTGTGGTTGGGAACTGTGCTGGAGAGCCATTTCCTGATCACCATGTGCATATCATCCTGAAAAGAGACACAGACCATGTCACCACAGAGGTACTTGTGTGCACCACTCACAGTTCTGTTGGTATCTTCACTTAATGTCATCTCCAGGGGCTACAGAGGGATGGTTTATTAGGATTACAGCTTTGCTTAAGGAATGCACATTCTGACATTTCGTTTATTATGAAAATACTGGTCACAACTCCAGGTAAGGCTGTAAACAGCATTAAAGGTGATTTGATTTGACTTTGCTCTAACTACTACACAGAACATGTAGTCGGTCCAAGTTTCACCCATAATCAATAGAAGATTATGTTAAAAAAACAGCAGGTGGTCTTGGAGCCTGTCACACCCAAAACAGCAGCTGCAGAGCTGCACTTCAAAACACTGTCAGCTTCAGGAGGCTGAGGGATGGAGCAGTTTGTGGTGAAGGTCCGAAGACAAACTGTGCACTGCAAGGACAAACGCCTAATGCTTCTGCAGAGATCCTCATGTCTAAGAGGCATCAGCTTAGAAGAACACTTAGAGAAGGCAGAGAGGAAGTTGGCTCTCAGGATACTGATTTCTTTGGTGACCTACCCCTGGAGTCTTCGGTATCACTGAGGATAAGAGTCAGATTGCCAGCCTTGGATCTCCACAGTTACAAACTCTCAGCTCAAAATAAATTCTAGACACTCCTCCCCTTCTTTTCACAACTTCTGAGGGTGACAGGCAGAACATCCTGATGGCAAGTCCTCCTGGGCTGCAAAGTCACACTGTGTGTTGCCAAGGCAATTTTCACAAGTCACACATAAGAAAGACATGGGGTGGGAGGCAGGGAAATCACTGAGGAAAGTAGTTCAGAAAGGAGCTAAACCTGCCATACAACTGGGAATTTTGGCAGGGAAGAGCTCCAACTTAACACGGTGAGTGGGAAGGCCTGAAATGACTATAGACATGCTGTTTTACATGCCACAGACCAATCAGAAGGAGAGGAAGAGCAGTTTTCCTTTAAAGTCTCAAGTTAGCGTGTGCAAACATACCCACAACTACAAACTATGCAGGGACTCAAAGAAAGACAAATAGTCCTAATTTCTAAGAGCTGAACTTTATGAATGGGAAGATTTTAAACCCAGACATCTCTGTTGTGAAAAGATATCTTTGAATTATTTCTTTATCTGCTATGGTCGAGGATTCAGAAAACCAGACAAAAGTATCCAATACCACCACTGTTATGCTGCAACTGAGTCACACAAGGTATCCTGTGCAAGATGAAGGTGGATTTAGACAGACCAGGTTTGACAGCTTCTCATGTTTAAACCAGATGCACAAGAGGTGTGAAGTCTACCACTTCACAGCAGAGTACTCTGCACTGTAAAGTTCAGTTCTTCTAACAAGAGAGTTTTTGTTGTCTCTAGTGTACAGAATTTAAGTGGCTGAATCAATACAAACAATTTTAAGCTGAAGGACATCCTGACATCAATCACTGTTCATAGATGAGGCCAGTATTTAGTTAACCTAGCAAAAGGACCAAGGCACAGTCTGAACTTTCTATTGTGTCTCTGCCTACCTGAATGTAGCTCCCTTCTTGCTTTTGGCTGAATGCTAATGTGCTGAGGATATAGAAAAGCTTCCGGATCTGGCATGGATTCAATTTCTGTGTAGAGTCTAAAATGGTCTGTAAGAGAAGCCACAAACTAGCTCAAATGTATCAAGAATCCCTTTCCATAGTCTCAAAACCATTAATTATCAACCTCAGGGAAGACAATTAATTTTACCTTTTTTGTACACACATGAAGCAGCTACACTCATATTAAACAAACATAAATGCCAAACTATTGCTCTGGCCTTAATTATGGCAGTTCATTTTATCAGAGGCTGAACAGGAAGAACAATTTGGCTACCATAAGCATTTTGGGAGTGCTCAGGACAAGTGACAGCTGTCTATTTTCTGTCACAGGTTTGGTCACAGGATTCAAAATATTTGACAAGCAAGAAATTAAGCAAGTAATTTTCATTTAACAATCAACCAACTAAACAGCAAAAAGAATACAGCTTTCCCACAGTGTATAATTAAATCACAGGGTCCACTGACACCAAGGGAGTGCCAAAATATCAGAGGTGTGGGAATGCTCACACCCACCCTCTTCAAGGGCTCTTAAATACAAGCTGTCCTTAAGCTACAAACCACCACAGATGGGGGAGTGTTCAAGGAAAGTACGGTTACATGCTTGCCTTGCTGTTTAGCTCTTCCCTCAATTTCCACTTTTACTACTTTTCGAAATAGGCAACTGGGCAGGTCTGACCCTGCTTATCATTCTTAGAACTCAATAGTCCATTTTTTTCTCCACACTGAGTATTTTCTTCTTTTAAATTTTAGGATACGTCTTTTTCCATCTCTGCAAGAAATTTTGTCTTAGGATTCAAATACTGGCTAAAGTACTGTCAGTCTTTCAATAGACAGAATGGGCAGTCCACAAAGGGGGGCAGGTTTTTGCCAAGTATTTGAAATAGCTCATGTAAATAAAGACAGCATTTTCCTTCCATTGTAGGCACCATTCCACACATGCAATTTAAGCATTGTCCAGCTAAAAGGAATTGTCTATCTTAATTTCCCTTGTCAAAAAATCATACAGTCCTGTCTTACAGCTGACACTTTAATAGCAGGTACCCTTCACTTCTGACCACTGCATTTCTCCAGACAGAAAAGCTTTACAGGTACAAGCTTTCCCAATACCTCTGTTTTGGAGAAGTACTGGCCTATTCTGGATCTGAGGCAAAGTGGTGTAAGGGACCCAAAACCTAGTATAAACCCAGAGATGCACATACCTTCACAAAGGTGGCATAGCGCATCAGCAGGGATGTGTGCAGCACCACCAAATCCGTGAGCACATCCAGAGAAATGTCCAGTTCTGTCTCACTCCCACTGCACACGTGAGTCACCAAAGCAGTCACAACCTCCTAAGGAAAAAGCCACCAAAGGAACCACAGTGAAATTTCAACCGAAAAATGTCTGCCTTGCTCTGCTCATATGAACTATGTTGATCAAGTACAGATAACCACAGCAGTCTCTGTGCTTGAGTCACTTGCTACCAGTCTTGCTGTGATTGTTCCCCATCTTCTTCTTGGCCCCCTCTTTGGCACAGAACTCTCTCCAAAGGCTTCCAACTGCCTGAAGCCCTGTCCCCTAAAGGATCATGACATACACTCTAGAACAAAGTGCAAACCCAATAAAACAGCTGCCATCCTTCACACTGTACCTGCTGGCAGTAGGAGTCAAAGGCTGCAAAAGCTTGTTTGTACATGCAGCTGCCAAAGGAGACCACAGCTGGGTGTGCTGAGTGCAGAAATGTCTGAGCAAGGGCTAGGATTGAAGGGAAGAAGTCTTTGATAACCTGAAATACAGACACCATGAAAGAGGAGATTATTGTTGCTTGTTTACAACACATCCAATGCTGAGGAAAGCTCAACTCCAGAAAACCACGTGACAGTTACAACAGAGGACATGTGCCTTGGGACACTGATCTGGACCAAAAATTAAAGAAGAGAAGTACATGTAGATAACTGGAAAGGTATAAATAGTGCAGCACAGGGCTAAATCATCATCTGACAGATCTTTGAGAGATAAAAGAGAGAGTCCTGAAGCAGGGTCAGCACTGACCGTTGAATGGTTTTGGAAAGCATTCTGCATCAGCTGTTCTGGCATGCAGCCCAATCGGATTTTGCTCCTCAAGACCTTCTCAGTTTGCTTCCTGTTCCTGGTGTTTGTAGAATGGATTAGCAGCAAAACTATCAGATCCAGAACCTTTGAGAGGAAATAACCACCACTCATTATGCTGAAATATTAAACAGTCCAGATAACTCCAAGTCAAAACTTGAAATCTAAACTGAGAAGAAAACCAGAGCTTAAAAAGTCCCAACAGTCACAACTGCAGAAAAACCTTATGAGTCCAACAGGACAGAATTAAAGCAGGATAACTCTGTTCCTTGACATTAGAAAGGGACGAACAAAGAGTTACAAAGAAAATGGATGGTTGTTATACTCAGAACAAGTCCAATACCAAAAGAACCACCCATGAAATATCACTGGCAATTTCTGCTCCAACTACAAAAATCTCTTAATCTACAACCATGAAGAAAGTCCTTGAGAAACCAAGAGAAGACGACACTCCCAGAGCAGAAGTATTACCTTATGGTCTGACAAAGATGTACTGTTCTCAATAGCCTGAGAGAAAAAAAAAACAAGCAAGCTGTTAAGCTACAGTACAATACTATATTCCAAAACCAAATCAAAAAAATGTAGACACCAAAAGTCTGTGACACCCTGCTCACAGATTTCTCTCCTCTACAACAGGATTCCTATCAAAGTCGGGAAACTGGATCTTGCCAACAACAGAGAATCCAGAAGGCATTTAAAAAAAAGGCTGAAAACTGAGTTTGAACAAGGATGTTCTCAAATAACATCAGGTTTGAGAAAGGAACTGAGGTACTGAGTAATAAGGACAAGAAACAACCTCATAGTTTACACTGAAATGCAATTTAAAATTAAATGTAGCCTAATACCAGCTGATACTGATTTCTAGCAGGACATTTTGAAGCACCTTAAGGCTTCACATAGCTCAATCTCAACATATGGGTATACATCTTTCCTCTCTTGCAGAATGAAATCTGTCTTGGTAAAATGAAGGGCTAACATTTGTCTTTTAATATCACATTTGATTACAAGAAAGACTCAGGCTCTATCAAGGAGCCCAAATAAATAAGGAAACAAGGACTGAAGCATGTATCTTACCTTAATCCATGCTTCAGAGACATCTTTCTGAAATCTCACAGCTAACTTGATCACGTCAAAAAGTAGCTTCACACAATTCTGGCTGGTGGTTACTTGGCTCAGGGAAGAACTGCAAATCATCAGAAAGGAGGAGACTCAGTCCCCGCAAATACTGTCACAGAAGGAACAAGGCAGCCCAGCAGCCGCAGCAGTTACTTAAAGCAGCCATTGTCCAGAGGGAATGCTCTGGCAGGGATAGGGAGTTTCACAAATGGGTGGAAACAGAGGTCGCAGTATCAATGGAAAACATACTGGAGGGAACTTATAACAGATGAACTGGTAGCAACATTATTCTAAATGAAGTTGCTTGTCCCTGTGCAGACATGGAGGCAGATGACTCAAAAGGAAATACATCCATGGCAGGGGAAGCTGGCTGGGCAAGGACTGACAAATGTATTAGTACCAAGCAGGAAGGAATAAAGGTGTCCGTGCCTTTCCACAGGATAAATTAGGCTCATGCATGTAGCCAATTGTGCCAGAGAGACCAGAAGAGGAACAGTTTAAGTTCTCTTGTCCCATCGTACCCTTGGAGAATCAGGTAAACCTGTTTAAGTACCTGGCCTGGACTTGGCTTTTAATTTTCTTCTGGGAGCTGTGAATCTGCAGGGGCAGAACACACGATGACAGATCCAAGCTCTTACGAAGATCAGAAATCACCTGTAAGGCACAAATCCATGCACAAATCACTGTGATAAATGAGGGAAGAACAGAAAAAGCTGAGGAAAACAATTTTCCCATAATAACCGTAAAATTACAAACCAAAAAACTCATATATTTGTAAAGATTCATAAGTACTTAGTCATTCCCAAATTTAATTTTTTTTAACTTAGAAAATGAACCAGCAAAACTTTTCACCTGTATGTCATACAAAATATAGAATTTTTTAAGACCTACTCTGTAAAATTCCCAACTATATCTGCTTTACGTTGCTGTGAACTGTTTTTATTCTGTTCAGCAGCTGAACAAGATATATGACAGCCTCAGGAATTCTGGGACATGCAAGTTTACCAGTCTGACTGCTGTTCAATTGCAGTGTACCAGCACAGACTGGCTTCCATGTCATTGGCACACTTTTTTTACAGGGGTCTCCCTGAAAGGTTTGGGCAGATCACAAATCTCATTTGGCTTAGGCTGAGGCTTCCTCAACATATGAAAAAAAGCGTGTTTGATAGTTCAGCAAGGCTGGCTTTGATCCCTGGCAGTATTAAAATTTTACTTGAAAACATTAAAAACATACAGCTCTGTGTGTGAAGCAACTTCCCTCTGTTAAAACACACTTCATCATGAAAAACATACTGTACCTCTACTGCATCTGCTGCCTTGACATTTTGGAGGATGAATTTTACTACTACAGGCAAATCTTCCAGTTTTACAGAAGGCACAATGGTCATGGCAGACTGTCGCACCTGAGGAGAGAGCAACACTTCATCAGCTGGAGGACAACACTTCACAGAAACATAGTTATGTTAGTGGGAAGGAATCCTTGGAGACTGATAGTCCAGCCTTCTGCTCAGAGCAGGAATATTGCCAGTACTAGATGAGATTCACCTTGGCTTTGCTGAGTCTTGAAGATATCCAAGGATGAAGGAAACCCCCAGTCCCTGCCACCTCTTTGGTAATTTATGTCAATGCTACAGACCCTAACTCATTTTTCCAAATATTCAACCTAAACCTCCTATTGTGGCCACTGCCCCTTATCACTCCTCAACAAGAAGAGCTTGGCTCCATCATTTTTTAACTGGCTTTCAAAAGGGAGAAGCATGAAGGATGTGTAGCCTGCTATGCAGCACCAGCCTTTTGGGACTACGTAAAACACTACTTAATGCACTCAAATGAACCAATTTTATTTTATTCGTAAGAAGCTCAACTCCAAAAAGTGCAGCAATGCAGCATGTCCAAAAGGCACAAGGCACATCATCATCTCTTCTCCTTTATCAGCATTCTGCAGAGAAAACCTATTTAATTGTTTAATCACCAATCTGCCTTTCCTTACAATATAACAGTCTAGTCTGGACACTGTACTTCAAAAAGATGAAATATTGACAATAAGCAGGTTTAAGACAGGCAGTAAAAATTTACTGCAGCAGGACAAAGTGCTTCTGCATTTGCTAAAACAGCTGTGATTGAAATTTCTGGCTGTTACAGTATGCATTCAGAAAACTTCTCTCTGCTCTTCACTGATTCCTCATACACTGATTCCTCATACAGGTTTCAAAAACCAGCTTTAGCTTCTGACCTCTTTCCAAATTCAGGAGCTCAGGACTTTTGAAGGCCTACAGGAGTCAGATTTAGCAAAATACTTGGAATGAAGAAACAATTCCAGCTCTCATGTTGCTAAGCAGGAGCTGGGCTCTGCTGAAGTGCTCAGTAAAAGCTCTCACCTCAGCCACAAGTTCTGCATCAAGATCCAGACGGGAAAGGGCATCCAGGATTGGCACTGTCAGCCGTCTGCCCTGCTTTAGCAAGCAGCTGATACACAGGGAAAAGAAAACAAATGGTCCTCTTAACAAAACCAAGAATGTATCTTTAGCGTATTGTATGATTCCAGTAGTTTTTGTGGCGACTGCAAAAAAAAAATCTCTGAAACTGACAGCAACATATGCCAATGGCACTATGGGAAACTTATTCCCTAAATTGTTACTCCTCATGTAAGAACTGTACCTGTCTTTAACAGCCTCATGGACTTTCCCAAAACTCATCTAGTGGGTCTGGGGGGTTTTTTTTATTAATAAAAACCATGATGATCATTACCACAGCAGACTCCAAGACAAACCAGAAGTTCTCAATAGTAATATCCAAGTGACTGATCACAGACTATCCAGCAGAAGTAGTGAGTACTTAACTGGATTCTACCTGTGCTGTACCCAGATAGTCAAGAGTTTAATAATTACTTAGATAAAAGCAGTTTTGGAGCATTGTGTAAATGCAGTGTCTTTTGCTGGATTGCCCCTTTAAGAGCATAACAGTACAAATGGAATGTCCTAAGCCAGTGGTAGGTGTCCCCGAATGCTGAAGTTAACAGGAACACACTGCTGTCCTAATACTTCAGTCAGCCCCAGAGCAACCTGCATTAATGCACCTTGTCCTTTTCTGCTAAGTGCAAGGGGGAAAAAACAAAACAAAACAAACCCTCCCAACCAAATCATCTGTACCTGAGCTCTCTGGCAACCTCACTCTGCTGGGAATCCTCCAGGATCTCAGGTAAACTGGTGATAATATCGTGCTGGATTGGTACTGGAGAGACACTAACCATCTGCATTAACTTCTTGACCAGATCCTGCAGACAAGAGGAGCACTGGTGAAATGCACAAATCTCTCAGCACAACAATATTATGCATCTAAAGTCCCTCAGTACATCATCTGCCTGCATTTATGCCAACTGCCCCTTAACTCATTGTCCTGCTGAAGTCATGAAGGAGAGCATAGACTTTTGTGGAACACTGCTATTTTACAGCCAGGATATAATGATTCAGAAGGAAAACTGGGAAACCCAACAAGCTTCCCAGTGTTTAGTACTCCAGTAGAGAGTAACCCACAGAGACTGACTGACTTAGGGGAAGAAGGAGAAGAATCACCAGAGCAGGAACAGAGAATTCATCTCCACATGCTTGCAAGTGTCCAGCAAGTGTCCAGTACCTTGTTAAAATTAAACAAGAGGGGATTGTAACTTCCTGCCAGCAACAGCTTTAAAACAGGGTCACTTGTGTGAATACACATGCACAGATATAAATTTATGTAAAAGAAGACTTAGAGCAAGGAAAGAAGAAAAATAGTAAAAGAAGTCACTCAAGGCAATCAGAATGAAACAGAAAAAAATTAAATCTCTCCTTCAGCATGTGACTACAAAAACAACATCAGTTCTCATCAGCACAATATCTAATCTAATCCCACATGAGAGGCATTCCAGAAGTTGTTTGGAAAAAGCATCCATGTGATTGCACCTCTGGCACCCACCTGGCTGTCAAGGAGCCTGTCCAGCCACTTAAACTGATTGACGATGAGCCGGGGGAAATTTGTTCCAAAGGTGCCCACACTGAAACAGCAGGAAAGGACACACGGGTTAGTCAGACCTACAGACTCAAAAGCTTTGCTGCTGGTCAGCAAGACCAACTAACCCCCTTCTTAACTAGTCATTCATACATAGAAAGAACTTTACTCTTCTTACAGTTTGATAGGAGACAAGTGTAACAACATCCATTTTTCAGAATTCCCAAAGGCTTCACAGCACAATTAACAGCTTATCACTTTTACATCCAAGAGCCTTTAGAATTCTTGAGTGAAAACAGTTCAGACCTTGTGACTGTCTATGTTAAACCCTCCTCAAACAAGATTTCAGTCTGAGACAATTTCTTGGACTACACCTCTGTGCAGCATTTGTATCTTGTATTCTAGCACTGAACAAAAACTGCAGCAGGAACAGCCTCAGCTTCTTTCTGCTCCTTGGCCTGCCCCACTAACTCTGTAGCAAGCATCCAGGGCACAGGAAGAAGAGATGAAGTGGTCAAGTCTTGCCTGTGTCACACCTCAAGATCTCTCACTCCACTGTGGTGTTCTATGTTCGAAAACCAAGAGATGCTCTTTCAACTTCCCTTGTTTGAACACAATCTGCACTTTTAAAAGGAGATCTGTTTGCATCTCGCAGCCTCCTAAAACTCTGCCAGCAGCCACTTCCATCTTTTTTCTAAATGATGAGACAATCCCTAGTCCCTCTGCTGAGATTATTCCTAAGCTTGTGTCAGTAGCTGCAAAAAGCACAATCAATCAATGCACAATGTCTGCATTCACCTTCTAGAAATTTGTCTTCTGCTTTATGCACCCACAAATTTAAGGTCACGGTACCTCACAGATTATTTTACACAGGTATGAAGAAAAAAACCCACGTCAGTGTAAACTGCCATTCAGGTAAATCTGAAGTAACAGTTGAAGTCAAACAGCTGGTGGTTGTCCAAAAGAAATTTAATTTCCAGGCAGAGAGAAGCCAGTTTTTACTCACATGTCAAAAAAGAATTCGGGGATCTTTTCCAACAACAGCTTTATGACAGCAGGCTAAAAGAAAGGCAAAAAGACAGTGTTAGGGTGATTTACTGGTTGTGCTGTGGTACTGCCACCAAAACTGACCTTTCACAAAAGATGAAATATACACAGAATAAAATAGGCAAATGGCTCAATGAAAGTTTTCCTGTATAAGAAATAGCCTAATGCCAGAAAGGAGGCACACAGCCTGAGAAGTGAAAACCCCCAGTGCAGAGGGTGGTATAAACTACCCACATAACCCAACAGAATCAGAGCACATGGGCAGGATGTACAATTCCTCTGGGCCAATGGACTTCTCTTTCTCAGACCCTGAGTTGCTTTTCACCACACAGAAAACTGCAGCATCAATTTTAGATAAGTTTGAAAACAGTGCCCAGTTCTAGCACTTAAAAAACCACACATTGTCCATAGTGGAAGTGGTTATATCTCATCAGAATTTCCCATGGTTGACCTGAGCCACCATCTCTCATTCTGCCCCTGTTCACCTTTGAGAAGAGTCTGGCTCTGTGCTCCCTACACCTTGCAACTAGGTATTTGAAGACCATGAAATTTCGCTTAATATTCTCTTAAGACTGAAGAAACCCAGTTCCCTGTGTCTCTGCTTGTCTGCCATGTGTCTCAGGCCCTAAGCATCTTTGTGTCCCTACAACAGCAAACAAAACACTACTCCAGATGCAGCCTCAACTGCCTCAAAACCAGTTCTATTAATCCTTTACTTATGTAAGCAAAGTGTTCCCTACAATCAAAACCATTGTAAAGAGCAAGCTAAGGTGCCCATACCTGTAAGATCTTAATCCCAAGAAGCAGTTTAATGAGGCTTTCACAATACGAGTGCACCAGATTCCTGCAAGATGAAAGATTCCACCACAGTTGTGTCAAGAACATGCTGGGAGAACAGGCTGTAGCTCTTTCCATGACTGTTTTTTTAAAAAACTACATACAACGACTTAAGGTAACACATGATAATCACAGACACACACAAAAAGGTTTAAAACTGCACCTTAGCTCTGAATCACTCTCTACAAGACTAGAAATGTGCAAGTCTGTGGTTAAGCTGTATCTCCTGGAAAAAAAAAAATTCAAAAAGAAATTGACCTTCACCAGCCCTGTCAGATTTTTTTCACACTATTTGCTTCTTCCCATAAAATGCCATGGAGTCCAATGTGTGCCATGGGCAGACAGTAAATTCTGTGACTTTACACTCTAAACTCACTGCTATTAAACACTAATGTACTACACCAGCCATCCTGCCTTGGTGGGCATCAGCTGGAGCCTCTCCCTGCACTCTGGTCAATGTCACGGGACATTACTAGAGACTGGCTCTGTCTGAAGGGGAAGGCAAAATACATTTTCTGTACCTCGACCCCTCAGTCCGTACGGGCGTGCACGGCAAGAGGCAGTTCTTGAACTGGTTCCTGTCCTTGATGTGAGATTCCAGGCCACTGATGAACTGCTTCACAACCTGCAAAGCACAGAGAAGTCATCCACCCTGAAGGGACACCCCAGTCACCTGTGTCCTTTAGGATGCCTTTTGCAAGCAGATGATGAGAACTAGGAAGAGGTAACCAGGGAACTGCAGACAGAAACTGTGATGGAAGGAATGCTGGATAATAAACGCATGCTAGTCTAGACCATTTCCAGAAGGATATACTGATTGTTCTGCAAAGTAACTCTAAAGCAAGTGTCTCACATTTTACTTTGATTTAAGAAGGCTTTGCCCTTCTTCCTGTTCAGCTGAGGTAGCAACCTTTAATGTGTCAAGAGCTGCACCCAAAGAACATTTGCAGTCAAATCACTGCCCTTATTTCACCCTGGACTTGCTGACTGGAGAGGAGCACCACATCATGGCAGTTTTAATGCTGCCAGCTCCCACCCAATGCAAAACCAAACCCAGTTTCCACCAGAAAGCCATGCAAGTGATTTGTCTCCTGTAAGAGTCTTTGTCTACTGAATAATATTGCCAATGAAAATTACTTTGACAGGGCACAGTCAGAAAAACAGTGGGACTGAAAGGCTGGAACAGCAATACTGAGAGAATTGGAAAATCTGGAGCATAGAAATCCAAGATAAGATGCTGTGTTGCACACTTTTGTATGGGACAGGCAGCTGCATTTGCATCTTTTGCTACTCAGCAAACAGCTTTAAAAGTGGCTCCTGCCAAAGTTACTTACGGCTGGGTAAGTTGGGTGCTTCTCCAGGGCCAGGCAGAGCTTCTTCTGGAAAGCCATTTGGTCAACAGCTAAGGAGAAAGTTTAGAAAATAAATAAAGAACCAGACACATTCTATCCATACAACATCACAACAGCTACACCAAGTACAAGCTCTCAAGCCTATCCACCAACATTTCTGCATTTGCTCTATTGAGAAGTCCAGTTGGCAAAAGCCTGAGTGGAATCAGCACTTGTGCTTTCTCTAGCCAGGGCTGAGAGCAGCATTGAAGATGCTGAATACAGCAGTTCCTGAAGGCCTTGTCTGAGCTGAAAGGCAACAATGCCATGTTTGTTTCCCCATTTCAGAGTTCCTGCCTCCGCAATTCAATACTGTAATCACAGACGCAGTCTAACATTTTTCAGTATACCTCCAATAATCTCTCAGAAGTCTTTAGACTTAACAGGTGTACACCCAAAGAGCTGGTATAACGAGTTTAGGTGATGCACTGAATTCAGCAGGAACAAGAGGTATATAAAAAATAAGAGGCCAGATGAAGGTTTGCTTGAATTTTGAAACAAGTTGGCTCAAGCACTTTTGTCCTGCAAGTAGAACACATCATTACTTTGTACTAGCTATCCTTGCAGGTTCTGATCTAAAAGCAGAAAGAGCAAGTATTAAACTCATACCTATTTCATTCTGTCCCTCCCCAGCTTTCAGCACAATTCCTGATGTCCTAAGGAGCTCTTCAAAGACTCCCTCATTCTCCAATCCACAGAGGGCAGAGGCATTTTCCTTATCAGAAATCCGTGACTTCTTAGTTTCTGAGAAAACAAGACATGCTACATCAAATATATAAAAAAATGAACAGTGTCATTAACAATCAGCATTATCAAAACTGCCATTTTGGCCTTGTCCCTGCTTGGGAGCTGTTGCCTCTATCAAAGGGTCTCCACCCCAGTAAGATGATACCCAAGCACCTACTTGGCAAGTCTGTCTTGCAGCTCTCTTCAGAAGCATCAACTTTCGACAATTTCCTTTTTGAAACCATGGTAACAAAACCTTTGTTGTTGCCTAAAAAAATGCAGGAAAAAGACAAGTGTTTAACTCATCTCTTTTTTAAGCGGATCTAGAATGTATTAGTGAATAGCAAAAGGGAATGCTACAGAAATTGAGAGTGCTCAAGGAAAGACAGATTGCCTGGGTAACTAATATCACACCACATTTTTCTGCTGTGCAGGTTGAAATTTTAGAGCTTGTCATATTTAAATAGCACAATACATCACTTTTTCTAAAATTCAGTCCCTCATAAAACAACGCTTGGCCTTTCATTCAGACACTAGGCAAATTAAATGACAAATTAAACTGAGCAACTGTGAGGACTCAGATTGCATCCACTGAGCTAAACTCAAGACCCTGTCCACATGCCTGGACAAAGCAACATCGGATTCACAGACAAATGTTTGTAAGCCAAACCACATTAACTGACCCTGTTCATGTCCCTAACCAGGCATCATGGCCAATGAGCTCTGTCAGCACAAACCTCCATCTAACCCATCCTCTTTTGGGGGGTGGCAGCGATTAAAAAGAAAAAAAAAACTTGACTCACATTTAAAACTTGAAAGTTATTAAAAAAAAGATGTGTGCGCATGTCACACTAAATTTCAACTGCTTGGCAGAGGCTAGTAAGATGAGTTACTTAAAACATCAGCATGGAAGTGGTACAGTTAAAAAACAGAAGTGCAATGAGCTTTTCACCGCTGTTTTAGGTGTATAAATATGTGAAAGGCGGGTGCCAAGAAGATGGTTCCGGACTCTCTTCAGTGGTGCCCGGTGACGGGAGAAGGAGCAACGGGCAAAACTAAAACACAAGAAGTTTCACCTCAACGTGAGAAAAAAACTTCTCGAGGTTGCGGATGGCAGAGCACTGGAACAGCTGCCCAGGGAGGTCGTGGAATCTCCCTCTCTGCAGACATTCCAAACCCACCTGGACGCCTTCTTGTGTCACCTGCTCTGGGTGACCGTGCCTTGGCAGGGGGGATGGACTGGGTGATCTCCAGAGCTCCCTTCCAGCCCTAACAATGCTGTGATTCTGTTGCGGGTGCGAGGTGCAGCTTGACAGCCCAGCCAGGCGTGCTGTGCCGCCACCGGAGAGCCCGCTCTCCGTCGCACCTACTGCCCAAGGCTGGGCACTGCCTGAGGCGGCCGTTTCACCTCAGCTCAGCTCAGCCCACCTCACCTGAGCCCAGCCGAGCTCACCTCCCGTCCTCTCCCGTGCCCTCCGGCCAGGGCAGGCCAGGGCAGGGCAGGGCAGG
>VZTF01006884.1:10386-45819 GCA_013397755.1 Cnemophilus loriae | reverse complement strand
GAAGGGCCGGTCCGGAAGCGGAAGCGGAAGCGGGGCGTGCGGCCGCGGCCCGGTGTCGGCCGGAGCCGGGCCCGAGGCGGCAGCGCCGCCATGAGCGAGCCCGAGCTGCTGCTGGACTCCAACATCCGGCTATGGGTGGTGCTGCCCATCGTCTTCATCACCTTCTTCGTGGGCATGATCCGGCACTACGTGTCCATCCTGCTGCAGAGCGACAAGCGCCTCACGCAGGAGCAGGTGTCCGACAGGTCAGGGCCCGCCTCGCCCCCGCCCGCCCCCCGCGTCCCCCGGCCTGGCCCGGCCCGCTAACGCCGCGTGTCTCTCTTCCAGCCAAGTCCTGATCCGGAGCAGAGTCCTTCGGGAAAATGGAAAATACATTCCAAAGCAGGTGCGGAGCTGCGCGGTGGGGGCTTTACAAAGAGGATGACTGCGAAAGCAGCACAAGGCGCGGGGCTGTGTGCGGGCAGTGCCGCGGGAGGAGCAGCGCCCACAAGGGCCCGCGGGGTCGGACGCTGCCGGGTCACCCCTGGGCCAGGGCAGTGTCCGGGAGTGCAGATTCTTAGGAATCTCGGACACAGGACCGCTGTATATGTCTTTTCCCTGACATTTATGTTAGCTGTCACTGCTCGGTGTTTTAACTGCGTGCTGACATGAGATGTGCCTCCAAACTGTCGTGTTTAATATCTGCCAGCAAGCACACAGGGGTGTCATACAGGCTTGGGATAATGAGGTGGTCATACAAGGTCAGCTGAAATGTTGGCTGAACTAAAAATCCATCACTCATGTTGGCTCTCGTGGTACCAAATGTGGATTTTGTGAAATCCGGAGGTCAGCTGGGAGAGTGACAATGTTCCATGTATCAGTATTGGTGCTCAACGAGCACAAAGAATTTGCACAAAGCACTAAAAGCTCTTTAATTAACATGGGTTTTTCTTCAGAGAATTCTTATAGTTACTTTAAGAATGTCAAAAAGCCAGAGATCTGGTACTCTGGATGCAGGAAAATGTGAGGAGCTTTAGAACACACGGGCAGTGAGGCACCTATCCAAGAAAGGTGTGCTGTGAAAGAACTCACAAGATGTCTGAATGTCTGAGCAAGAACTAATGCTTCTGTCTTTTACTTCTTATGGTGTTGGCATTGTCTTTTTCTGTTTTCAGTCTTTCCTGTCCCGGAAATATTTTTTTAATAACCCCGAGGATGGATTTTTTAAGAAAACAAAAAGAAAGGTAGTGCCTCCTTCACCAATGACAGGTATGTTAAGGTACCCTAACTGCAGCCAGGTAGAAAAACCTGTCAGTGTCTGCCAAGGGTGGAAGGTGAATCAGCTTTGCAGGGAGCTCAGGCTGTGTGAGGGAAGGGGTGGGACTGTTCAGCTGGGTATTGGAAGGGGAGTGAGATTCCTCTCTTGGATAACAAAAACATTAGATTGCTTCATGTTGCTTAACTTCAGCCTTGACCTGCTTGCAGCATCGCAGGAGACCTCCAGGGTAGCCTCCTCAGGGTAGCCAGGAGTGGGAAGTCCTGCTCTCACTCATCTCCTTTTGCAGTGTTTTGCTCCAGCTTCTGCAGGATCTTCTCTAAAGCAATCTAATTTAATTAATGTATACAGCAAAATAGGAGTTTGTTGTCCTTCTTCGACCCGGGTCAGCTCACAGAGGGGTGAAGCAAGTTCAGAGATCTGGGGCAAGGGATGGGGTCAGACAGAGCACAGAACACAACACTCCTGTGGCAGCAGCCACCACCACACTGGCTGCTCATCTCATTGTGCAAAGTATTGTCAGCAATGGAAAATTGTAGATAGTGGGATAGGACTGTTGTTTCATGCAGTTTCTTAATTAAATTAGCTGACATGTAATGACTTGTTCCCCTTTATTGTGATATGCTGCTACTTCACATCCCATCTATGATTTGCAGATCCTACCATGCTGACAGATATGATGAAAGGGAATGTAACCAATGTTCTGCCTATGATCCTCATTGGTGGTTGGATCAACATGACATTTTCAGGATTTGTCACAAGTAAGTGTCTGGAATAATGTGGGTTTGGCTGTATTTCTGAAAATGACCTTGAGGGTCTGAGCTGCATCAGAGATTTGCTCCTCGACCTGAGAGCAGTCAGTTAGAAGCAGCATGAATTTGGCTTGTGGCACTGCTGCTCTTCACTCCATGAACTGCACAGATTTGCTTGTCCCATTGCAAAGGGGGGGAAATTGTTTTCAGAGTATTGGCCATGGTCTCAAAGAAAATAGCTCAGGAACAACTGTAGTGACAAAACCAGTATTTTATTTAAACTGCCTAAACTTCAGGCTGATACAGTGGATTTTCCTCTGAACTTGTCCTGGGAGTTGGTTACTGTGTGGAGTGTACACATCAAAAATACTTACTTAAATTCACAGTTCTGGGGGTTTTTTTCTGTAATGTTTATGTGATAACTGTTTCTTTAACAAGGGACATTCCCTTTGACAATCACTGAAGTAATACCTGTGAGGGTTTGGTCATCTGATTAAGTTTCAGAAAGTCTTTCCATATTAAAATGAATACAGAACTGCAGTGTTTTCAAAAATCCGAGTTAACTTTTTATTGTGCACGTTGCACTCAGACTACATCAGATGTAATAGAAGAACTACGTGCTCACTTTACCCTGTGCTTTGCAGTCGTGCAGTGTCACTTTGTGAAACTGGGCTTCTTTTTCTTTATCCTGCAGCAAAGGTCCCGTTTCCTCTGACGCTGCGTTTTAAGCCAATGTTGCAGCAGGGAATTGAGCTGCTCACTTTAGACGCCTCCTGGTAAGCCCCTGTCCTCAGCAAGCAGGGTCCAATTCCCACTTGGAAAATGTTGAATGTGTTAATAACCCTTGGATGGTGTGTGTGTGCTGCTGGAATGTGATCATGAGCCAGCTTTGGACTGACAACTGTTCTGATTTGTCAGGGTGAGCTCTGCTTCCTGGTACTTCTTGAATGTGTTTGGACTCAGAAGCATTTATACTCTCATCCTGGGCCAAGATAATGGTAAGGCACTTGTCATTTCTGGGAACGGGCTTCTCCTTCCATGGGCTGTCATCTGAGGGAGGCTGGGGAAAAGATTTCTAAGTTTCCAGCCAAAAAGCTCTTGAATGCCTTTCTCATTTCTGTGAGGTTACTTACTCTCTGTGGGCCAGGTTTGACATCAGCTGCAGCAAGTACCCAAAGCTCCTGCACCAGCCCCTGGCTCATAAACTTCCATGGTTGTTAGCCCAGGCTTTCTTTCCCATCAGATCAGTGTGCAAAAGTTTTGTGCTTGGGCTTGTTTTATTTCTAGCAAGTATTGGTTTTAAGGAAAACTGCCAAGATTTCTTAATGTTAGATATGGGGCAGGACAGATGTGCATTGGGAATGTAGAATACTCTATTTTCCTCAGTTTTTCTGCATATTTTATGTAAATCTGACTAAGATGTAGCAGGTGGGAGCAAGATGTCCTGTGAGGACTCCTTCTGGCACAGCAGTATTGCATTCTGGGTGTTGCTGCAATGTTCTCATCTATAGATAAAAACCTTCCCAATGGCACCGTGCTCCAGGGAATGCTGTTAATTAAAACAGAAATCAACCTCTCATTTCTCATTTGTAGCTGCAGATCAGTCCAGAGTGATGCAAGAACAAATGACAGGGGCAGCAATGGCCATGCCAGCAGATACTAACAAAGCATTTAAGGTACTGTATTCCCACCTGCATTCCTGTTGGTGTGAGCTTGCAGGGTCGTAGGCTGTATGTAACTCATCCTCTCCCTGTGTCGAGTAAGGGAATTGCTCTGGATTCCTGTTCCTAAAATTAGAGCTGACAGCTTATGAAGGCTGTGGGAGTTGCTCTGGGTCTGGCAGAGCCCAAATACCCTGAAGTAAACCTGACAGATCAGTCATCACTGGTACAAAAGCTGAATTTATGTCCCATCTTCTGCTTTTGCTGAGGAAGGGTTTTTTTTTACCGTGAGGTATAGTTCCAAAGCAGAAGCTGGCTCTCCAAAAGTTTTGTTAATAGTGCAGCTGAGCATGAGTCTAGCAGGCATCTGATGGAACTTGGGTAAGAAACTCAAGGAAGCAAGTCAGTTCAGTGGAAAATCCATCGGGATTTGACTGTCTTGAAGTTCTCCTAAAGCACTTACCACAGGCACTTGCTTGTTAGACTGCCTCTGCCTTTCACAGCCCAGGTTTATGCACGAAGGACAGACCTGGTTTCTGCGTTTATGTACTGTAGAAGAGGTTTAGCCACACATAAGCTGCTGCCTGGGAAGCTGGGATGGTCTGCTCCTGCAGTTTGTTTTCAGTAACCTTCCTGGTTAAAAAATCCCACACCACCCAGGCAGAGGTTCAGCCAGGGAAGAGGATGGCTGCAGTTGGCAGCAGTGCTGGAGCAGTGGCTGTTCTGTCACAGACAGCACTGAGTTGCAATTCCAGCCAGTACTGACTCCACTTCCACCCAGTCCTGGCTCTCCACAGCACTTCTGCCATTCAGCCTTGCAGGGACCTAAACCCACTACATGCTTCAGCAGAAACAAAAGGAAAAAAGCCCCTATTGCAGAAGTGTTCTGGCCAAGAAATACAAATCTCTTGCTGGGCATCATGTGACATGTTTTTGTGCACAAAGCCTGCAAAAGTCTGTGATCAGGTGCAAAATTTTTGGCCTCTTACCTGCTGTTATCAAGTAGCTCTGAACTAAAGAATTAACTCACTGCAAAGCACAGAACAGAACTGGCTGTTACAGAAGCAGTGGACTGTTCCAGAAGGTTAGAGGGTTGGCAGAAGGCAGATAATGTAGTTTTTCTAATTTCTGTGATGCAATTTGTATTGACCAACTAACATCTAATTAAGCATAAACCACTGATTTCAGAGAGTTGACAGGACTGCCAGGTTTTTAACAGAAATCAGTGTTTGTTGCAGGTTTTAAAGCAAGCACTGCTTTGTGTAGTTCTTGTCTAACTAATCCTTTGTTGCTTTTCCTTCCCTACTTCTGCTTCCTCCCAATGCAGACGGAATGGGAAGCCTTAGAATTGACAGATCATCAGTGGGCCTTAGAAGATGTAGAAGAAGAGCTCATGGCAAAAGACCTCCATTTTGAAGGCATGTTCAAGGAAGAACTTCAGACCTCCATCTTCTGAATTTGAGAGTATGCTTTTGTCTCTTCTTGTAAAAGTTATTTGAAAAGAAATCTGTTATCTAAAACTATATAATGTATTTTAGCAAGGCTGAGAATAAAAGAAAAACATCACGTTCAGAACTGCAGTGCCCTCACTTTGATTTGAGCCCAAGGACGGACACACACACGCACATGCACAATTTCCCCATTAATTTAATCCTTCCCAAGTCCATTTGTAAGCACCTGAGTGCCCACACAGCCCCTCCCTGCCTGGCACATGCACAGCAGGGTGTTGCCAAAGGGTGCCTGGCTGTTATTTACTGGGCCAGGTGGGAATAATAAATGCTTTAAGCTGCCCACCTGACCATCTTCTTGCACTGTAGAGAACAGGCAGCAACTGTTCCTGGCTTATCCCTCTGTAGAAGCTCCTCAGACCTCTTCCCCAGGGAGAACAGTCCCAGCCTGGAGAAATGCTTCTTAAAAAGAAGCTCTTCCACACTCTGTGGCTGTTATCTTGTCCCCCCTCCTTTATTCTGAGCACCTTTTTCTCAGGGTGAAATTGCACATCCTCTTTAAAGCGGGAGCTGGGCCAGGTCTGTGGCACAGCCTGTTTTCCATTCTCACCAAATCATCGTCCCAGTGAACAGGGAAGCTGCCCCTTTGCTTTCCCTTCTTCCCACGATGGGTTTCACACCATGCTTGGGAGGTCAGCCCTTCACAGCAAAGCTCAGCAGCTGCTGTTCTGCATTAAAGCTCATTAACCCTCAGGAGCTCCAGCTGACATCAAGCTCCTCTGCTCTTACACTGTAATTGTGGCATGGAGACTTCAAACCTTCTCACAAGGGCTTCACAGCCCACCTTGGCCTGCAAGACTGGGACAATCCCACATACAAGCCTGCTGCACTTCCTCAGCTTTTTCCAGCCTGCTCTCACAAATGTGTTCAGGTTGCCTTGAGGAAATTACAGAGACTGCAGGACAACTGCCTCAGTGGTACAGTCACCCTGATACCCCTGAAAATGGACAGAAGGAAGACCAGGACCTCTCAGGGAGCTGCAGAGGAAGAGGAAGGATGAAACCATAGCTGAGGCTGCCCAATGCCACAAAAAAAAGCAAGGACAGCTTTGCTAGAGCACCAGGTACCAGCAACCCAGCACTGCAGGGAGAAAAGGCGACCCTGGAGCAAACTGAAGCCTCAGCTGTGCAGAGCTGTGCCCTCAACAGCTGATTTTCTCCCAGATCCCCACTGGCTCTGCAGGACTTGCCCTCCCCCAGCCCAAATTACTCCTAGAGCACCAGGCATCCCCACAACCAGCAGTCTTAGGCCACATAATGAAAGCTGAAATTACAACAGAACCCAGTTTCAGTGCAAACCACTCTTTAATTTTCCTCTTTGTACAACAGAGCCAGCCACTTACAAAGTGCTAGTCTAAAAAACAGTCTGGTATTACAGCACACACACACCAGCTGAAGCCCAGCAGCTCAGAGGCAGAGAAAGCAGAGCTGGGCTACTTGTTCTGCAGTACAACAGAGTCTGTTCAGCATCTGAGCATCTGAGATTGAGCCCCACGGATGCATTTCTCAGTGTCAGCACAGGTAGGGAGGCGAGGAGGAGAACAAAGGCTATTTCAGATTGATTTCTCTTTTAAAAAGGTCTTTTACTGTCCTCCCTTTCCTCTATTCCCCATTTTGGAATGCCCACATGACTTACTTTCAGGGTAAAACAAACAAAAAAATGCTGATTAGAGTAATTTCAGTGCAGTGCTACAGCTTAAAAATTGCCTTTTGCATGCTCCCTTCAGTAATAAGGAAAAAAAAAAATACAGTATTAAGTGTTGCAAAAATAAAACAGCAGAAGCAACTATGCAATTGTGATCTCAAAATTCAAATTTTAATGCTTTAAAAGCAAAATTCCACAAAGGAGAATCACATCAGTAGCATGCTGGCTAGAGACGATGCCCCCTCCTCCTCGCCATCACTTTCCAGTGCCCTGGCAAAGGGCTGCCTGGTGCTGCCCTCCCAGGGTGCAGGGACAGGCACACTGCAATTTCCTACAGAGCCTGTTGCCTGGAGCTGCAGAAAGGTGGAGCTGAGCTGGCAAGTTCGGAGCTAAATGGATGAGCACTGCTAACCACAACAGAAGGTGATGGTCAGCACTGAAGCCACAGCAGCTGCAAGCACATATTCCAGGGGGAACAAAAAGCACACTGATAGCCAGTCTCAGCCTTTCATTCTGCCAACACACTTGGATCCAAGAAGGAAAAACCCTCCTGTTTGGTTCACTACCTTGAGCTAGATCTTCCCCTAAAAACTACAGGCTAAGGCTCTGGAATTTTTTCCCATTTTTCACATGGAAGACCAGTTCTCCACTGAGACTTACAGAAGTCTCTTTTCAAGAAGAAAGCTGGACTTGAGTCCTAAAAGCAACACACAGTAAAGGAGGACAGAGGGAAGAGCATTTGCCAGTTGTGCCAAAAGGATGGAGCAGAACCACTGAACAGCAGAGGACCTGGGACAGGATTATCACACCTGCAACCCCACAGAGGGTGATCAGGTGAGGATATAAAAGGCAGCACTCAAGGGTGGAGGAGGGCTGAAAGAGCAGTCCAAAAAACCCAAAGCTGCAAGAGAAGAGGCTGAAAACTCACACAATCCATTGCATTGGGCTGTCACAGGGTGACAGCTCTGGGGACACAGTGCTGAGCTTGGCTGGAGACATAAATGAGCAAAAAAGGGTAAAAATGCTGTTACTGCACAAACCATAGGAGAAACGCTGGCGGCAGAAAAGTGCTTACAGAGCAGCCTGGAAGTGAGGGGTGAAGGAGATGGAAAGGTCAAGAAATCATCAATGATATGGATGGTATTCTCTCTGCAGAAGAACAGGAGCCAGAGCAGCTGCATCCTGCATCTCCATGGGGATCAGCCTGCACATCTGCCACACCACAGGCAGGTATGATTCACTCCTGGCCAAGATTCCTGCAGCACTGGATTCAGTGTTCACATGAAAAATGCTGAGTCAAAACTGCTCAGGAGCCTCAAACGCATCAGTGAAAGGACGCAAGCAAGAGAAACGTTTGTTGCTTTGCCAGGGGACCAGGGTACAATGGCAGAGACTGCAACAGACCAGATGTACAAAGATTTGAACTGAGCTCCAGAAAGGGTTCAGGAGGCCTCCCTGACACAGGCAGGGCCCAACAGCAACACCAGAGAGCTGGCAGGAAGCCCCAGTGCCGATTCACAGAATCGTACCCACCACTCTCCTCCATGGGCCCCTGCAAGGCTCACCTGTGCCTGGCCTCCAGCTCAGGCTGTCCTCTCCCAACCCTAGCTACAACCCTCAGCCCAAGAACCACAGCCCCAACCCCTGCCTCTAGCCACACAGCTCAGCCAGATTTTAAAAAGAACTTTATTGAAGCTCCAATATATATTATTTTTGGCCTCTAAATACCCAAGTGTCAGCACCTATTCCTGGCTCTTCAGTGCTATTCTGCAACCCCGAGCACTGAATCTTTCAGTGCTTGATTTTCTGCTTGAACCCTACAGAAGGAAGAAAAATTTTCAGGCGCCTCAGGCATTGCTTTACAAGAGCAACCACTACCATGGTGGCCGAGTGCTGGAGGTGGTGCTTAGTTGGTGTCCATGCCATCACACTCTTCCTGGGGAGCAGAGGGGGCAGAATGTTCCTCGCTGTTTCGGCGCTGATAGAACAGCACATACGCGGCTTTTGTCTACCGAACAAAAAGAAAACCCATCTGAAACCATCCACACAGCTTGGCTGGAATGTCATGCCCAAAGCAGGGAACCACACTTTCAGCATAGACCTGGAACAGCCTCAAGCCAAATACTCACCACTATTTGGTCTTCTGAAGCCACCGAGACGCTGCTGTCGTCAAAGTAGTACCACTTGTCGTTCACCTTGTTCTTTGCGTAGGCAGTGTCTGTCAGGGGGAGAAACTGCAGCTCAGCATTCCGGGGAAGGCTGGCAGGGAACGCGCACCTGGGACACTGGGACTCCAACCACATGTGCATGGGAGGCCAGGAGCCAGCTTTGGCATTACCTACCCTAAACCTAGTTAACCAACATAAACATCTTCTACAACATGCCAGCAGGCCCAGCTAGTCTAGGACCAGGTTCTACATACCAGGCTTATCCCTGACAGCTGAGACACATGGAAAAGAAACTTAGGGAAAAACAATAGTAGGCTTCGTTCACTGCCCTTGAGTTAGAGCTTTCCCAAACACGCAGTTTAAGACTCTGCATTTTCACTTCAAAGAGAAGTTTTCTGCTGCTGATGGATCTGATCTGATGCTTTCAAGAGTCCTCACTCAAGAAGGAAGTTGGAAATCCCTCAAAGCCTCTTCCAGCCAAAACTTCTGTGACTGTGATCTCCAACCTCAGAACACGTGCCCCTTCAGCTACAGGAGTTCATCATCCTCTCATGGTAAATTGCTTCTGGGTGGTTTTACAAGTGTCACCTACAGCATGGATCTGCATGGACACCTAATACCAACTCACCTACAGACACTCTTCATCTGTGCTGCAGCAAAACCATTAACAGAAAACACAGACTCATATATCAAACTTGAATATAAGTGAGTTTTTCTCCTGATGAAATGACACTTTCCCTATGTCAGTCCTTATCAGTGCAAAGGTGGAGACACTGTACCGTTGACCAGTGTTACAATTCCAGGTTCAGCATTGAAAAATCTTGACTCCACTCGTAAATTTGGGAACACCATCACACAAACTAATTACTAACCAGGGTCCCACAGGCATCAGTCAGACCTCAGGCCAAAGTGCTGCTACCCATCTGCCCTCCATATCCTAACAGGATCCCAGTACGATACTCGCCTGCACACAGAACACAGGTAAGTTTTTGACTAGACACCTTTGGTGAGGGCAATTGCAGGTGTCCCAATGCAGGGCCCTCCCACGACCCCTCTGCCCACGTTTCCTTGCACACAAAGGACACATCAGCCGTTACTCACAGTGGCCCACTCCCATGGCTCCATAATGATTGGAAACTGCAATGAGGTCATACACGTATGAGCCTGCTCTTGGGTCACAGACAAACTCGGACATGTTCAAACCCCTGGAAGCAAACACAAAAGTATCAGTACACCAGTAACCATCACATTTTAGGAACTGAAGCATGGCACCAGTGCTGCTCTGCTGCTCAGGGGCCAGGTGGTGTTAGTGCGAAGACCAGACTTGTTACCCCTCCCACACAGAGCAGGTCCTGACAAACACACCAAGCACTGCCAGAAGGTTTAGAGGGAGGTGTTGAATAAAACACAGTTTGGAGTGTCCCTGTGTAGGCATGAAGAGTGAGATAGGAATAGTAAGGGATATGCTTCATCCCACAGCAGGTTGCTAGCAAGCAGAAGCAGAGAGACCAGGCAGGCTTTCATCCTGTACTTCTGCTCAGTACTACAAGTGCAGCACTGCCCAAAAAAATTGCTAAAATTGCTACAGAAGTTCTCTTAGTTGAATCACATGGCCTCAATTTCAGGAGAAACAGCACCTGCTAGTAACTAACACTCTTTGAGATGTATAAAGCTGAACAGTATTAACAAAAACCACCCCCCAAAGAAAATAACCCTCTCAACTCATGCCAGCTGTCCAGCCATTCAAACACAGAAAACACCTGTTTCAGTTACAGCTTTAACAACAAGCCCACCCAGCAGAAACATCAAAAGTACATCTTTCTTGACCAAGTTCTTCAAGCTCTTCTTAGCTTGAGGGAAGAATCCTACCTGATAGGGAATTCCACAACAGTGTCAAGTTTATCCCTCCAGTATCTGCTGTACGAGAAGCGTTTTAAATGTACCACCAAAATCCTGGGCAAAGACCACAAGTCAAACTTCTTCGTGGCCTGTTGATGTTTCTTACAGTTAGGGCAGTACCTAAGGAAGGAGTAACATGCAAGGAAATTAATGACTGCATTAAAAGAAAAGCTTCTGGCCTTCCATTAAAGATGCCTCACTAGCACAAGCACAGTCCCTGACTTACAGAAGGCACATTGCCTGTGGAACATGCAGGTGAACACACTGCCTCAGAGAATTCCAAACTACAGCTCGCTTTCACTTTATAGGCAAAATGTCCTGTGGCAACTATGTTAGCTGCACATTGTACAAAAATTAACTTTTAAAAATAGCCTGATTGTTGGAAGCTACATTCCCACTGACACTTTTTTTCTTAAATACAGGCAGGAAACAAATACTTTTATTAACCCATGTCCACAGCCTATTGAGTCAATGACTTAATACAGATCTGATAGACTTCTCAAAGATGAGGACAAAAGGACAGACCTGGGAATAAGAACGCCATGAAAAATCATGTGAACTCCAACAGTTATGGTATTTTATGGTAAATATGGCAGGCAGGCAGGCAGAGATTCTTACCACGGGTCATGTTCACCAAGTGTTTCCATAGTAGTGAAGAGCTCTATGCAGTCTCTGAGGGCTACTACAGCCTTCTTCTTCTGTGGTTGTAGCATGCTTCCATGTTTTTCAAATGCCTAGTGAAAGAGATAGGTGCTTTATTCAATTCCATGTACTCTGTAATCCCTGACATCAAGAAATTACATGCTCACTTTCCCCACATTGCCTATTTCTGCACCTCCTTCCCCACCCAGACAATCATCTCCAGCTTCTAGCCACTCCTTTCTTGTGCTAAATAGTCCATAAGAGAAAATATATGTACTCACTTGGGTTTAGAGCTTTCATCAAGACAGTAAAAACAGCTTATTCTGTTACAGAAGATGACCCAGCAGAACACTGTTTACTGTCACCTTTTAAATACCATGCAAGTTTACACATAGATTACTTATGAAAAGAGCACACTACAACCTGTGCCTCCTGTTCATCATAAAGTAGCCTCCGTGTCTCAGAATCCCAGTCAATAGCAACGGCAGAAAAAGCTACAAGAAAGAAGAAACATTTATTGCACAGGTGTAAAAAGAAGGAAGAAAAAAAAACCTAGCAACAAAATAATTACCATTCAGCTTTAAGATTTTTCCTTCCACAATGGAGTTGATCTCTGAGGTCCCAGAGGAATTCACAAGGCTAAAAGTAAAATGCTGTTTCTTGCAAGGCTGCGGGTCTCTGGCTGACTCCACTTGCATACAACCCTCAGAGTGGCAGGGATCACCTTCTGTCAGCTTTTCCTTGCCTTCCTCTCCACCATCCTGATGTTCCATCTCTTCAAAGTCGCCTGGAACAAAATTTCAAACAAGGACAATTACTACAGGGCTTCAGTGAAAATTTAGCCTGACACCTCCCATGGACAGCTGTTTGCATCAGCACGTACAACACACACCAGTTACGTGGAAAGCAATGAAAAGGCACACAGAAAGAAACCTCTGCTTGCTAACCACTCCATCTGAAGCTGTATTTTCCCTTTAGCGGATGCCAGTTTAGGAGAGCACTCAGTTCGCAGTAGGTTAACAATGCCTCCTTATGACAGCACACCCCAAGAGAGAATCAGCAAGGTTGCAGCTGGGTGTCTTCACAGAAAGCAATATGTAAGTCACCAGGAAAGTTATTTCCATTCTTAGGGGAAAATGGGCAGGTTTTTTCCCCATTTAACTTATTCCAGCTGTTACCCTCAGGGCTACACAAGTGAATCATTTCAAACAGGGAAGGGAACCACGCATTTGCCATCAGCATTAAAAGCTTCCAAGTGAGCATGTGGCCTAGGAATGAGACCGTGATTCTATGTCCTCCAGAAGTAAAATTTCTCCACAATCTGTCTTTGTGACCTAACAGGCCAGTTTTCATCACCAAAGGGCATATCAGGAAGGGTTGCCTCTGGAGGCAGGCACCTGAACACCTCAAGTAAGCAAGGACGTCCCTAACACTGGTCAGGATGAATGCACATCACACCTTGTTCTCCAACTGCTGCTCATGCACATCTGATCTCCCTAGGAAGGAAATGGTCTACAAGATTCTCCCTGTACCATGCAGATGTCCAGCACAATAGCTTGGTTTAATCATGGTGGAGAAACAACCTGCTAGAGCTTAAGCCAAATACACACAGCACAAAGCACATGCTGTTAGAAAGCTTAAAGTGCTGAAAAGCTTCCAGCAAATTTTGAAAGGGCTTTACCTTCAACCACACCATTGGAGCCATTGCAGGTTCCTCTGTCTGGGCAGGGTGCAGAGTATTCTTCTTCCAGAGGGAGTTTCACATAGCGGCTGAAGAGAAGGGATACATTTATCACACAACCATACTGCAGCTGTGCATCAGAACAGCAGCACCCCCCTCTATCATCGGCTCTTGCTGCCCAATCCCCTCCAGCAAACCAGAACCCATCCTGTACAGCACCATTTACATTTACATGACAGCACCAAGAGCCCTAAGAATGAGTCAAACAACAATTCCCTAAGTGTCTGCTCTCACTGCTTGTTCCATGTTTCACTGGCTGTATATTGAAAAGGCAAAACTAAGTTATGGTAGCCCCATCTGTGAGCCCTGAAAACATGCCGAGTTCTGCTCCTGACTCCTTCTGCAAGGCTGAGCCAGCAATATCTGTTACAGAGCCCAAAAAACCAGAACCTTGAAATGATCCTGGAGCCTCCAGACACTAATGCAATGCAAATCCTGGTTTATACAACCCACACAAATCAAGGAAAATTCTCCCTCTTAACAAGGATTCAGTAATCCTATTACAATGTAGTTGAATAAGCAACCTCTAAAGCTTGGCATAGGATTCAAAGGTACAGCCATGACTTACCTGATCTGCTCCAAAACCACACTGTACAGGTGATCCACGGTGAGCTTGTGTTTGGGCACAGATATTAACAGTGGCTGCCCAAAGAGCACAGTCCCTGAAGTATTGCTGGATTGCCTCATTGTCTTTTCCCGAAAGTAAATGGAGAGAGTAACATACTCTGAGCCATCCTCACTTGGCTTGCAAACTTCATACCTGTTTGAAAGACAGGTATTTCCATGGGTTATTTCCACTGCCAAGAAGCACAGCAGGTAGGACCAATATGAAATCAGTTCAGCATGTCTCTCCAATGGTACAAGAGGGTTGTGCTGTCCTCGTGCTACAGAGCAGTTTCCTGAACACTCCCCACAGCTCATAGTGGCACAGGACACACACCTGCAACCGACTCGACTGCCACCTTCCCTCTGTCTTTACTCCTAATTCAAACCCCTATTACCAATCACCTCCCAAGACACTACCCTGACAACTCCACAGTGCTTCAACCAGTGAAACATACTAAATGTACTTTGAAATCCCTCTGACAGTGTTTGTTCCCCCTGGAGAAAGAAATCGTCTTGATACCTTGTGTCTTGCATTCTCCCAGCCTCTCAAACAGTTTTATGGCCTGAGCTCACATCACTGAGCAGCTAATGTTTCATAAAACCAGGAGTCTGGAAACATCTGCTTCACAGAAAAATCCAAGGACAGTAAACAAACAAGAAAAATTCTGGAAGACAACAAACAGCCCAGGAGAACAGTGAGGGGACTGTGACGCAGCTTGTGCCCTGGGTGAAACAGCAAATGAGGTATTTGCAGCTGTCAGAGGCAAAAGAAACCACGTGGTCTATCACACTGTTTGCTTCAGGCCTATTCATTACAAAAGATGCATTTTCAGGAATGCCAAGTCACACTGCTCTTTAACTTGGTGAGTCACCTGTCCCACATTTATCTTAAAACTGAAAGAGAAAGAAAGACTTCATGAAAGATGTCACTACACGAAATGACCAAGACCACAATCACATATCTGAATGCACCAAACTCCTAACAATTCTCTTACATTAGACAAGCCACTTCCCTTCTCTCAAGAGCTGAGAAACATTTTTTATTCCTGTATTCAGAGCAAGGAGAAGAATTAATTTCAGAGCTGTCATTCTGCTTCATCCTACTCAAAACAAAAAAGGATCCCAGCTTGGGGCTTGGACTGAGTCAACAGAGTACACGAAGGAAAACATCCTTCCAGAGTCCCAACCCACTAAGAACACAAGAGCTCAGAGTCAGCATTAGAGAGTCCAATGCCAGCAGCTGTTGAGGTTTTCTAGGCTGTCAATGCTATTCAGCTGGACACCAGCACTGCATACAGTTCACACCTCCTAAAGTTTCCTGAGAAACAGCACCACAAAGAGGTGAATTATTTCACCTAGTACTGTTTAAACAGAAGAAGGCCATACTCAGTCCCAGAATATAATCTGTGCTTAATGCCAGGTCCTATGAGACCCTTAACCCGGACTCCTATAACACAGATCAGTGCATGACACCCCTATGACCCCTCTCACACCAACTACACCGTGCTCTGCAAGCAGCAATTAATGAAGCCCCATTTACACTCCACCCTCATGCACCTGAATGAAGCCCTGCCCATGAGAAGAAACAGATGGGACAGAAATAAAAGGCTATTCCCACAGGCAGAGGTCATCCAAAACAGCCGGCATGCAGCACCCCATAACACTCTGCAGAGAGCATCTCACACACTTCTCACCATAACACAACAGATCTGGTTACTCAGGTGCCCCTCTACCCACTCCACCTCAGAACACCTTTTACATACTAATACTAAAAGCAGACATATTAGAATTAAGATCTGTCACTTTTACGATCTCCTGAGCAACAGCTATCCCTTGAAATAAAGAACTAAAACCAAAGTACTTCATGTACAGTGTAAGGAGGGCTGTAGAGCTGATACTGGGAATTGCTGGATGATACCCCACAATTCTGTACGTTACAACTTAACTGAAATAATAGAACACGAAGGTGATGCTACTCCAGACTATACAACATGGTTTTAGAAGTCAGAAACATTAGCTCAGCCGCTACCACACTGCTAGATACTGGCTGATTGCCTTTATAATTCATGACAACTCAGAAAAGTGTCTGAAAACTGCTAAGCAATAGAGTAGGACTTGACCAGTCTTTATCAGCATCATGGAGGTTCAGGTCTGTGGTTTCAATTCAGAAAGGAGGCAGTGAGCAATGAGGTAACTTTTGTGCCATTGCACAATGAAGTTAAGCAAATGCACAGAAGGATGGAAAGCCATGAAGGACCAGAGCTACATGAAAGGCCACTGAAAGCAAAAAGTACTCTGAGCTAAACACCGGACTAATATATAGGTTGTACGTTACTGAAACATTCCCTCACAGGTGCTGGGATCTACGATTTTAACTCCAGCTGCAAAACACTATGAGGATCACAAGTCAATCTACAGCAACAACCAAGAAGTCTATTTTGAAAGAGAATGGAGAAGGGCAGGAAAAAATGCCACTGCAGAAAGTGCCAAACAGATCTGCCTGAAGGGGTTACTACTGCACACCAACCCAGAGATGCTGCTGAGAAACCACAACAGAGTCAGAAGTAGACAATAAGAATAAATACAGGATTGGAAAAACACTGGGAGAAACTGCTGCACATGTTCTGATCTGTTCTAGGAAGTGGAGATACTCCTAATCTGTTTACTTTCTTTCTTAATACCAGAACACACACAAATGAGTAAACTAAAAGATAAGAGACCGAAATGCAACTTTCTTAGACAGTGGATAGCTTGCCCTGTAGAACGTGGTCAAAGGATTTTGCCAGTCTTGCAGAGGAACAAGATTAAAAACGATGAGGAAATTCACACAGGAAGTTTATACAAGGCTTACATAAATACAGGTTCATTCTGGAAAGGATGCAAACCCTCATTTCAAACAAGAAAAGCCCAATTTCAGCAAGTGTGAACAAGCTTCACAGACCACTCCGCTACAAGATCTCACACATTGCAAATGTTGTGTATAAAACTACTGGACCTGCTGGTCTGCTGACTTCATTAACTCAGTTCAGTAATTGCTGTAGCCTCAGTCACATTAACAAACCTGACATCTCTGCAGCCAGTGATGTTTTCTCAAGACCGTGAACTCATCTAAATGTAATACACAGCATGTTGTAAGAGACGGCGGAAAACATGGCATGTATGGCAAACTGAATAGATCCTACTCAAATACGCACACTTTTATAGGTTAAAGGTGACCTGCAAATCAATTTGTGAAACTTTTATCAACAATACATGTTATGTAATATGCCCCATTAGCCAGGCTAAGAGAACAGGGGTATCTAGTTTATCCATCAGAACATTTTTCTTCTTAGTTCTTAAGAACTAAGAAGAAATACTAAGAGCAATACCCTTGAAATGGGCCATGGAGTTTGTTTTCAGGTGGTACTTACCTGAGCCCTTGTAGGCCGGCTCCAAGCTCCAGCAGGATCCCTGGTGATGGGAAATCACCAGCATGGTGCATATGTGGGTGTTACATTGGAGCGGGAGCCGGAGATTCTAGTGGGGCTGGGCTTCCCAGAACCTGAGGAAAAGAAATAGCAAGTGTTTGGGTTGTGTGCTGAATGCTGTGCTCTGCTTAGCCTGGGCAATGAGAGCATTCAGCACAAACACTAAACCACTGTCATCAAATTGATTTGCAGACCACCTTTACAGGAGTAATTTCTGATCATTTGCCACAGACCTCCCTGTCCTTCCACAGAACAACATGCTTGGAGAGAATCATTTCTAACACTGTGAGTAGTGGGATACTCCCACCATTCTCTGGCTGCACTGCCCCTGCATGTCAGGTCAGTGACCTTGTTTCAAGGCTTCTACCAACCCCCTCCACTTCTGCATCTCAGCTCTTCTCTGATCCTAAATATTAACACAACTTGCTCCAGGACTACCTGACTGTCAAGATGAGAAAGAGATGTGTGCAAAGCCTTGTGAAAGAACAGACTTGGAGAATTTTCAAAATTCCCAAATTCTCCTTCCCTTTCAGTTGACTAGGAGAAGCAAATGTACAGTTTTGTCCCCTTGGACAAAAAGTACCAGGTTCATTTTGGGATTCATTTCGAAGTTACTTAAAGTCATCTAAATATGAAGAAGCCTGGTGGTATTTGCATTTCTTCCTTTTGAGGTTTTACTATCAGAGAGTACAACAGGTAAGATAATACACCAGAAGAACTGATGAACCAGAAACTGAGCAGCTCAGAGGGAAAATGTATCTTAGACATCCAGGGCACATCTTTGTCTTCCATTTTGCAATCCATTCAGCTTAAGTTCCAAATGGAGTCCAATTCTCGCCCCCTTCCTCACTCCCCCAGATTCAGCATTCCCCACCACTTTAGTGGCACATGAAAATTCACAATACACATCTCAAGATGTCCAAGATGCCCTGCAAAAACCAGAAGGCTGAATGTGTCTTGCCTTATAACCCTACACTGAACACATGAAAAACCCCCAGTTTTTCCCACCACTGAAATAACCCATAAAAGGTGGAAGCTCCATATTCCATACACCCCATATACTGCACATTTCCCAAATTTCACCAACAGCACAGTCTGGAGTACAACATCTGTGTCTGCAGACCATGTCCTCTGTCAAGCAAATGCTCAGGAAAGCCAAGGCCCATTCCAGCTGTTCTATTCCTGCTGCAATGTGTTGTGAGAGTTCCTGCACAGTGACATTTCCAACCCAAGCATTTCAGGGAAATCCATGATCTGCTCAGTAACAAACCAACAGAGGCCCAGATCAAAAACTGAGACTTAACAGGCATTGGTGTCAAAAGCAAGACACCAGTACAAAAGTACTGACTTAATTTTTTTTTCAAATCACAGCCCTGCTGGAGCACAGATCTCCTGCAGCGTTAGAGTTTCCAAATTTTGAACTGAGATGTGCGTTGCCAGCTGGCCAGTGCACAATACAATAAAATCAGAAGTCTGTCAAACCATGGGGGTATTGTTGTCACAGGCAGGCCTGGCTTCCACTCTCAGCAAAGCAAACCTGCAGAAACACTGTAAGACACTGACATTTACATTTCAATTTTTCAATCCTGAGAGAACTTAATAGGATGCTAAGAAACGTACAGAAGGCAAGAACTGCCAGTTTAGGTTACAACCAGATCCTACAGCTTCAGAACCACTGAAACAACTCATTTCTGTTACAGGAGACAGCCACAAAGATGATCACAGGTGGAAGATCTGCTGGACTCTGAGCAATGTCGTGTTTAGAGGGGGACAATGAGAATAAGGAACAAAGGAGCAATTCGATGGCAGCTGCTCATGGACTCAAAGCCCCGGGGCTTTGTACTGCCCTATCATTACCCACTCATTCTTCGGATTCTCAGAGTCCAGCAAACAACCACAGATGATTAATAAAACAACCTTGGTTTGCTTCTGCCAGTGGAAGGGAGGAGTGCTTTTCAGGTGAGGAAACTGTTACACCTTTAAAAAGATTATTTAAAAGGCAGGGTGCAGTCTTCAGTTTATCACAGCTTCTCTCGGAATTCACTCAGTGTGGCTATCAAGAAGAACAAAAGAAAAGGCCTGTGAGCTCACCCCAATTCAAAGACTAGGCATCAAAATCCTTCAGAAAAAGACCTCAGAAATCAACAGGACCCACTGAGCCATTCGTAATTTCAAAATGTAAGTTTGGGGAATGCATACAAGTTTTGCGGAAATATACGAAGAGAGAAATATCTGTTGAAATATCTGTTTCTGATATGCTGTACTGATTTAACTCTGTTTTGGATAGTTTTCCCTTTGTTTTCTAACCAGTGAAAGAAACTTAGCATCCAACTGCAACTACTTAAAACAAGGAGTGAGATGTACACATTACAGTTTTCCCACGGGAAAGTCTTGCCACTGGACATTACTGGGAAATAAGAGCACATGATGAGTATATAAAGGGACAGGATCGATGAAACACAAAGCAGGAAGGAGATCAAGTACATGAGACAGCGAGTATCATGAAGTGAGTATCATTCAAACACAAGAGACACACTGATTCTAGAAAACATCTTTTACTTGAATAAAAAAAATTAACTAATGGTACTCAGCCATATCCCAGGTTGCATTATACATCAACTTGAAGCACATCTAGGTTAATATTTAGTACCTAAGAACATACCCTGCAAAAGGTGCCAGGACTACCAAATAATCCCTCTCCAGTTTGTTTTTCCCACCCGACAGCTAACATAGCACTCATTTGGCTTTGCTTCATGGAGCCCAACACCCTGAAATGATGCAGCTTCCCTACTTGATTTATAACATAAGTAATGCTATTAAAAAAACCATCTGTTCTGTAACTTCTATCTTCCTAGACCAGAAGCTGATATGTTGTAGTCTTACCACACAAGGCCATTAAGTGATTCAAACAAATCTTAGGAAAAGTTTAGGTTTTCAAAACATGGTAGGCAAGCAGCTTCCAGAAGGATTCTCCTTTCTTTAAAAGCAATTGCTATCTTGTCAGCCCAACACTCTAGAAAGTGTTCTTAAAAGTTTCTTCTGTAACAATATCCAGTACAAATGTAGCTCAAACAAATGTTTGATGAGTTAGGATGGTTTACTGAGTATTTTTTAGGTTGGGTGAAAATACTGTGACTGTAAAACCCTACAGTGTTTTACTTTCTAATAAAAGGCATCTGTTGCCCTCCATTAATTGATAAAAAGACAGTTTTCTTTCAGGAACAGGAGAAGATGCATCACTCAGTGTAACCAGTGATACACCCCCCAGCTCCATCACCACTACAGGAGCACCTTTTCCAAGCTGAACATTTCATGGACTATGCAGGCATACAGAGCATCCTTCAAGTCATAAGCAGCAAGTCTTTTCCTGTCACTCCTCTAAAGAATTTGCCATAATTTAAGAAGATAAAAATGCTTCTTAGTGAGAAACTCTTCTTCATTGACTTTGAGGAAATAAAATGTTTCTCAACATTTCAAGTGGAAACAAGTTTGTTCCTTACAGGTAGAAAGTTCTGAAAGACTTTTTTTTTTTAATATATATTTTTTATTCCTCTGTTTAATAAACAGCAAGATATTTGCCTGTAATCTAAGAAGTTGCTGAGATATCAGAAACTCCTGAAGTTATTGGCAGCAGCAGTCTGAACAAACAACCACCACATCCCACATTCCCCAGCCACACATCACACAGCACCTGCAGGAGGGCAGAAACCTGATCTGACAGGTCACTGTCCTTAACTTCTGCCAGAAACACAACAGCTTGAGCAGCACTTGAGAAGTTCCTCTTTAACTGTAAAATCATCCTTTCTGGAAGAAGCAGAAGGCAGAGATGTACATCCAGGACTACCAGCACATGCCCTAATGGAAAACAGGTTTTGAAGCTGGCAGGACAAAAAAAATAATAGATGGAAACAAAATGGAATTCAAGAACCTTCACACTACTACTACCATTTCTTGAATGATTTTATTAAGTCTTAGAACACCTAACAGCAGACTTTTTATAACCAGACAAGGCAGGTAGATTTCCCACACTAGAAGTAATTATGCATTTACCTTTAAAAAACTTTCCTCATTAGGAAAAGTGTTTCTCTGCTAGTTTTTGAGACAAGATTTCCTTTCAATAAAAGAATGTTGTTTTTAGCTGTAGTTAGAACATTACTTTACATATCTTTTTTCTGGTAGCATTATCCATTTAAGGGACTTCCTATGAGCAGCTTTTTCCTAATTCTTGCCCTGGTGCCTGGCTGCTTGCTCCTGCCCCTCAGTGCTGAAAAGATCTTGGAGGGTGCATATGGAAAAACAGGATTTGCAAAACTTCCTCCTGCTACCTCTCCTCTTCCTTGGAAGGCTATTTTTAATCCAGGTCAGTTCACTCACTGTGACTCATAGCACCACCTCATTTACAGCTGCCCTGCACATAAAAGGAAGTGGCAATAGCAAAGGAAAATACACTTGGAGCTGCAGCCCAGCCAATGCTTCCACCACACCCCAGAGCAGACCTGATTCACACATAGTTGCTTTCTGTGGAGGGATTTACAACATATTATACCTGTATGAAACCAGGGCTTTTTTGCAATTATCACTGTAGTATCATGCTTCTTGTTTTTAAGTTGTTTCACTTGCTGCAGAGACAGACAGACTTACAACGTAACACTCTACAACACCCTCCCAAACAGATTTCACAGGAGCCAAACGTCCTTCCCAGGCATCCTAACTGGTCACACAACTGAAGAAAACAACAACATGACAAAACTTTAACAAAACTCCTTCATCACATCTCAGCAATAAGGTCACAACAGACAGCATGACGAAAGAGCATCAGTATGTCATAGCATCCCACTCTGAGAAAGGTTCACGCAGCACCAGAGGATGTCAGTGCAGGTCTCCACACAGACCCAACAATTTCATGGCAGCAATATTCTTGCACTGGAATATTCTCACATTTCAGCTGCAGTAGAGGAACATGACTTCTACTCTCCTCACCTCACCAGATTTCAGAGGTGACTGGAAATATCTCACCCACCACACACACGCAGAACATCAAGTACAACCAAATCCTCAGCTCTGCCCTCACAACCACAGTTCAGATACAGTGTTCAACACCAGTCAAGAGTCTATAAAGAACTCCCAGTCATGGTGCTCTAACAACTATGATGGATTTTGAAAAGGCAGAGTACAGAGCCTAGACTTCATACTATCCTAGTAACAGCCCAAGGCTTTCAGCTGATTTGGAAAACATAAGAACAACCAAGCTTGAGCGAAACTAAAAATGTCAGTGAGAGCATAACTGTAACCCAAACATAATTACGTCTGAAAGAGGCTTGTAGGAAGTTCTAAACTGCATAGCACAGACCAAACTAAAAGTTCATTATGACCGAAGGGCCATGACCTCCTGTGTTAGAAAAACACCTACTGAACACTGCACATGCTGATCTGCTGGTAGGAGCGGTGCTGCATTACTGCTGAGTCGTGCAAAAGGTCTATACGAAGGCTCAGGTTTTAGGAGGGGACAGGAAATGGGTTTTAGAACCTGAAACCAAAGCAAATGTTTTGCTTCACACGTGGCATTTTCCCAGTTTACTCACACAAAGATGTCGTCTTTTGGCAAGATATGATTTAAACCTTCATCCATTTGGAAGATTTTGTGGAATCGGTGATTATACACGTCTGTCACCACCATCTAGGACAGCAAGTGATATTTGCAAAGTGATTATAGTAAAAGCTTACATAAATTTAGGCAAACTACCTTTAAATTCAAGCAACAGTTTATTCCAATTCTCTGTCACAATTGTCAGCACACCAACATCAGTTGTACGTTACTTTTCTGTCCCTTCTCTTCAACCTCTCTACTGCAATGGAACTATCAGAATAAACACAGACTGTTTCCTGCACCTTTTTAATCTTACAGGCAAATAACAGTATTTTAGCTTGTTACAGTTTTGCCACTAGCCCATTAAGTTCAGCTTATCACCCATATAAAAGCTAGGCCACCAAAATGCTTCAAGAAGAACAAACATTTATCAAAATTACTGTCCACATTTATCCTTACATTTTCTGCAGGAACACCAGAGAGTTTGGAAAGTGATTCACACAGATCCGAGATGGCCCCCATCATTGGCACCACAAGCCGGTACTAGAAACAAAGATAACATTATGCTTACACCAGGCAAAATAAATCCATGCAAGGCAGAGAGAGAAAGAAAATGGAAATAAAATCTTAAAACTCTTAAATCTTCAATTTATAGGAGTTCTGCTGAAGTTAAGGTCATAACCACACACTTCAAGGTCTTCTGGATCTCAGCTTTACCTTACAAAGCAGGGATTTGAAGAGAATGAAAGCCTTGAACAGCTGGCCGCCTGATGTGATCAGGCTCAGCAGTAGTAAAACCCAGAAAAAAAATAATCACCAGACACAGCAGCTTGCTCAGAACATAAAATTGCTGTTTCTTTCTGTGATAAAAAACTTTAGAGCCATTCTCCTCACTGCTGCTAAAGGTCAAGGCAAAAATCTTGACTGACATGGAAATACTGCCGATCAGTTCCTCCAAAACTGCATCAGGACATCCAGTCACACTGCTTGAATGCCCCAGCTTGTGCTTCTCTGACATGTGGGGCAAGCACAAGGCTACTTTAGGGATGTGTGTGTCCATTTGAAAATGAAGTGGGGGACAAATTTAAAACAAGTCTATTGAGGAGACTGAAAAACCAAACATGTCTTTTTTCTTTTTTTTTTTCCCAAGAGTAATTGTTTTTCAATTTTGTTTGAAATTCAGAGGCCTTACCAATATAGAACCACACAACCATAGAATATGCTGAGTTGGAAGGGACTCACAAGGATCATCAAGCCCAGCTCCTGGCCCTGCAGAGCACATCCCCAACAATCCCACCATGTGCCTGAGAGCGTTGTCCAAACATTCCTTGAACTCTGACAGGCTTGGTGCTGTGACCACTCCCCTGGGGAGTCTGTTCCAGTGCCCAACCACCCTCTAGGTGTAAAACCTTTTCCTGATATCCAACCTAAACCTCCCCTGACTCAGCTTCAGGCCATTCCCTTGGGTCCTGTCACTGGTCACAACAGTGAACAGGTCGGTACCTGCCCCTCCGCTTCCCTCTGCGAGGATGCTGAAGACCACAATGAGGTCTCTCCCCTCAGTCTCCTCTTCCCAGGCTGAACGAACCCAGTGATAGCATAAGGCTTCCCCTCCAGACCCTTCACCATTCTCATGGCTCTCTTTGGACAGGCTCTAACAGATTCATGTCTTTTTCACACTGTGATGACCTAAACTGCCCCCAGCACTGGAGGTGAGGCCGCCCCAGCGCAGGGCAGAGCAGGACAGTCCCCTCCTTTGACAGGCTGGTGATGCTGTGCACCCCAGGACACAATGAAAGTTACACCTTTACATTTTCCAAGGTAACACAAGGTAAACATGACAGTGCAAACACATTGCTGCTTTCAGGGAGCAGCACATCACACAGGTCATCTCACCACAGGAAGCCACTCTCAGCTGACCATGACCTCGGTTTCATAAGCCAAGATTTTACGAAGTCACTTGATTTCACATCCCAGATTTTTCATTAGAAAACCCATACTACCTCCCTCAAACGTGGACATCAATATCTTTTAGATTACTTTAGGAGTCTCAACTTTAAAACCTAAAAGAACTCAGATGACTTAAAGAAATTTGTGTCTTCAACATGCCTCACCTGGACAGGTCTGCGCTGTGGGTCTGCATATACCAGGGTAACTTCCATGAGACGATCCCTCCTCAAGGGCAGAGGGAGAGTTAAGTAACAGAAGGGATCAAAGGTCACAGAAACTTTGGAGCATTTGGGACAAACAAGAGTAGACTTGAAAAGGCCATGAAAAATATCCACAATGATGGAATCATTCCTCAGTCTATGATTCTCCCATGCCTCTTTTGCCACCTCCTATAAAAATAATTTTAAAAAATGTATTAGAAGTTATTTCTTGCAAAGATTTCTCCAGCGAGGCGAGTACCAGGACCAAAGAAAACTTGGAGAATTTATACTGATAGGTCGATTTCATAGGGAAGGGGCTCTACCAGTATGTGTATGTCCAGCATAACACACTGGGATTTCTTCTCAGTGAAACTAAGGCCTTGCATCAAGTCAAATTTAATCTGTTTTAGCTGAGTTTGATCAGGTATTCCTTGGTGCACATAATGCCAGAAGCATGAATGGAGCTGAGGGGACAGTGGCAGGGTCACATGCTGCTCTTCAGGACAACCAGATATGCTCCACTCTCCAGGAGGAACGGAGTGCTGCCTCTTGCTTTGGAAAGGCAACTGCAGTTACAGCTTTCAAGAAAACAGCAGAGAGGTTTTTCTTCTTGGAAAATGATGGCCATGTTTCACAAAGACAGTCTAACAGGAGACAAATTACAATCCTTTGAAGACTTTGACAGGACAACTTACAAACTCCTTACCGAAGGGCATCTGGCGTTTGTCTATTCAGGGTAATCAGAGGCTGCTCTTAGCATGAGACTTTTAGTCTCAGGAAGAAAACTGAACACAAGAAACTTATTTGGCCTCTATCAGGTAAACCTCGTAAGAGAATTTCTTTTCTCTGTTTAGGTAGAGGGCCACAAGGCATGACAAGGTTCTCCTGTGCCAGAGACACTGCTCTGCAGGAAGGATGTTTGTGTGGCCTGTGAGCACGAAGGCCAGGAAGTGTCCCAGAAGCCAACTAAATGCCCTGGGAAGCACCACCTGCCCTATCCTCAAGGGCACCGTACCGAATCAGGTCTGCCATTGGCATCCTTTAGCTCCAAGTAGGGCTTCTTCTTCACTCTGTTCAAATCCTCATGCAAGCCATCTAGTAGAAAAGCCAAGAGCTCCTGGGAATCCTGCTGCTGGTATCCTGAAAACTGAGGAGCAAATCGCCCAACCTGTGTCTGAAATACAAAGGCAAGAGTGAGGGGATATAAAACACTCAGGTCGTGGCTCTTGCAGAGGTCAGCTTCGCGCTACCTTCTGTTGGCAGTAGGCCATGGTGAACTGGATGCTAGTGCAGGGACAGGTGCCAGAACAATTTCCCCAGCTACTTTCAGTATTTCAGCTGAAAGCAGCTCTTCACACCGAAGCAATGAGAACATCACACCAATAAACAAAGTTACAGATGAGGGGATACATGTTACTCTTCACTTTATAATTTAATTTTTTAGATTTGTAACTTGCACACCTTTTCTCACTAACCAAAGTTCACAGCTGGCAATTCATACGACCTTGCCTAGCTCTGCAGCAAAGATCATACTGATTCATATGTAAACAGGCTGGCAGGTCATTTACTAAGTTACATTAAAGAGCAGTAGCCAGCTCTGAGGAACGACACTACTCACTGGCAAGTTCTCCCCTGTACCCTGAAAAGCTTTTATACAAAACATGAAACACTGGAGCAATTCTGTCCTTACTGCCTTCATAACATCAAAATATGTGGCAGGCACGTTAGCTTTCACTGTTTTTTCTGTCCCAGAGCTGTGCTACAGGAACATGACACACTTACTTTAAACATACGTGGGGCCACGTGAGACTGTCTCCCAGACCACATCTGTTTAATGAGATCTGCATAGGCTTCTGCAATTTCTCCCCTCATCCCCAGTGGGTTGTTCTGATTTATTTCAGCTTCATATTTATCTTCCAGGAAATAGTCAGTCAGAGGAGGAGTATTGCTCAGGCACTGAAAAAGTATTAAGAAAATTAATTTACTGCATAGGACAATAGATACGTGTGACAATGAAACAAAACCAACTTTCACATCAGAACACGTACCAAGTTAACAAAACTGGTGAGACTCAAGAACATGTTTGGTAAAACAAAAGAAAAAATTAAGGCAGAAATCTGCATTTGAAAGACTGATATCTAGAAAATTAAAGCATAATGGTAAATACAAGAAAGAAAGTAATTGGTCCTTAACATGACTAGTTTGCACGATAAATTAAGATTGAAGTATGTTTGAATTAAGTCACTTTGACAATAAAAAATCTTAAAGGTGTCTCTTAGCTAAGTCCAAGAAAACATAAAGTGGCTTAAGGTTACCACGACACAACTGAAAATAAAGTCATGTTGAACAAAAAGCAGGGCAGCCCAACTTTATTGTGGTGTCCTGAATACCACATGCAAAAAGCATTACAGTTATTTTAAGACCTGTTCCAGATTTCAAAGCCATCACAGAGTGACTGAAGTCATTTCACAGCATTGGTACCACACTAGAAGTTTGCCCATTCCTTAAATCAAAGTTCATACAATTTGTCTCATATTTTGTTTGAACTTCTTAGGAAAAAACTACCCCTAACAAGTTTCTGCACTCTTTAAAATGAACAAAATAATTCTAAGAAGTTAAGTTTAAAAGTAAAGAAATAATTATTAGCTTTGCATCCCTGTTTCAACCTTAACACCTTGCACAATGAACCTGAACCCTTTCTGTGGCTTTTCATGCCTTTAATTTTTCAAGAATCTTTAACACAGGCCCAGAACTGCATGCAGTGACCTGCTCATGTCACGTGTGCAGCCCACACAAGCCAAAACATCCTCCACGTCAACCCGTTTTTGGCAGGGCACAGCACCGGGACCTTATGTTACAGTCAGGCGTGTGTTTAATACAACTTCCCCTGACCATTTCAGATGCCGCACATTTCAGATTCGGTCCCTAATACAGTAATACATTTCATAGTACTAATGTGCTAAACATAAGTCAAACTAAACATGAACTGATTTTTTGGTCTGGTTTTTTTGAGGTGTAGTCTCCTCATGGAATCACATTAAAATATTCTTTTCCTTTCACAGATTTTAATCCACAATATGTATGAGACTGACCTTTATTTAATCCTAATGAGGGCTCTTTCTAATTCTTACCTGTAATGCAGAATTCATGAAGCAGGTGTTTCCAAGGTTACTGAGTCCACAGAGTCCAGGCTGTGACAGGGGAGCACTGTCCCTGCAGTTGTAAGAGTTACAGACAAATCCAGAACCCCTGGAAAAAAAGACAATACAGTGAACTCCACAATGAGTTTGTCCAGTCTCAATACTACTTAAAAGTCACATCAAATACAAGTCAGAAAACTGTTTACTGAAATTTTTTAACCAGGCTACCTGTTTCTGCTGCTTCACAGGGGCTAATGCTGAATACCAGGAATGTGAAGTCTACGTGCTAACTTTGGAAACATCAATCCTTACAAAGTCTATCATTAATTTACGGCTCATAGCACGTTCATTTCCTCTGTCTGTAAGTACACAGCACACTATCCTAATGCAGCAAGGGTCTATATAATACACTTTAAGAAATAATAATAAATTTATGATCTGCACCTGGAAAGGCTTCTACCACAATGGCACATAGACAAAATATAATACCTTCCCTCAAGCAACAAGTCACCTCAAAAAACAGGCAATGCTCTGGCAGTTAGTAAGCTCTGAACATGCACTATGCAAGTGAGCAAGGAACAGCAGAAGGCAGTGGTTTCAAAAGGCAAAGTTTGATAAACAGGTACACAAGAGTAGTAGAACTCCTCTAGGGCACCATCACACTCCTTTTCCATACAGGCAAGGATGCATGGGATCACTCACACGAAGGGTGACGAAACAAAAAGAACATTCCTGCTCTTACCCCCTGCCCAGGTGGGAGCTGTTCAGTCCATAGGAGTTACTGCTATCACCGTTAGTAATGACAGAAGTGGCAGACACTGAGGAATAAGAACTTGCTGATGATTTTGAAGAGGTAGTAAAGTTTCTGCTAGTTGCAGTGCTTGATCTGGGAGAAAGGAAAAAGAAGTAGAAACAGTGCTACTACTTTTTTTTATCCCCAGCCCCACCTCCCACAAAACTCCAAGGACTTGCTGAGCTACAGTTAGTTACCCCACACAGAATGTACTGCTTTGATCTGTTTGATCACATTTCCAAACACTTGTCTGGAACAGAAACATTAGGAAAAAAGTACCAGAAGTAGGAGCAACAATTATTGCTTAAAGGCAAATCTGGGTCCCAGACAGAAATAAGTAGCAATTCAGACAGTGTGACTGACAGGGAAGCAAGCCTTAATTTTATGAGTAAACCACCTAGAAATAAGCAAGCAAAAACCCCCAAATCTTAAGACCACAAAACACTCTACCTGCATTAAAAAGTGACCAGGCCAGTCCTTTCCCACCTGAAACTCAGACCATCTATTCAAACACAACATTAATGAGGAAGAAAATAACCAACAAGGCACTAAAATTCAACAGTGACCTGTCATAGACAGCTCCATTAAAAAAAAAAAAGCAAAACCACAAGATAGTACTACATTAATAAGCTTAAATAAACTATTTTGACACTAATTAATTTCTCTATAGTTAGAATGGACTGGGATTTGGTCTAATCTCTCCATCTTTGCCCAAATAAATGCACGAAACCAAAAGCAAAAAGGTGCAGGACACCAACAGCCACACAACAGTGGCTACTACCCCCAAAGCAGAGCAGAGAGCCAGCAGAGGACAGGGCTGTCAATCTTCAGCTTGTCTATTTATTCTTTTTTAATGTGGCCCTCATTTTCAAATGATACAAACTAAAAATGCATATTCATAGCTCAGATGGTACTAAAAAAAATGTGCTGGAAAACCTCTGTGAGGAAAAAAGTCTACAACAATGAACAAGCCATAACAGCCATGACAAGGCAGAACAGCTGGACAGCCCCAACAGTTTGGAAATATAATAGCAGTAAAATAAATACAGAAGTAAACAAGTTACAACAGGAGCTTCCAGATGAAATTGGAAAAAACCCCAAACACAGTCAACACCAGAAGCATGCTAAAAACCCTCACCAGCCAGCACAACCAAAAAGTACACTGGAAAGTATCCTAAAAAGAATGGGATCTACCAGAATAACTGAGATACCCATTTCTGGGACAACACACAATATTCTGTCATTACACATTGGAGGTGGAACCAAGATTACCTGGACACCAAAGTAAGATCAACGGGAAAACAGAAGATCTAGACTAAACAACAATTATCAGACTCATGCTCATATGTGTGGATTTCAAGGGTCAAAAATAAAACAATTTAGCTAACAACAGCATGTAAATCCATCAAGAACACATTTTAGAAGTTTGAAGTAGTGAATTATCTAGAAGCAAAGGGGAGCAATCTAGAAAATGCTAGACGTGAAAACTGAGCATCTCTGCTTGACATGTTTGATTTCTCAGAGAGAGAACAGAGAAACTCAGAAATCGTATGAAGAAAATCTATTTGTGAAACAGGAAAAGGAGGACAATCTCCTAAGGGATTTCAAGATATCCAATAGAAGCATAGAGACAGTGTTTCATCAAGAGTCACGTGGCAACTAAAGAGCTACGAGTACTTCAACAGCATCCCACACAAACAAAAAAAATGCTAAGAATTACAAAGGAAGATAAAAAACAGATCAGAAAGCAAAGGTAAGACACAAGTCACAGAGTGGGGAAAAGTCTACCTACAAAGTCATCCAGGATCACGAGCGAATTCCTGCTAGAAAATGGGGAAGGTTCATGTAAGTAGCAAAACAAGAGAGGTTAACAGCTTTCTATGTGAGGAGATTAAAAAAACAGAAATCAAATATATTTGGGAAGATAAAGAATTCTACATATTCCTACATTTTAGAAGTTACATATCTATGTGTAACAACTGAAGAAAAGATTTACTAAGGACACCTGCTTGCCCTCATTTCACAAGATGCTCACAAAGGCAGCCGTTGATTCCAGGTGAAGGCCACGAAGAGCAGCTAAGAAAAACATTTTTCCCTGAAAGCTTCCCACTTTAAGCCTGGAAAGCAATTGTTAATGACCCCACAGTACCGCAGGCTCTCCAGAAGACTGCCTCATTCTCACAGAGAGGTGACAACAGAAGAGCTGGATGCCAAGTATTTATCCCCAATGCCACAAAAAGGGTTTCTGGGGAATGTGCAGACTTTGACTGGTCAAAGGCATCTGCCCCCTCCATTGCCACTTCTCACAGGACATGACTTCTGCTCCCTCAGAAACTGAGGCCTCAAGACCTTGCTCTGAAGTAAGAGAATAAAGTTATTTCATCTTTGAAATGTGATGACTTGGAACCTTCCAAAATGTTCCGGCCTACTTGGTGGGTTACCACTGAAACACGACTTCATCCTCACAATACTGAAGCACATCACCCACATCTGCAGGTAAAGACACCTGCTTTATGTCTTGCTACATAACCTGTCAAAAACCCACACAAATGGCAAGTGAGGAGAAATCTGGAGACTTAAAAGCATAAAGAGGACAAAATCAGGTCACTCTGAATCCATATGGTTGTTAAGTTAAAAAAACTCCTAAACTAAACAACCTGGAAAAATATTGTAAAAGGCTTTCAAGTGGTTGAAAGACAGAGAGAGAAAAAGTGTTTCAGTTCAGTTGAGGCCACCTTCAGAGCAGAGAGTAGAGTCAGTCCTCCTCCTTCACATAACCAATAATAAAATAGTAATTTTGTGACAAAAAGTTTTTGTCAGAGCCAGATTAGCTGGGATTTTATTCAACTGACAAAGCAGAGGCCATAATGGAGGCTTCATTAGAAAGTGCTTACATGCAAAAGCCTCCATAACTTATGTTACGTCCTCAGGGCTCCTCTGCAAGTCTGGCATCTGCTGCAAACTCAAGCACTTCAAAGTCACAGAATAAAGATCTGCACACAAAGTATTTAGCCCAGTTGCTGAAGGGGTCCTCTGTAATCACAGTGCCATGAGTAAACAGAGAGCTGGAAGAGGAAACAGCAGGAAAATTCTAGCCAACAAAAGAACCAAAAGGTATTTTACTGCTGTATATTGGAAAGGGAGACGTGTGCAAGGGCTGAAATGGAATTCTGCTAGCTCAGGACTTTATTTTGGGAGTTTTGTAAGTAACAATTTAAGAGTACTAAGTTCCCCAGAGTCATTGATACAATCTCCCTTCAGAAACAAAGTATGCCTCCAATTTTGAAATTCCCAGAACAAGCATAATTCATTCTCTCTTCTGAAACCTTGTCTAGATGTAAAAGCAGTTTCAAACTACAGCAAGAAGTACCTTGTTCTTTAGGGAGCAGCAAACTAACAAACAGCAGTGGCCAAGCACAGGCTGAATATGCCACCCAAGGACTGCTGTGGAGTTCAAGAGCATTTTTCCTGTAAAATGTCAGCCAGATTGATGGCTGGGGAAACAAAAGGACGGCTGCCAAACCTGTGGAAAAGCTATTTCCTCTGGTAGGGGGCCAGTGCCTCTGACAAAGAGCAAATGGTGGCGAAAAATCCTGATGACACAGAACCACCCAGCCCATGGTCACTTTGCACACACGCTCTGCAAGAAGGAAGGATATGAACTCCCAGCTTTCCAGAACCTCTTTTGGCACTGCGGCAGTGATGCAGGTGCTCACCATTTCTCTATCAACAGCAGAGAGCTCTACATCCTGTTTGGTTTATGTCATCAGAACTCTAAATTCAGGAAAAACTCTCTCATAAGATTTCAGTATTAAATTGATGCAGACCAGAAAAAAAACCTCCAAATATTAAGATCCCCATGTATTTTCTGCAGCTGAGAAACAGAACACTGAAGTAAAAGTTTGCCTGAGACAGGATGAAGCACAAGACAAAGTACAAAAGAACAAATAATCCTGTATGTATTACTTAATAAAATTCTTTCAGCCACCATTATCAGCATCGAGTCAAGCAATTTCACAAGTTTCATGTTATAAGAAGCAAATATTTTTGTCATTAGAAAATATCTATCTGCATACAATAACCATTTTAATCTATGTATCAGCAGAGGTTAAATCAAAGTCTTTACATATCAGACTAGCTGCTGACAAAGGGCAGCTCTGAGGCCTGAGAATGCCACACAGCTCCTTTTTAGCTTTGCTTCATGTGGAAACAAAAGGTTATGACCTGGTCTTGCACAGCTGCCTCTCCCATACTGACTGTCAACCAGGTGCATGATATGAATGTTTAGCTGCTTTTCACATGATACTCCTACAGAAAGTCCACTGTAATCCCATGGGCATTCTCCTGATTCATTTACACAATATGATCCCTCAAAGTACAGCTTCAAAATAGGTTTCACAGACCTATCTGATCAATTCTTCAAGTTTAACACTAGTGTATCTTGATTTCAAATGAGATTATCTGGCAGCAAGTTCTGTAAAGTAACTGTATTATACAGAAAAGCATTCTCTTTATCCATATCAAGCCTGTTGGCCCCTGGGATGGAACAGAATAGGCCATCAGACAGGTAAAGTCATCAAATTCTACTTTCTGTAGCAGGACGTGGTATGAGCAGTTCCTTATCATTGCAAGCAACTTCTATTCTACACCATTCACTCTATACACACAGTACTTCACCAAGCCCTGCAATTACCCATCTCTTCTCTAAATCAGACAGCACTGAGAGAATCTGTGTCATATTTACAGGCTTCTGTAATTGTCTCTTGTGGAGGGGGCTGTTGGTCAGCTATTTCTATACCCTTTTCAAGGGGGAAATACCAGAACTCTGAGCATTCACTACTGGCAGGTTTAGAAATACACTCCAAGATCCCTTCTGTTCTACAACAGCAAAAGACAGATTATTTGTTTCACTGTGCAGCGTGCAGAGGTAGCTTTTTAAGAAGACTAGTTCAACGCAAATAGCACTTTTGTCTCCTAAGCACTATAGAAACCCTAAGCTATTTAATCCTCATACAACCTGTTTGAAATAGGCTTTAAAACACACTCTTGCTAAGAAAAGAAACCGGCAGCAGAACCACTGAAGAATATTTATATCTGAGATTTTCTCTCCTTCAAAATAACCAAAACAAAGCAAGCCACAACAGCCAGTGATAACCAGGCTTTCACAGAGAACATGTGGTCACTAAAGCCTAGCAAACAAGCTGCACAAAACAACAGAAACCTTTAGAACATGCTTGCTTACTTTGCCAGGCAATGCTGTCCAGGCCACGTGCCATCTTCATTTTTCACTTCTATTAAAACAACCTGAAAGAGAGTGCAGGTAATAAAGGTAACTGCAAGTCTGTTACACATTTTGCAAAAGCATTAGCAAATCTCATTGTCAATGTTTGCTCAAAGCACATAAAAGCAAGTGAAAAAAAAAACATACATCAGCAAAAGCACTACATGGAACAAAAAAAAAGAGAGAGACAAAGTTATGCCCCTTACCTGACCCTGATAGAGCCCGGCATCTTGCACTGTGCTGTCCAGCTTGCTGAGCTGCTCGTAAGTGTTACTCATATACCTGTTCCATAGCCTGGTTTCCTTCTCAGCTGGGATATTAAATAGTTTTCTCATTTCTTTCTCGATAGTAGCTATTCAGGAGAAAGAAAAACCACAAAAATTCCTAAAACATGAGTGCTTTTGAAAAAAACACTCATGAAGAAATTCATTCAGCAAGGAGGTACATGACTTATCCTTCAAGTAGAAAACATGTTGTGGAAGTTACCATTGTTCATATAGTTTGTCTAATATTAAGTCTGAAAGAATGAAAAACTTCTGTTTTCAGTCATGTATTTGCCTGTCAAGTCCTCAAACCAATAACATGCAGAACACTTTGAGAACTTTCTGCCCAAAGGCCAACTTCTCTTCATCTGAAAGCACAAGTTCAAGTTTTCAGTTACTACTGTCAAGTTGCCCATAAAGATGCTGTGTCGGTTTTGCACAGCCTTGTTTTTGGTGGTGGAGGGGCCACAGAGGTGGCTTCTGTGAGAAGCTGCTGGAAGCTTCCAGCAAGTCTGGCAGAGCCAATCCCTGATGGCTCTGAAGAGGGACATGCTGCTGGCCAAAGCTGGGCCAATGAGAGAGGTTGGTAATGCCTCTCTGATAACATATTTAAGAAGAAAATCAAAACAAAGTCACACAGTTTTTTCCTAGCTGGAGAAGAGGAGGAGGTGAGAACATGTGAGGGCAACAACATGGAGACACTAAGGCCAGTGGAGAAGGAGCTCCAGGCACCAGAGCTGAGATTCCTCTGCAGGCCGTGGTGAGTCGGTGGTGAAGCAGCTGTGCCCCTGCAGCCCGTGGGGATCCACGGGGGAGGCAGAGATCCACCTGCAGCCCGTGGGGATCCACGGGGGAGGCAGAGATCCACCCGCAGCC
>VZTF01006883.1:52050-71988 GCA_013397755.1 Cnemophilus loriae | reverse complement strand
ACAGCTCAGTGGCCCCTGCGGGCTGGGGTGTCGCAGGCCACGGGCCGAAACCGCGGGGGTGATGGGGAACACCTGGCAGAGGCATCGTGCCCGGTGGTGAGGCTGCCCTGGCTGTCCTGGCTGTCCTGCTGTCCGGGCTGTCCTGCTGTCTGGGCTGTCCTGCTGTCCGGGCTGTCCTCCATCCCTGGGAGCGTCACCCACAGCGGGACAGAGCAGGACACACACGTGGATGTCCCACCCTGCTCCCACCCTGCCCTGTGTGTGACCTGGAGCGATCCTGGGGACCCTCCGGGCGTTCATGGAAACACGGAACGGGTTGGGTTGGGAGGGACCTTACACTCACCTCGTTCCCTGCCCTGCCATGGGCAGGGACACCTGCCACCACACCACTGCCCACGAGGCTGGGCTCCTGCAGCCTCTCCCGGTGCTCCTCAGAGCTGCTGTGGCAGCAGAAAGTCCTGGGGCTGCTCAGCGCCTTGGATTCCACTCCTTGCTCCCAAAGGCAGCAAAGCCCAGCCCTGGTCCCACCTTGTCCCACTCCTGGCTGCCCCGAGTTCACTGGGGCAGCTGCTGCCGCCCTCAGCTCCGGGGCAGGCCTGTGACACCGGCTCGGGATGGCCGCGGTGACACGGTGGCTTCACAGCTCCGTGCTGGGTGAGCTCAGCACCTCGCTCTTGCAGCTCTGTGGAATCTGCCTGGCAGCAGAGAGCTGGAAGAGGATCACAGGAGGGTTCGTGCCAGCAGCGAGCTCCCCAGCCCCGTTCCACGGGGATAATCCCGTGGCACTGGTGACCTCTCCTCTCCCTGTTGCTGGTGGAGGCATTCCTGCTCTGGGGACGCTCCCAGTCTCTCCCAGTCTCTCCATCTCCGAGTGGGAACTGAAACTGGGCCCAGCAAAGTTTTGCTCAGCCAACATTTTTGCAGTGCTCAAAGCATCCCCTGGTTTGATGTGGCCCGGAGAAGCTGTGGCTGCCCCTGGATCCCTGGCAGTGCCCAAGGCCAGGCTGGACAGGCTTGGAGCAGCCTGGGACAGTGGGAGGTGTCCCTGCCCGTGGCAGGGGTGGGGTGGGATTTAAGGTCCCTCCCGACCCAACCCAGTGATTCTGATCTCAGGGGTGACGTGGGGCGTGTCCAGTGTCAGCTGGGACAGGGGCAGCTTCTGGGAGGCAGGGGATGGAAATTTGTCTCCCCGGAGATCCACACTAGCACAAGATAGGAATTTTTTGTTAAAACAGAGAGTTCTTTCCCTTGCCAATATTCCTGAAAAACACCAAGATTTTGAAGGGCACAAAAGAACTGAAAAAGCCCTGGAAGAGTGGAGTCCCTATGTACAAAATAGAGACCTTTCTTCCCTGCAAAGGCAAGTGTGGAGAGGGAGAAACACAGGGATGTGCCCGGGGGAGCTGCAGGAGGACAGGGGGAGCTGGGAACCAAACCCCCCAGCCAGGAGCTGGGACAGGCAAGGCTGGAGCTGTGGAACAAATCCCCAGTTGCCATCATCTCACACCAGTCCCACAGTGACACCGACTCCAGTGGAGACAGGAAAAGCAAGAACAGTGAAAAATGTGGGTGCCAGGCACATCTCTAAAATCTGCTGCTGCAGAACTCCAGCTGCTCGGTGGAACAAGTCCCTAAGCTGGGCTTCCCCACTGCTCTTCCACGCATTTCCCCTCATAAACTCCTGTAAAAAACCTCTTCCCTGCTGTGGGCCTGGCTAGGGCAAGGTTTAGAATGATGAAATTCCTTCAGCAAATTTCCTAGGAAAGCTGGATGTGTTCCCTAAACGGGTTCTGCAGGTTTGGGCTCAGAAGGATCTGGTCAAGCCCAGCTGGGAAGACGGGGGGTAAATCAAAGCATCACACAGATAAGCCTGAAATAAAGTTATTTTTATTCCCCATTTTTTAAAAGTCTGGACTATGGAGAGAAGAAACAGTTTTAAGGACACAGCTCCTTCTATTCAATAAATGGTGGAGCTGCACAGCTTTGAACATTTTCCCTTTAGAATTCCCAATATATTTTTTCCCCTCTGGTTTTACCAAGTCCCCTCAAGGGCTGCTTGATGAATTCCCAGACAAAGCCGATCTCCATTTCTGGAGCCTTTCATTGTGGGATTGAGAGGAGGGGGTGAGGCACGGCCATGGGGGGGTTCAGGTCACCTTCTGTGGGTGGTGACCAAGAGTCCAGCTGGGAGCTGGGAGAGGGTGACAGCAGTGGGGCAGGAGGGACCCGGCAGGCTCTGCCCGAAAAGGTCAGCGAGTTTGGGAATTGTGACTGAGGCCGAGTTTAGGAGATTGGGAAGAGAGACGAAAAATGAGGATGGAAGGGAAGGAAAATCTTCAAGGAAACCCGACAAGCAGCCAGGTACCGCCCTCCCTCCTCATTCCCAGTGTGCAGTCGATGGATAATTGTCATTATCCATGAGGAAATGCTGGAGCTCTTCCATCAGGATGACACTGGAATAACTTGAGATATTTGCATCCCTGCACTGAAGGTAAATTGGGACGAAGTTCATGTTTCTGGAGTGATGACATCATCAGGCTGGACCTGCAAAAATGATAACCCTTCTTCAAACTGGAACAACTCATTTCTTATTTTAACACTGAAATTATTCCATTTCCGTCATCTGGAAGCACTTTAAAAATCCAATATAAAATGTAACAGCCAGGGACCTTAAACTGCTCCCTCTTCCCTCTCTCATCAAAAGGACAAAGGGATTCAGGAGAGGAGCTGGGACAATCCTGATCTCCTGCTCTGGGATGCAGCCTGGGATGGTGGGAGGTGTCCCTGCCGGAACAAGATGAGCTTTAAGGTCCGTCTGACCAAACCAGTCTGGGATTCCGTGATTCCATGAGTATTCTGGGAGCCACTGGGATGTTCAGTGCTGGCCACGGGGTCAGGAATGTTGTCAGAAGAATCCCTGATCCTCCCTTTTCCATTTTGTCTCCTCCAAACCGAGTTCCCAGCTCCCGGGATCCGACGATCAGGTGGTGCCCAAAACCCTTCCCTCCCGTTTCAATTCCTCCCTGGAGAAGCCGAGCTCTCCAGGTCTACACAAAGTATTTAAATCTCTGCTTCCAACCTCACCACAGCTGCCTCTCAAACACACAATTCCCTCTCAGCTCCCCACAGCCCAGGCGTGACTTTCCCAGTCGGAGCCGCCCGTCTGAAGAGCAGCTGAAGGTCATTCCCAGCTGCTGTGCCAGCGTGGGGGAACCGGGATTGCTTTGATGCAGAGGCTCCCCAGCAGCGTCTGCTGCCGGAGCTGGCACGGCTGGTGGCTGCTCCGTGTGTGCAGAGCCTCTCCTCGGAGAGGAGCACAGCCCAGGGAAGGGAATTTGCCTCCCCTCCCTTGCTGCAGTGGGCTGCACTCTGCAGCAACGTGTGGCAAAAATACATCGCAGGCACTGCAGCAGGAGCAAAGCCTCTCCGTGTGCTCCGCCGTATCCACGCTGGAACAGGCTCTCTTTATTCCCTCTTTCACATCCTTCTGACCTTTTCGAGATGGGAATTTTCTCTGCCTCTAAAATTAAACTCCGGGCCGTGGGGGTGAGGTGGGAGGGAGGGGGAGCGGCCACGGCCCTGCCACGGCCCCGGAGCACTGCCCAGCCCAATGGGAAAGGGAAAACAGGGATAAATAATCCTCCTGGGCCAGACGTGGGCTGCTGTGGCCATGGGAGGGGAGACGGTGCCTCGCTCTGCTGGGGTTTGTGCCGCTCACAGGCGAGTGCCTGGAATTAGATGGGTTTTTAAGGATCTGGAACACCTTTGAGGTCCCTTCCCACCCGAAGCACTCCGGGACTCCGCGCTCAGCCTCCTGCCGGTGTGCAAGGGGCACGCGTGTGCGGGGAGGAGCTGCAAAGCTGCCGGGACAGGAATGGCACCAAGGACAGCTCCACGGGCAGCTCCCGGGAACGGCCGGGAGCAAACATCCCCTCACAGCAACAACCTGCGCCAGCTGATCCCGTGTTCTCCTCCGTCAGGGTTCGCTGCCAGGCTCGCTCTGGCTTTAAATATCCCGGGAAATGCCATTTTCACCCTCGGGACTCTGTCCATGACACACCTTCCATGATTTCCTTTACGGCACCTGTTTTCCTGCCACGCTCTGACAGTTCACAGCTCCCAGGCAGCTCTCAATCCTTCCTGGCGCTCTGGGTGCTGGCACCTCAGCGGATTTCCCCTGCGGGGGTGGTTTCGGAGGAGCTGCCGTGCCCAGGTCCCTCCGTGGGCAGGGCAGAGGAGCCGAGCAGAGGCAGCTGCAGCCTGGCAGGGCTCCCAAAGCAGCGTCACCGGGAGATCTCAAAAATAAACCAGCATCTCCTTCTGCTTTGTGGCTTCCTTCTGCTGAGCACTTTGCAGCAGGAGGGGGAGTGGTGGCACTGGGACGTGCACACGGTGAAGGCTTTGCTGTCCCCAAACCCCCGAGCCTTGGTTTGGCACAAACCCCAGGGATTTGGGCACATAATTAATGCCACATTCCTGGTAGGAATGGATTAAACCCACAAGGACAGGTGGTGGTGGCACGAGGCTTCAGGGACTTGTCTTCAGCTCTTTATTAGCCCTGGGCTCTCCTTTTTCCCCTCCTGTGTTCCTGAGGGATTTCCAGGAGTTTATCCGCTGTATCCTTGAGAAAGGAAAGGAATAATCAATGCTAGGCTTGGATGGAGGGAATTCTGCTGCCCTCTGCAAAGCCCAGGGAAACAAATAAAATTCCACGACCTTCAGTGGATGTGGCACAGGATAAATGACCCCATTTCTCCTGATATTTTCCATGAGGGAAGATCCCATGGGCAGGAGGTGGCCTCAGCCATCCCGGTGCAGCCGTGTGGGATCCGGGCACTGGGAAAACAGGTGGTGCTCCCAAATCCACGGGGCTTGCAAAAGCTGCTTCCCAAATCAGATTTGAGGAGGTTTGGATACTCTGGGAATGTATTTCAGCAGAAACTGTTGGAGACTGGCTTTAAGCTGAAGGAGAGCAGGGATAGATGGGAGATTGGGAAGGAATTGTTCCCTGGGAGGGCGGGGAGGGGCTGGGATGGAATTCCCAGAGCAGCTGTGGCTGCCCCTGGATCCCTGGCAGTGCCCAAGGCCAGGCTGGAGCAGCCTGGGACAGTGGGAGGTGTCCCTGCCCATGGCAGGGGTGGCACTGGGTGGGCTTTGAGGTCCCTCCCAACCCAACCCAGTCTGGGATGCCAGGATCTCTTTCCAAAGTGGCGCTGGGGTGGAAGCAGATCCCCTGAAGAAGAGGGTTCCCCCTGAAGCCTCCCTGTTCCTGCTGCCCGGGCTCAGCCTCCTGCACCCCCACTCTCCTTCCCCACGAGCTCGCCCGTGGCTGCCCCAGGAACGCCCCGTTCCTCGCAAGGACAGGATGCCCTCTCCGGGAGCTCACCACCAGCTGAGGACTGCACGGATTTCACAGCTTTGGGTTTTCCTCGCCCAGCTGGAAGCGCTGAAGGTTGGTGTGGGCAGCTCCTGGCCCCGATCCCACCCGCTCCCAGCCCAGCTCCCGCGATCCCAAGGGCCCTGCCCTGCTGGCTTTAGTGCCTGTTGGATCAGAGACTGAGCAAACTCCCATTTTTTGGTCTATTACCCTCTTAGCATTTAAAAATAGAGCTGTTACTAAGCAATGGCAGCGAGCAGAAAGCCAAGCCTATTGAGGAGCGCTCCTGGGAACAGGTATTTTTCCCAGCCCAAGTGCTGTAAACATTGTGGGATGAGGAATTATGAATCAGAGCCTTCCCTCCCTCCCATCCTCGCTGCTGCTCTCCCGTTATCCCCAAAACCAGCGGCAGCAGCATCAGGAGCTGTTTGTTTTCACTCTGCCTTGGTTTGCAGGTCACATTTTCCAAAAAAAAGGAAAAGCAGCGGGATGATATTGCCATGGAGAGGGGGAGCCACGGGGGCAAGAGCTGCAGGAGTCCCAGCAGTGCCAAGGCCGCCCCTGCCCCGTGTCCCCAAGTGCCACAACCACAGGGATTTTAAATCCCTCCAGGGATGAGGGCTCCACCCATCCACTGCTTCTCCAGCTCCTTTCCCTTCCTGGGGTTCAACACCCCTGCACAAAGCCAAGAGCAGCACTGGTGCACAAGGGGAATTTATGGAATTAATAAAAAGATGGAGAGAGATTGGAAAAACAGCTGTAATTTTCCTACATGGGGTTCAAATCCTTGTTAGGCCCAGTAGCTCTCCTGAATCCCTTATGGATTTATGGCAGCAGAAAGTTTTGTGGTGGGTTTTTAGGACTGGATTTGGGATAAAGTCTCCTCTGGCAGGGTTAGAATAGGGCAGAAATTCTCATTAAATACAAGAAGTGACATTTTCAATTAAGCAAGAGGAAAAAAGCAGCTGAGAATTGATAGGCCTGCTCCAGAAAATGGGGAAAATGTCGTAAAAAATGGGAAGATGCAGCTGGAGAAGCCTGGGTATTAAAAATCACATTCACACATTCAAATTATCCGAAGGAATGATGGATTTGTCCCTACTCCAGGCTCTTTCATGTCAAAATAATCGGGAATGCAGCAGTGGAGAGGCAGAGCTTGGCTTTTCCCACGTGCAGCCGTGGCCGCGTGGGATGGGGAGGCTCAGCTCATCCCAACGGTTCTTTGGGAATCCAGGGCTCCTCTCATTTTCAGCAGCAGGATTTCAGGATTCCTGGCCCTCCGTTAAATGGAGGATTTGGGGTTTGAGGCCGGATTTAGGGGACTTCAGGAGCCACATGTGCAGGGCTGGAAGCCAGCGAGGTGCGGTGGCTTTGTGTGAGCAGCTCCCCTCGGACTGGCTCATGGAACTGCTAAATAGGACAAGGTGAGGAAAAACAGGATGAGCAAATCATTCCCCAGTCCAATTCCTGCATCTCCTACTTTGCCAACCAGCCAGGGATGGGGCTTTTCTCCTGGGAAGTCCCTGAGTTCAGCTTGGAGGCTGCAGCTTAGAGGGGACGCTGTGAATGCTCCAAACCCTCCTGTTTGCTCCAAAGGGCTCCGCAATTTGGGAAAAGGGAAGGCAGACGTGGAAGGGGTGAGCTCTTTGTCCAAACCATGGTGCTTCCCAGGAAACTGCTGAGGGAGGAGCCAGAGCTGAGGGTGGAACAGGAGCCAGGGGGGCTTTGTGGCTGGGCAAGCAGGGCTGGGGCTGCTCCTCACAGGGGCAGTAGGGAAACGAGCAAGGAAAGGATTCCAAACTTCCACGGAAGTTTGCTGCCGGATCCGTCAGCCCGCGCTGGATTTCACATCCCTACACAGCACAAGTTCTTCCTCCCCAGTCCGGGTTCCATTTATCCCAGAGCTGGAATCCTTCCCGTCCCAGGGCCGCGGATGTCTCCACACGTTCCCCTCTGATCCCAGCAGCCAGGAGCTCCCACTGCTCCGGGATTCAGGGGGCTGCTCTGAGTCGTGGATTCTGCCCAGCTCTGTTTCCCTATTTGGCCAAAGTAAAACCTTCTGAATTCCCCCACAAAGTGACTAAAACACATTTTCCTCTATTGATGCTCCCAACTTCCTTCTCATCCCAAATCCAGCGGCGGAGCCGATCAAGGAGCAGGGAGGAGGACGCTGCCCCCTCCTCGGCCTCGCCCCCCCGAGCGGAGCCCAATTAAAGTTCCTGTGCTCAGATGCTGCTTCAAGGCTTGAACTCGGTGATCCTGGAGGTCTTTTCCACTCTAAAGAATTCCGTGATCCCGCCTTTCTCTCCAACTGCCTTTGCTGAATTTTTCATTGCCCTCGCAATGCTCCGGAGCCGCTGGCAGGGTTGGGGTTGGATTGTGGAATGTGGCTGCTCCCTGCAGGGCCAGAGAGCCCCAGGAGCTCTTCCCAGGGTCAGGAGAAGGCTTTGCTGGGATCCCCATCTCCCTCGGCTCATCCCCGTCCATCCAGGGTGCTGCTGTGTTCCCCTTCCCAAAGCTCCCTGGATTTTCCTTCCCCCTCCACAGAGGACTCAGCCCTCCATAATTTATGACCGACCTTTCTTGTCCATGCTCTAGGACAGACACTGCAAAAAAACCCTAAAAAATTTATTTTCTTCAGGAAAAAATAGCAAGTGGCTGTGGAAGGAGCTGGTGCCTGCACTGGCTGCTCCCTGCTCCCAAGCTGGCATGGGGGATGCTCGGTGCACGGAGCCGAGCCAGGGCAGAGGACGTGGCTGGGGAGCACGAGGAGGGGGAGCCTCAATTTCCACCTCCTTTTACGTTTATCCAACCCTTTTATAGAATTCCATCCTGGGCTCTCAGCCTCTGTTAGGGAGGGAATCCCTCAGTTAAGGGGTGAATCCAGTGGGGCTCCAGCAAGGCTCCCCCATCCTGCTGGGAATGAGGAGGATCCAGCCTGGGCAGGGCACAGCCTTCCCACAGTGGGGCTGGGCTCCCAAAATCCCATTTCCATGTGACAGAATCATAGAATCCTGGATGGATTTCTGGTGGGACATCCCATTCCCACCCCTGCCATGGCAGGGACACCTCCCACTGTCCCAGGCTGCTCCAAGGCCAGTCCAGCCTGGCCTGGGACACTGCCAGGGATCCAGGGGCAGCCACAGCTGCTCTGGGAATTCCATCCCAGCCCCTCCCCACCCTCCCAGGGAACAATTCCTGCCCAATATCCCATCTAACTCTGCCCTCTGGCACTGGGATCCATTCCCTGTTGTCCTGTCCCTCCATCTCTTGTCCCCAGTCCCTCTCCAGCTCTCCTGGAGCCCCTTTAGGGGAAACCACAGGGGCTGAATCTCAAAAACTCCGAAGGGATCCAGGACACATTCGGAGGAGGAGGATTTGTTTCCAAACACATGAAAGTGCACAAAATGCCTTTTATATCCATTTTTTTTTTGCACAGAGGGAGCAGGAGTTGCCCGATGCAGAGGATCTCTGTGGGCTGAAGAGCAGGAGATTCCCAGCAGGATCTCCACGGGACACAGCTCCTGCAGTGGGATGTGATCCATGCCCAGGATGTCTCCAAGTCTCCGTTTGTTTTACGCCGCTGGTGCTGAAGGAGCTGCAGGGAAGTGGGTTTGTTAAAATTCAGCTCAGCCCATCCTCCCTGACAACTGAGGGATTCAGGGGAGGCTGGGAGAGCTCCACGCCGCTGAATCATCCGGCTCTCATGCAGGAGAGACTCCTTCCCTTGGAATGAGCAGGGAAGGGACAGGGAAAATCGCGGATATTCCTCGTGATGAATGTCACCGCAGGGGGAAGGTGTGAATTCCTGCCTTTCCCCTTCGCAGTCCCACTAAAGGCAGGTGGCTGGGTGGAATTCCTCCCATTTCTGTGCTTGCAGAGGCCAAGGGCAGGAGTTTGGCTCCAAACCCCGTGGAAGGACTTGCAACAGCAATTCCCTTCAGGAGACCGTGGATGAGATGGATGGAATGGCCCATGGTGGAAAGGACACAATGCACAGGGATAAAGATGTGGCCCTGCCCTTGCGGCTCTGCTCCGGCTCCACATCCCTGGAATGTCCACGGCCAGCCTGGATGGATCTTGGAGCAGTCTGGGATGGTGGAAGGTGTCCCTGCCCATGGGATGGAACAAGAGGAGCTTTAAGGTGCCTCCCAACCCATTCTGGGATTCTGAGATCCCAGCGGTGCCAGCGGTGCTTCCCAAGAGCATTGTTTCGAAGGCTGGAATGTTTCACGCTGTCCATGTTGAATATTTGAACAATTCTTTAATCTCAGCAGGCTGGTTGTGTGCAAACATCCAAGGAAAATCCATGGCTTAGCAAACAAACATATGGCAAGAAGGGTTGGGAGAAGTTTTTCCCGGTAAATCACATTTACTAATTTCTTTCCAGCCTCTCTGGTTTCCTTATGGATTCAAGAGGTGCTGATGAGGCGGAAAGCACCGGGAAAGGAGCAGTGGGATTTGCACGAGGTCCCGTTTGTTCCTACAGGGAAGGAGGACGGAGGGTGGCCCAGGGGTGATGTCCTCAGGGGTACTTTGGAACCCGAAGCTGTAAAGGCCGGGAATGGGCTGAAGCACCCAGCCCTTGGCTCGGTGTAAATCCATTATCTCATCCTGGCCTAAAAATATCCACTCCAAATTATTCCGAGCTCTGCACAGGCTTCTGCTTCCTCCTCACACTTAGTCATAAAGCCTTTAATCAATATTAATGTTGTCAGCCCAGGCACGTTCGTGCCTTGTGCAGAGCAGCCCGGCACTGAGCCGTTCTCCAGGGAAGGCGGCTCCGGGCGGGATCCTGCGGCGGATGGAGGCTGTGGGGCTGTTCCCCCGGGTTGTTGCCACGGGAAAAGTTCCTTCTGCCCTTCTCTTGGCTCTGCCCCACGTTAATTCCTGTCTCACCCCACACGGCACTGGGAACCTCTCGCCCCTCCCTCACGGGAGAGAATCCAGAGGATCCAACTCCCACCTGAGACCAAGCTGGGAAGAGTTTGGTCAAATCCCTGGAAAAGTTTGGGGCTCCTCCAAGCCCCAAAGGCAGCACCTGCGTGGCCATGTAGGAGTGAAGGCAGATTTGTAACACATCCACCCCCAGGGCGTGCAGCACCCAGCTTAAACAGGGATTTATCCCTTCCCAAATTCCTCATCGTTTCCCAGCTATAAATCACAAATTGGTACCTGCTCCACTCGCCTGATCCACCAGTAGTGGTTTAATACCGCTATTAATCATTATTAATTATTCATGGAGTGCTTGTGCACTTAAGGAAATGAATGGCCTGGGACTGGCTGAGTGGCAGTGCTGGATTTCCAGTGGTTATCTCCCAATTAATTGGGAGATGCTTTCCATGCACAAAAGCAAAGACTGCATCGCATTAATTTTTGATGGGAAAGAATTCCAGAGATCAATTTACCATTGATATTAAACCGGCTGTGAATAAACATTTCATTAAAATGAGACTGGATTCTTCACGTGAGCACGTCTGTTTACTTTCCTGGCAGCCCACTGCAATACAAGCACGGAAATCCATTCAGCAGGGACGTGTGTGGACCTGGGCTCCCTCATCCTGGAAATCCCTGCCCCAGAGGGGCTGCAGGAACCCAGCCTGTTCCTACCAAACAGTTCTGGGATGGGTTGGCTTGGAAGAGACTTTGAAGCCCTGGAAGTCATTCCAGCAGGGACACCTTCCTCTGGACCAGGCTGAATTCACAGCCAGGAATTCCCAGTTCCCAATATCTCATCCATCCCTGCCCCCTGGCACTGGGAAGCCATTCCCTGTGTCCTGTCCCTCCAGCCCTTGTCCCCAGTCCCTCTCCAGCTCTCCTGTAGCCCCTTTAGATCCTGGAAGGGGCTCTGAGCTCTCCCTGGAAGCTTTTCCCACCAGCAGGACCCAAAGAGCTGCAGTTCCAGTGATTTCAGTGATGGAGGGAGCAGCAGGAGAAATCCAGTGACTTTTAGGGCTCCAGGAGCCACGCTGGGATTGCAATGAGGGAAAAAGCTGTGGACAACATTCCTCATGGGATGCTGATAAAGAAAACTTCACCTTTTCCCAAAGATCCAACCTAAACCTCCCCGAGGCTTTTCCCCCATGTCCCGTCACTCATTCCCCGGGAGCAGAGCCCGGTCCCCACCCGGCTGCGCCCTCCTGGCAGGGAGCTGTGGGAACATCCGAGGTTTGGGTGGGACGTTCTGGGGACAGATCCCGGGAACGACTCCCTGGGAACCAGAGCAACCAGGAGCACAAAGAAGCGATCCGTGCCCAGCCCGTGCCCAACCCGTGCCCAGCCCGTGCCCTCCCCGTGCCCTCCCCGTGCCCTCCCCGTGCCCTCGGCATTTCTGGGATGAGCTGGCTCAGGAGTTCTGCATAATAATGGGAAAGTTAGAGACAAGAGCTGCCACCAGGAGGGATCTCCAAAATAATTCAGGGATGAGGAGCAGCACAGGAGTGGGCAGGAGCTGCTGATCCATCATTGGGAATTGCTGCAGGTGAAGCATCACCAGAAATGATAAATTGGGGAATGGGAGGAGGAGGAGGAGGAGGAGGAGGAGGAAAACCATTGGAAAGATGAAATAATCAGGCAGAAGGCGCTGCTTGCCTTGCCCTGCCCCGGGGGATGGAGGAGCTGTGGGATGGATGTCAGGAGTGCAGCCACGGATCGTGGAGAGGCTGGAATGTGTCCGAGGCACTGAGCAGTGAGACACCGAAGTGCTGGGCTGGAGACACCCCACGAGGAGGGAGGAGTCGGCACAGGATGGATGAGGATTGATGTGACTCGGAAAACGGGACTAGCCTGAAATCCTGGCTGTTTCAGCAGGAGGATTGGGTCCTGGAGCAACCTCCCCATCGCAAAAACAACCCAAAGGGAGCTCCAGAGCCAGGCGAGATGCAGCTGCGGGCTGGTGGCCAGAGCTGGGGGTTACTGGGGACTCCCATCCGCAGCACCAGGGAATCACGGAATGGTTTGGTTGGAAGGGACCTTCCAGCTGCCCTCTGTCCCACGGGCAGGGACACCTTCCTGGGTGCCCAACTTCCCTGGGCATCCTGCTCCAGTGCCTCCCATCCCTCCCTCTGCATCCCTCTGGAAACTGGGGAAGCACCGCCCGCCCTTCCCGCTGGGTTCCCGCTGGGCTCCATCAAACTGCTTGGAATCCCAAAGGGACTCAATGCCAAGCATTCCAGCAAATCTGTATTTCTTCCTAACGGGCACGAGGAGCTGGGGAATTAAATCCGTCCTCGGGAAGAGCAGCGGTGGTGGCAGAGGTCAAAAAAAAGTTATTAAAAAATCTGTGAACGGTGTAAAACGGGAACGAGGACCTGGATCAAAACGAGAGGTTAAGGACAGAAACAGGGAGAGAATTTAGAGGGAAAAAATAACTTTATAGAGCATGGGAAGTATAAAAACTGGGAGTGAGGCAAGAGAGCAAAGGCCACCGTGTCACCAACCCCCCTGGGGAAGAGTCCAGGGTGTTCCAAGAGCAAAGGGAGGGAGGGATGGAGAGATCACGGAAGTTTCAGATGCTTTGGCTGAACTTGAGATGTGTGCAAGTTCGTGAAAGTAGGGCAAGACATCAAATAAAGCCATGCCCAGGTGAGCAGGAGTGAGCCATGACCCAGCCCAGGCTGCTGGGAATGGAGCAAAACCTCAAAATTTCCCTTAAGTAGTGAAAAATCAGCTAAAATAGATAAAGCCAGGGTGATCCAGGTTTCATCAGGCATAAGGAAGACGCGGCTCCGGCACTGCACAGCTTTGCAGGCTCCTCCTTCCCCCCAGAACTGAGTGTGAGAGCAAGACTCCAGCACTTCCAGGGGAAAACGGGCCGGGAACGACCAAGCTGCCACTGGCAAGGCAGGGGAGGCGTTCCAGAGGCTCACCCCAAATATCGGCCGGGCAGGGCAGAGCGCGGGAGCTCGGGGAGGGCAGGGCAGCCCGGGAGGCGGAGCTGATGCCGCAGGGAAGGACCCTGCTCCAGCCGCCCATCCTCTGCCTCGCTTTTCCTGCTTTTTCCTGGAGCGTGGGACCAACCAGGCTTCCCCAGCACCTGGGGCGCAGCCACTGCAGAAAAATACAGCTCACCCTTGAGTCCCTCCTTTTGGAGATATGACTTTTACTGACGGATTCTGACTTTTTCCTCCTTTTTTTTTTAAATGAAATTATTTGCCAGGCTTTATTTTTAAACCTGTGGAACACACATAACCTGAATTAAAAAAATTATATAGATATATATAAAAAACATATTTCATATATAATTATAAAATTATAATATAATATATAAATATAATTTTATATAATTGATATATAATAAAAATATATTCATATATACGTATTTTTATATTTTTTTTTCCCCTTTCCATCTGGAAAGCCCCCTCGAACTCCTTCCACGAACTACATTCCCTGTGACAGGGAATGCACCTAGTTCCTTACTCAATCCAAGGAAACTTAAATAAAGCTGGAAGAAATTTGGAGGAGAGCAGTTTCTATATTTATCCAGCAACGAGAGGTGCAAACACGAGGCTGAGGCTTTGCTGGTGTAAAACTGAGCAGATATTTCTGATTTTATGAGCAGTCCAGAGATTTTCTGCAGGGATATTTCCTGTACGGGCTCGTGCCTGGAAACATGCGTGTGATCCACGCAGGGATCGGGAATTTTGGGAGTTTGTCTGGGAATTTGCTACACACACGCTCCGTGTCCTGGTTTTAATCCAGCTCCAAGCTGCTCTCCTCTCAATAATTGGGATTTTGGGTTCTTTTTGCGTCCCTGGGTTGGAGCCCACTGCCTTTCCAAACGGGTGCCTTTCCTTGGATCCTTTGCCCCGTTAATGATTCCCGTGGGACTGGAGGGAAGGGAGGCAGCCCGGGGGACCCGGACAGGCTGGAGAGGGGGAATTCTGTCCCCGTGCCCTGCTCAGGTGAGGCCCCACCTGCAGAGCTGCCCCANGAGGAGCTGTGGCTGCCCCTGGATCCCTGGCAGTGTCCAGGGCCAGGCTGGAGCAGCCTGGGACAGTGGGAGGTGTCCCTGCCACGGCAGGGGTGGCACTGGATGATTTCTAAGGTCCCTCCCAGCTCCGGGAGCTCTGGGGTTTCAGGATGGCTCCGTGGCTGCTCCGTCCCACATTCCTGCCCGGGGAGGTCGCTCCGGGCTCCTTTCCCGGCCTCCTGCCGGCCCTGCCCTCCCCAGGGCCGATCCATCCTCCTGCCCAGCTGCCCCTGGCGATGCCCCGTGGGTCCCTCAGCTCCTGCACTCCCAAACCTTCCAGCGGGACGTTCCCCGCTCGGCACCCGCAGCGCTCCGGGAGCAGGGGAGGAGCTGACAAGCTGTGAAATCATCCCCGGGGAGAGCGAGCACATTTGCTTATCTGCGAGATAAGGAGGCTCTGTGCCATCGGAATTCCTTATCGGAGCGTGTGTTGCTCTGCAGGAGCGCACAAGTGCCTCCCGCCAGGGATGAATCCGTGTTAAATGCGATGCTCTGACCTACATTTTATGGATATGATGTCTCTTACACCGATAATGAGCACAGAAACCTTGATATATTAGCACTTCCCAGGCAATATTTTTCCCTGCTTCCCTCCTTAGGATGCCACGGAGCATTGCGGGAACAAGATGGATTTTCTTTAATTTCTGTGAAATATCGAACCCTCTGCAAACATTTCCATTTAAAAAAAACTACCAGGGAACACTCTTTGATAGGAATCTTTCCCTGTTTTAAGTTGGAAAGTGCTCGTGAATTTGCAGACAAAAATAAAATCCGGGAGCCGCTCTGTCCTTGGGGTTATTCCTGTTCCAGTCCCGGGGAGTCCCGAGCCTCATTCCCAACTGGAATGTGGCAGCTCCCAGCTTCCCCCAGTGCCCCTGCACAGTTCCCTGCTGATGGAGACCCCCGCAGCACCCACCGGGAATTTCCCTCCCATTTGGGAACGGGAAGATGGAACCAGCTGCAATCCCTGGTTCCCACTCCGGTTGGAGCAATAATTGTCCCCTGCCTGTCACCACGAGCAGTCCCAGCTCCTTCCCTCCCCTTGTGCATCGAGGCTGCTCCCTAAACAAGCAATTTTTTCTCTTTTTTTAAAAAAGAAATCATTTATTAAAATGTATCAAGAATAATTATCACTTCTTCAGAGTGGTTTCGAGCCTCCCATCTCTAATTATTCCAGTCTCCCATCTCTAATTACTCCTGGCCTGCTTTAACTAACTGCCCGTCCCTCGGGGTGTCCCGTGCCCTGCTTTGAGGACGCCGAGCTGTCCCAGCAGACCCAGACCCTTCATTTATTGCCTACCTAAATTAGTAAGACTTTACTACAGCTGCCTTCAGATCGTGCAGGTCCTCATTGGTTTTTCTTTTTTAATTAAAGGATGCTGGAGCCCAGGAGGGGCTGGACACCCCCTGAAGCCCCTCTCCCCCCCCAGACTCCATTTCTATTTTACTTGTGGGGTTCCCAAGAAACCCCAGATGCTTCAAACGCCTCTGAAATGATGCAAAAACCATCCAATGTTTACTAAACCCTCCCAGCTCTTTTTGTCTCATCCCTTTCTTGAGCGACTTAAGCATCTCTGACAAGAATTTCTCCAAGCCTCTCCTCGATCAGGGGCTTAATCCAGGAGCAAGAGATGAAAAAGAGATTTGGGTCAAGGCCTGCAAGAATTACACTCTTTCCAGCAGAGCCCAGGGAGCGGGGCACAGTTCAGCTCCTTCAGCCCTCACCAGAGCAGGAGAGGCTCTCTGGGGGTTAAAGTATCAGATTTATAAATTCCATACAATAATTCCATCAAATGAACCTGAGCTTCAAAGCCTCACTCAGCTTAATTGAACCAATCCAAACAAGAGCCCAGCTCGAGTCGTCTTTTCCATTTTACAGGCGAGCCTGGAGCAGGGGAAGAAGCCCCATTTCCTGCATAAATTATTGCTTGGGAAATATTGCCTGCCTTTCCTCCTGGCTCCTTTCCAGGGATTCGATTTCCTCGGCGTTGACGTCAGACGGAGCCTTTTCTGTCCTTCAGCGGGATCTGGCCCCGGCTCCCTTCAGCTGGAGGGGCTGGGAAGGGCAGCAGGGAGCTCCTTTCCATCCTTGGACATCAATCCAGAGCCTGGAGGGGCTGGGAAGGGCAGCAGGGAGCTCCTTTCCACCCTTGGACATCGACCCAGAGCCTGGAGGGGCTGGGAAGGGCAGCAGGGAGCTCCTTTCCATCCTTGGACATGGATCCAGGATGCCCTGGAGGGGCTGGGAAGGGCAGCAGGGAGCTCCTTTCCATCCTTGGACATCTACCCAGAGCCTNTGGATGGATGGATGGATGGATGGATGGATGGATGGATGGATGGATGGATGGATGGATGGATGGATGGATGGATGGATGGATGGATGGATGGATGGATGGATGGATGGATGGATGGATGGATGGATGGATGGATGGATGGATGGATGGATGGATGGATGGATGGATGGATGGATGGATGGATGGATGGATGGATGGATGGATGGATGGATGGATGGATGGATGGATGGATGGATGGATGGATGGATGGATGGATGGATGAGTGGATGGATGGATGGATGAAATGAGAGAGATCTGTCTCTACAAACCAACTGTAGGTCTGCTGATGAATAAAATTGGATACTGAGAGATGAAAGAAACAATGGGAAGAACCATAAATTCCATCGGGATTCCACGGATTGACACAAGGAAAAGACAAGGGGGTACACATTAGAAGGGGATCTGTATTAGGCGTTTCGGGAAGTCTGTACCTCTCAAGTACCTCAGCCAACGGGGAAAGAGAGAAAGGGACATGCGGCTGGGAAATTAGGATAAAAAGGAGGCTGTGTGCTCCAAAAATGTGAGAGACCCCATGGGGAATGCCCCGTGGCCTCTCTCTTTATTTGAATAAAGTAACAGGACTCCTCTGTCTCCTTTCTGGAGATAAACCTCTGGTGTTTGTGGATTAATTTCCCTGACACAGGGACTCCTGGAAGTGAAATCCAGTTTGGATTTTGGACTATCCCAGCCCTACCTGCAGAAGGTTTCCCTGGCTTCCACGAGAATCACAGGGAGAGGAGCATGGAATGGTTTGGGTGGGAAGGGACCTTAAAGCTCATCCCACGGGCAGGGACACCTTCCCCTATCCCAGAGGGCTCCAAGCCCCGTCCTTGGACACTCCCGGGGATCCAGGGGCAGTCGCAGCTTCTCTGGACAACCTGAGCCCATCCATCCAATGCCCAGAGATGGAAGCACCCGGCAGTGCCAGCTCCAGCTATCCGCACTCCCTGCAGCCAAAGCATCCCATAAAATACCTGGGCACCGCTGGGAGCTCAGGATTCGTTTTGTGGGTCTGGAAGCTCAGGGTGGTGGGGCCTTGGAAAGCCCTCAGCACTCAGTGCCACCTGAGGGTTCCCTCTGGGGGTTCCATCAAGGCTTTCCCCCCTCTAACCACAGGAACCGATCCCTGTTTTGGGATGAAAGCAAAGAACGGAGTCAGCAGAGGAGAATCCCCGTGTCCCAGCACAGTTCTGGTTTCTCTCCGTGCCCCAGGATAACCCCAGGCCAGGGGAAGGTCCCGAGAGCCAACCAGCCAAAAGAAAAGCCCCACCTTGGAGCTCTGTGGGCAGAGTCTGAGCAGCTGGAATTCCATCTATCCTTTCCTCCAGCCGGGTCCCACCCCTGCAGCCCCCCCGGCACCCAGGGCCACGTCCCTGGCAGAGGGAGGTGAAATCCTGACCCACGCTGGGGCCTCCCCCTTGCAGTTGGATTTTTGGCTGTTTCTTTCTGTGCTTTTATCAGAGCTCTGCGAGGGCTCTTGTTCTATTTACTGTCAGCAGGAGAAGCAGGAATAGTCAAGGAAGCAATTTTCACCTCCTAATAACTTTTCTCTGTCATGGACATGAGCCTTGAGTATTTTTTGACAACCACGGGCCAAATTATTGGCTGCCACAGGGTCAGAAACCTCGCCAGGCTTCAGGGGAGCTGCAGCAATTCACACAGGCTGAAAACGTGTCAGGAAATCTTTGCAGCCAATTTGGGAAAAGCAGAGGTTTGAGCAAGTGAGAAACAGCAGCTGCTGCAAACCCAAATTGTCAGCGCCCTTTAGCAGCTTCGGTCACCAACTCTGCTGGCAGAAACCAGCTGGGATTGAGGGAAACAGCTCAGAGGTCGAGTCCAACTGTCCCCAGCACTGCCAGGGCCACCCCTGCCCCATGTCCCCAGGTGCCACATCCTCAGGGCTTTGAAATCCCTCCAGGGATGGGGGCTCAGCACTGCCCCGGGCAGCTGTGCCAGGGCTGGGCAGCCTTTCCATGAAGGAATTTTCCCGATATCCAACCTGAGCCTGCCCTGGCCCAGCCTGAGGCCGTTCCCTCTCCTCCTGTCCCTGTTCCCTGCGAGCAGAGCCCGACCCCCCCCGGCTGCCCCCTCCTGTCAGGGAGTTGTGCAGAGCCACAAGGTCCCCCTGAGCCTCCTTTTCTCCAGGCTGAGCCCCTTTCCCAGCTCCCTCAGCCTCTCCTGGGGCTCCAGCCCCTTCCCAGCTCCCTCAGCTTCCTCGGGACAAACCATTCCCTCCTTCCCAGCTTCATAAATAAACCAAACCAGACAAAGGCACACTTTGCTCATCGGATCTGGCTCTACAACCTCTAAACAACGTTGAAAACAATCCCTGAGCAGAGGACTTGGGGACATGGCATTGAGGCTCTGATCAACACAGAAAATCTCCACCTATTTTATGTTGGTAGCAGGGACAGGAAGAAGAGGACGAAGCAGCACCAGCTGCTGGCACTTCCAGAAGTGCCAGGGTCACCGGGAGCTCCGAGGGCTCCTCGTCTCTCCCAAGGACGGGAACACCCAGCTCCCCTTGCTGATGTCACCACACCCGACTGCAACTTTGGGATTTTACAGCACCAAAAAACCCCAATGCCGAAGTGACAGCTGTGCACTGATCTCATGGCACTGGAGCATCACGGAATTGTGAAGGCTGGGAAAGATCTTTAAGGTCGTCGGTTCCAACCATCGGCCAACAGCCAAGCCCATCAGCCGAGCCCGGGGCTGTGAGGACACGGTGCTGGCACCGGGGCTGGGGGAACCTGCTGTGGTTCACACCTTGCCGAGGGCTGCCAGCGCTGTCCCCAGCCCCACGGGCAGCACAGCCCGGCACAGGCAGGGGGCGGGAGGATGGAAGAGCGGGAACGAGGCAGCGCCGGTGCTGCGCGCCCGGCACGGCGCGTGAGTCAGCCGGCATTTTCCAGGCTGCCACAGGAGCTTCCACGGCTGGCAGCAGGAATGGAAAACCTTCTGCACCGAGGAACCACCAGCCGTGGGCTGCAGTTCTGTGGGACAAACGCGGCCCTGCAGTGCTGCCCTGCAGAGCCCGGAACGCATCGGGGAACAACTCCAGACACCAGAACTCCGAGGTTCTGCTGCCAGTTCTTATCAGAAAGAATTCAAAGCACTTTAAAACTTGCAGGGAGCTCCTGAGAGCAGTGACTCACCAGCAGCCGTGTGTCTGGGAGGTGGGAGGCTGCTCCAGTCCCAGATGGATGGAGAGATGGATGGATGGATGGATGGATGGATGGATGGATGGATGGATG
>VZTF01006883.1:3720-51804 GCA_013397755.1 Cnemophilus loriae | reverse complement strand
TTCCTTCACTCCATTTTTCTCAGGAATTATCAAAAACTCCGTTCTTACCCAGCCAGGGGGACGGGGGACGAGTCAGGCTCGGAAACATCGATGTTATCCTTCAGGATGAAGGAGCTGCCAATTTAACCCCCTGGAAATATTGGTGTTTGTAAAAAACCCCACGCAGTTACTGTGTCTGTGGGGAAGTGTGAGTGCTGGGGGAGGGGGGGAAGGTGGTCCCAGGCTGGGCAGGGGATGGGGGCAGAGCTTTGTACCAAACACAGCACCTCAAAACCATCGAGCAACAACAGCCACCAGCCAGGAGCTCAGCCGGCCCTGGGGGGGGAAATTAAGCCTGGCCTGCAGCCCCTGGGGCTTCGGCCTCAGTCTGATTCCTTAATCTGCTTTGCTGAGGGCCAGCTCCTAATTTTTAATTCTGTCTCCAGTTTTTTGCTCTGATTTCCTCCTCGCTGGGAACGTCTGGGTGGCCTCGGCAGGGGTGGGGCTCCAGGGCTCAGCTCTGCTCCCGCGATCGTTCAGCTCCTCCTTTGGATCTCTCCCTCTGCCTCAGGCTCCGGCCTTTTCCCTGGGTGTGGGAACAGCAGGAGCTCCTCACACAACATCAGGTCTCTCCAAGGTGTCCACCTCGACCCCCTTGGCTCGACGTCCTCAACATTCCTGATCCCTCCAGTCTTTGGAATCCGCAAAAAGGAAAAACAACCTAAGCATCAAACTGGCCCCAGTTCGTTCCCATCACTGGTGTTTCCAGGAGTAAAACCACAAATCCAAAACAATCAAGGAAGAAACTCTACGGGAAGAAAGAATGAGGGACACCTGGTTTCCCTGGAGCCACCTGCAGGTCCCCAGCCTCCCTCAGAACCAAACTTCGTCACCAATTAATGCTCGTTAACTCTCCTGGCTCTTTCCTGCCACACACAATTCCTTGTTTGGGTTTTATTCACCAAGCCCAGCGTGGGGACTGTTTTAGCATCCAGAATTTATGGCATCTTTCCATCCCTGCGAGAGCAAATGAAGAATTTGATGACAAATTCACCAATTAAGTGGGAGCAACTCAATTGACTCCAGCAGAGTTCCAGTGCCTCATTCCTGCTAATTCCATTAGGCAGCCTTTGGATGACATTTATAGAGACAGGCTTTGGCCTCTCTCCCTTAATCGGGATATGGAAGCATCCCAAAAAGCCTCTGGAGGTGGGAAACACTCCTGGCTTTCTCTCCTGAGCAAATTTAGCACCTTCTAAAGGCCACTGGCAGGTTCACTCCTTATTTTTGACACATTTTTGAACAGCAGAAAACACAAACTTTGAGCTAACAACATTCTCCTTAAAAAAAAAAAGAAAGAAAAAAAGAAAAAGAGGAAGGGAATATTATTCCCTAAAACTCTTGCATTTTAAAGGAGATCTTCCAAGCTACAAGGCTGTGACAAGGGAAGTTCCAAGCTATTTTCACTTTCAAAAGAATTCTTCTGCTTTCCCTGGGATGCCCTGGAAGTTCTGTGTGGGCACTCAGTCCTGCTGCCCCTTCCATGCAGCTGCTTTTTCCTGGCAGACTCAAAGCAGAATAAATGGATTTTTTTACTAATTTGCAATAAGACTTTATAACTTCATTAAGCAGAAACCAAATTACGTGAGTTTCACTTGAAATCGATTGGAACAGAGGAGGCTGTTTTGGATCCATCCTAAAAAGGACTGTGTTCCTAAAAATTATCCTGGGATCTCTCCAAATTCAGGGATGACCTAAAGTGAACACCTCGTCCTGCTGCCCTCTGCTCTCCCGTGGGAAAAGCCAGCAGAATCCCAAAAATCTGAAATTCCTGCTGGAAGCTGAGCATCCCATGGACAAGACAACGTGGATCCAGGTCCAGCCTGTCCCTTCCAGGACAGGGAACGTTCAGGGTGAGTTCAGGGTGTTTGCATCCCCGAGACCAGGAACAAAGGAACAAATCCACACAAAGCCAGGAACGTGAGCCCGCTGCTCGGGGGACACGGCACTCCGAGAAATACTAAAGGAATCTGAAAGGAATTCTTGCTCTGGGAAAAGTTCCCCCTCCTTCCCCCCTAACCTCAGTGCACCCCATTTCCTGGGCAGCGGCAGCTCCTGGTGAGCTCCAGCTCCATCCTCCCCTTCCCAGGCTCCTGCTCCCAACATTCCATCACCATCACCCGCTTGGGCAGCGAAGCCTCTCGGGTTTCTCCTCCCAGCCCAATAAAAATCTCCATGGAACGAGTGGCTGAGCAGAGCTGGGGATGCTCCAGCCCGGGAGCTGGAGTGTGACCACTGAGTTCCCTTCCCAGCTCGCCCTGCCCACGGGAATTCCTCGTCCAGGGATGGATTTTCTCCTTAAAATGGGACGAGTGGAGTGAGTGGAGCAGCAAATGCCTCCCAAAACTCTCCATCCACACGTGCTGGGAAAAGCAAAGCTGCCCATTAACCAATTTAAACCGGCAGAAATAAAATTAATCATGGAAAAATCAGATCACGGAAGGAAAATTCTGCTTTTCTGGCCATATCCGGACCACACAATTAAGGATATTGGAGGGATGAATAATTTTATTGTTTTTCTTTCCAGCTTGGGATGGTGGAGAGCGGGATCTGAGGCTGGCACAGACAGCCCCGGCTCTGCAGGCAGAGACACAAATTCAGGATCCAGGAGAGCCCCCAGATTTACCAGTATTCCCACGGAACCCCTGCTGGGCAGCCTGAGACACTGATCCACGGCTGCAATTCCCAGCACGGGGAATCAGAGCAAGGGAAGGGTCCCGTGGCCTGGCTGCAGAGCCTGGGAGCTGCTCCCATTCCCACCTCATCCCAGCTGAGCTCCAGCTCGGATCCGGGGCAGGCCACACAGCCGGGCACGGACTCCAGCCTGGTGTCCCCGCAGTGAGAGCTCCCAGGGAAGCAGTTCCAGCGTTATTAATAACTTCTGGAGCACGTGGAAGTGGGAGCCGTGGAGACGTGCTGTTTCCACAGAAACTGGAGGCACCGGGGGTGGGATTCTCCCAGCACAGGCGCGACCTCGGAGCTGCCGCTGTCCCCAGAGCAGCCTCCCTCACCTCCGATATCCATAAACACCAATAAAACCTTATCGGCCCAACCAGGGAGGCGAAGAGGGCGGAATTCAACGTTGCCTACGCCGGGAAAAAAGTCTGGAATGTTCTTCGTGTGTGATCAAATGCAGGGACTGCAGCTCCCAGCAGCCCTCGTGCTGGGGAACAGCCCTGGGGCCACTCTGCAATCTCCCGTTTTGCTGCTTTGCCTCACATAAATCAAACCCCTTGTGCAGAGAGGTGAGAGGAGGCCAAGCAGCTCAAGGAGCCTGAGAATGACAGAAGAGGGGAATCTCAATTTTAAATTCAATTCCACTTTTAAACCGGACTCCAGCCATCACTTTAGCTGGGAAGGGAGAGGACAAACAGACCCGGCCCAACGGATCCTCGCTATTCCCACGTGGAGCAAACCAGCCTGGCCTGACTGTCCCACACCTCCCCCAGATCCCACAGCCAGGCCCTCCCCAGTCCCGTGGAACCAATGATTTCTGCAGCACAACTGTGACTGCTGGAGCAAATTCCAGGCAGGATTTATTGAAGGAGAAGGGCTCCTGCGCTGCGGTGGAACGCGGAGCGGCGCATCTCCGGCGGGAGCCCTGAGGGACAGAGCTCGTTTGGCAGAACATATGTTCCTCTGCATTTCTTGTATCCGGGAATTAACAAAGTCAGGTTCATTTAGGAGGAATAATCAGGAATGCTGGCGCTTTGTCCTGAGGATTTCGCTGTGGAACAGCTTCTCCCATTAAAATGGGATCGCTGCGGGCAGGAATCTGCTCCAGCATAACTGCCCCGGCTCTGGGAACTGCTGGGAAAATACCCGGGGGGAGAAAACATGGATAAATCCATTTTGTGCCTGGAGGACTCCAAGGAGGCAGCTTTGCATCCCAAATTCCTGCTGGAAAAGATCTGGCCTATGGAAGATATCCCTGCCCACGGAACGAGATGGGCTTTAAGGTCCTTCCCAACCCAAACCAGTCTGGGATTCTCCAAATCCCGACCTTGCTGCTGCCACTGCTCCTGCTGAGCAACTCCTCACCCAGCAGCTTTTCCATCTTTTCTGTCCAATCCAGCTGGAAATCCTTGTCAGCTCTCCTGAGCCAGATGGAAAGGATGTTTGTCGCACAGCAAATTTCTCCCTCTGGACATTGGCCAGAAGCTCCAGATTTTTATGAGTAGATATTGGGGTGATATTGGGATAAATTCCTTCCCCGAGTGATTCAGCCTTGGAAGGGCTGCTCAGGGAGGTGCTGGAGTCACCAGCCCTGGAGGTGTCCAAAGAACACCTGGATGTGGCACTCTGGGATAGGGGTCAGTGAGTATGGGGGGGTTTGGTTGAAGGCTGTGCTAGATTATCTTAGAGAAATTTTCCAACCTTAATGATTCTGTGACATTCCACCACTTTTGGGAAGGGCTTAAATCCTAAATGACTGTAAATTCTCCCAGTGGCTGAAAGGAGGAGGAATCCTGTGGGCAGGACAGGGATGGAAGGAAGAGTTTTGCATTCCAGACTGACTGGGAGCAGGATGAGATCCCACCCCTTTCCCGTCTGTCAGACAGGGATGGATGTGAGCCCTCGGCTGATCCAGGCCTGTCTCCACACGGATATTTCTGCTCCCAACCTGTTCTCACCCATATTTTCAGTGCCACTCACCACACCAACACAACGCTTACGCCTGGACTTTGCTGGGCTGGGTTTAGCTGGGCTGGACCCCCTGTCCGGGCCGGCTGGAGATGGGAAGGGAAAAGCCAGTGCAGAAGCATCCCTTGGCTCTGGGGAGCATTCCCAGGAGGATTTGCCAGCCCAGGCCTCTGCAGGGATGGGTGAATTCCAGTTCCTTGCAGCAGGATGGATGTTACGGCACAGAATTGGCCCCGGTTATGCTAATTAAATTGGAAGAGTTCATTAGGTAAATGGTAATTGCACTGATACGCTCTGAAGGAATGATGAACCACAAATCCTGATCTCAGGAAAATCACGGATCCCTGTTCCCGATAACCTTCAGGCAGCTGTGTCAGGATTAATGTGAGGAGCAGCATTTCCCCAGGCTGAGCTTCCTGGAGCTCATTAACACACCCCAGCTTTCTTTCCCACTGTGGATGTTTTACTTCCACAGAGCCATGGAATCATTTGGGCCGGAAAAAATCTTCAACACCACCGACTCCAACCCTTGACGACCACCCGGAGGACCTGGCAGTGCTGTGGGAATGGCTGGATGGCCTTCGAGGGCTTTTCCAAACTAACGATTCCGTGACTTCGTGTTTTTCTCAGGAGCTGAGCACGTTTTTATCCCCACAGCTGTGGTGAAGATGTTTATTTGTGCTGCTGTGGCACTCCAAGCTCCAGCTCTGGACTGGGATCCAATTATGTCAAGTGTTCCGAATTTAACGAGGGACTGTGGAGCGGCGGAGCGGCGGCTGCAGAGCGAGCTCCTCACGGGACAGCTCCAGCTCCTGTTGGACTGACCTGGGGAGCGGGAGGGACTGCAATTCCTTCTGCCAGTCAGCCAGGACCTCACTCCTAAATCCTCTGGGAAAGCCTGGGAAGCTCCTGGGTGCTGGTTCTCCTCGGCAGAGGGGATGGATCCAGCAGCATTTCTGCTCTCCTTCCCGCAGTCCCAGAGTAGCTGGGAATGGAGGGCCGGCAGCTGGAGAGCTCTATGAATATTTCATGAGAACTGCCTCCCGAGGGGGTGTTCCAGGAAAGAATAGATTATCTTAGAGAAATTTAACCTCCAAAATAATTGAGGAAAAACTTAAACATGCAACTTGTTTTTAAACTTAGTTTGTTTGCTTTTGTTAACATGAAAAGCTGAGCTCTGTGAGCCGCTCCTGGCACTGCCTAGCCCAGCAAACACCAGCAGCTCCTAAAGGCCAGGCTTAAGAAATTCACTGGCCAGGCTTAAGAAATCCCTTGGCCAGACCTCAGAAATCCATTTCCAGGAACAACGTTGCCAGTGACTCCCAGGAAGCTGAACTGTGACAAAAGCCCCCGGTGTCCCCCCAGCTCTGGCTGCTGCTCCTGAGGGTCACTGGCAGTGCCACAGGGCCTGGGGACATTCCGGCAGCAGCAGGAGCCGTTTTCCAGCTGCTCAGAGCGGGGGATGCTCCATGTGCAGGGTTTGGGGCCCGGCTCCCTGCCCTCCCCACGGCAGAGCCCTGGCACACCCAGCCGATGCCATCCCCGGCCTCTTTACACAGAATCCAGGAACGGTTTGGGTGGGAAAGGACCTTAAAGCTCATCCAGCTCATCCTGCCATGGGCGGGACACCTTCCACTGTCNGAGGGGCTCCAGCCCTGGAGCAGCTCCGGGGCCTCCTCTGGGCTCTCTCCAGCAGCTCCAGGTCCTCCCGATGCTGGCCCCAGGGCTGGAGCAGCTCTGCAGGTGGGGCCTCACCTGCATTTCTCACAGAGCCCCTCTGATTGCTGCCTCACAGGAATGGAAAGTGCATCATCCAAACCCGTTTGGAATTAGCACAGGGACACGGGAACGCCAGGATGTGTGGCACAGCCGGATGCATCCCAGCATGGAGCCAGGCAGCTGGAGGAGCACTGGCAGCAGTGGCCAGGAGCAAAAGACATTCAAAGGCACAAAAGCAATTATTAAAATGTAAAGACTTGAAAGAAAAACTGAAATTCTAAAAAAAAAAAGAACAAAAACCTGAGCCAGGACAAGTTACAATAAAAACAGCTCAGGGGGAAAGTGCCTTTGGAACCAAGTCGGGCACATTAAGCCCTTGGAAAACATCAGGAATATTCACCTTGCTCTCAGCAATTATTTGCAAGTTTAGAGCTGAGGTTTCTCACTGTGAGTTCATCTCTCCTTCAGTGCTTAATGAGATAATTCTAAGCTCTAAAAGCTGCCAGAAAATTGGTACGAGGGACTTTTCTGCACTTTGGTTCACAAATACTCACAAAGGCATAAAACTGGGTTTGGAGCTGCTGCTATCCATTGTTTCCCACGGCTGGGCACTCAGGGTTAATTAATTCCCAACCGGAGAGCTCCGTGGTGAAGTGCAGCTCCGGTGTGAGCACGGGGTGACACCTCTGCAAATTCCATCCAAAATAAAGTGCTGGGAATAAACCCATCCCGTTATTCTGACCTCTCTGGGGTGAGATGCCATTTGCTGCCACCACACTCCTGCAAAACGATTGCAGCTCATCAACAGAACGGCTGTGCCAAGGGGGACTTGAATTCCCTGGAAAGAAGTCACTGCTTTTCCAAGCTCTCTGGAATGTGTGGGGTGGAGATGCTGCTGATTGTGGCAAAGCCCTCACGAGGAGCTGTGACAAGGAAATGCAAATCCTCGCACAGGGGAGGGTTGGATGCAGATAAAAGAATAAATAAGAGGAATTTTCTGATCCAGGCTGGGGTTATCTGGGGTCATGGGGACACGAGTAACTCCCTGGGTCTCAAATCCAGGGATGAGCTCCAGAATCCGACAAGGAGGTGGGGGATAGGGGTGGTTTGGTTGGAGGGACATCTCACCAGGGACTCAGTTCCTGCCTGGGGCAAGGTGTGGATCCATCTCCACGTCTGGGACGTGTCTCAGGAGGAATTTCTTCATGGAAAGGGTGCTCAGGTATCGGCAAGGGAGGAGGTGGAGTCCCCATCCCTGGAGGTGTCCAAGGAAGGCCTGGAGGTGGCACTCAGGGCTCTGGGCTGGGGACAAGCTGGAGATGGGGCACAGGGTGGACTCAGCGGCCCCTGTCCCTGATCCGTGGGGAAGGCAGCCCCAGCCAGGGCCAGGGACCCCTCCAGCTGCCCCTCTGCTCCCAGGGAGCGTGCAGGGAGAAGGGAACACCAGGAAAGCTCCCCTGGGCACCGCACTTGTCCATTCCTGCATTAAAATCCTCCAGGCTGCTACAAGGGATCTCTGCACCAGGCACAGAAAACTTTGGATTTAGCCTCAATTCATCCCCTCGCTGCAGCTGAATTCCAGTATTTTATTCCAGCAGAGAGGGCAGCGGACAGAAATCCCTCCTGGACAGTTCGGACACAAACCCAAGGTGCTGGAGGTGCTTTTCCCCTTCCCACACTCCGGCAGAGTTGGCTCTTCCCGTGAAGCCCAGGGAGTGATGGCTGAGGCTGCTCCTGGGACACTCAGGGCTATTCTTAGCCCAGGGAAGGAACGGCGCTGTCACAACACGGAACAGGGAATAAAGGAGCTAAAAAAGCAGCTGGGGATGACTTCACTGGCATTTTGCCTCACAAGTTCATATTCATGTTGAAAAATATTTATTTGCCTTCTCGGCCTATCGATCCGAAAGAATCAAATCGATAGCAAAAAGAATCAAATCCAATTAAACTTAATCAACTCTCTGGGATCCGGGAAAGTGGCATTTCAGGGAGGAGGGGTGAAATCCACAGTTATTGGATTCTGAAGGCTTGAAGTTTGCAAATCTGGACTCGCGGAGATGTTTCTGCTGTTTGCCCTGGAGAAGCAGTGTCAGGCAGGGTGAGGACTGGGGACCACTGGGGTCACCAGATCCATCCCTCTGCTTTCCACCAGGACACCCAGCTGAGCCCTGCCTGCCCTTGGGAGGCTGCAGCATTCCAGGTGTACGACCCAGGGCGATGTTCCACGGAACCACAGCATCGTTAAGGTCGGAAAAGAGCTCCAAGACCATCAGCTCCAACTGGATTTGCTGATGTTTGCGACAAAACCCAGAGCAAAGACTCCCTTGGTGTTCCCAGGAGCTGTGTCCTGGACACTCAGCAGATCCCAAGCGCCAGCCCTGGCTGTGGAGCAGAGCTGGACAGAAAATTCCTGCTGGGGGTGGGATGTCCCCCAGCACAGCCGGTGCTTGGAGCAGCTCGGAGCAGGAGGCTGTGAGCGGCCACGGGTTGTCCCTGTCACCGGTTGTGTCCCAGTGACTCCTCCCAGCAGGGCTGCAGAAGGTGCTGCCAGTTCTCACTCATTCCTCCGTGCTCCAGCCCAGCCAACAGCTGCAGCAGCTCCAGCCACCCCTCACCACGGATCGTCAAACACATCCAGGGATTCCTTCCTCAGGGTTTCCAGCAGTACTGGAATCCTTCCCTAACGAGAGGATGGTCCTTGGCCACCGCTGACACCACGCAGTGGATTTGGAAGCTTTCAGAAAAATGAGTTACAGGAACCTGAAGCCAAAACTTGAAATAAACCCCAACCAAATCCTGGGGACAAGAAAAATTCCTGCTTTAACTTTGCCTCCCTCTCCACATGTCCCACTTGCCCTCTGCTGCTGGTGACAGCTCCGCTCAGAGCAGCCACTTCTGGAGGAGCAAAAATAGGCCACACTTAGTTAAGAGCAGTTTAAACATGACCTTGCTCCTGGTGCAAATGAAATCAAATCCTTTCAGAAATCTGTTAACTGCTGGTGGCTGACTCTGGGGAAGAGCTGACATCTCCCAGCGTAACCTATTTTTGAGTCTAGACATGCCAGATGTGTCCTGCCTCTGGTTCCTTGAGTTATTTTCTGCTATTCAGGGATGTATTACAGCAGCTGTGACAAGCTACAATGGATGAGATCAGTGAAATTCCGGGACTCTCCACATGATTTATGGATATTAGCAAGGCTCTCTTAAGTGATTTACTCTCATCCAACCTGCTGCTCAGAGCTGAGCCCTGCAGCCCCAGCGAGCTGTTCTCCAGGGAAAAGGCTGCTCCCTCCATCCCCACAGCCCAGAGTCACAGAGTATCCCGAGTGGGAAGGGATCCACAAGGATCACCCGAGTCCAACTCCAGCACCCCCAACATAAAAGAAATAAAACCAAAAGTAACTCCGGGACCACGAGACCCTCGAACGTCTTTGTGCAGAAATGTGAGTGAGAAAGAGAGAGGACAATGTGCCACCGTCATCAAACAGAGGCGGTTTTGAGTATTCCAAGTGGTTTTCCCAAAAAACTCCAATTAGAGACTACAACTGCCTTGAAAATGCACTGAATTTGATTCTTGGCACTTGCAATAATCAGGAATTACATCCTTGGCTGCTCTTCCAGCTCCCCAGTAGCAAAGGGATCTGTGTGGTGCAGGAGAGGGAGCACCAAGCGGGGAGGGAGCCACGGCCCTGCAGGGGGGACAGAAAACCCCCTGTCCCTGCAGAGGGGACAGAAAACCCCCTGTTCCTGCAGGGGGGACACACAAACCCCCTGTCCCTGCAGAGGGGACAGAAAACCCCCTGTCCCTGCAGGGGGGACACACAAACCCCCTGTCCCTGTGAGGGGGACACACAAACCCCCTGTCCCTGCAGGGGGGACAGAAAACCCCCTGTCCCTGCATGGGGGACACACAAACCCCCTGTCCCTGCAGAGGGGACAGAAAACCCCCTGTCCCTGCAGGGGGGACACACAAACCCCCTGTCCCTGCCTTGTTTCCTTCACGCCTGACAGGGTTCTCCGATACCCACCAATAAATTATTCCTAATGAGAGATTATTTAATAGACTGAGCAGAATTTACGAGCATGAACTGCTGAGGATAAAACCAGCATGGAGGCTGCATCCCAGTAAATGCCAGCCCAGGCCCTTCAAATTTGGGACAAATATCTGGGCTCAGGAAGGGCTGCAAGGACCTGCTCATAATTCAGGCACTCCAGCCCAAAGTATGGACTTGGGTGCTGTAGTTCCACCTGTTTAACATAAATATTCCATACAAAATTAACTACAAGTGAAAGTCTCCCATCAGGGACAGGGGATGGGCTCAGGCTTCAGTTAGGACCAGAACACATTCAGAAGAAAAAAATATTCTGCCTTCCTTTGCTTCAAAGATTTGTGAGGAAAGCAGGAGGTGTGTTACATGATTATTCCCTTTAAAAGTAATTTTCCAGCCAAAACATCAAAAATAGATTTAAAAGGTGTTTCTCTTGTTCAAAGGCGAGAAGGACAAATCTGACCCAGCCTGGTACAGAGAGAAAAAGACATTTCCATGTTCCTAATGCAAGTTTTCTGTTCTTTCCAACTTTTTAATAAAACAGGTCAAAATTTTAATGGAGAACTATTTTTTTAAAGAAGCAGCAGGTTTTTCACGTTAGTGCTGTTGTGTGAGGTTTATCCCAAGGCTCGGCCTCATCCAGGGAGCTCGGTGCCTGTTCTGGTGTGCCTGGAGACCCCAGGCAGCTCCCGCGGCTGGGAATGTCACGAACACCGAGAATAACAAAGCCCAGGAGCTCACGGCAGTGGGGAATGGGCAGCACATCCCTCCTGCCCACATAAATTTATATTTAATTACAGATGGGCCAAAGCAGAAGCGAGGTAGGCCCCGGCTCAAGGCCTGACCGCGCCGCTCCCGCCAGGCAGGCCGGGACCTCATTTTCCTCTTTCCCTGATTACAAATAAATCCCCTTTAAAAGACAGACAGATCTGGTTCTGCTCTTGGTTTTTAATCATCCTTTTAATCTCCCCGGGTACCTCGGGGCCTCTTTGGTGCGGGGCTGGGGATGGACAAGGAGGCCACAAAAGGCCCGGCTTTAGGCACAAAGGAGACGCGGCCCCCCTGCGAATCCGGGTCCTCCATAAAGAGCAGATTTGCATCTGGATAAAGGACAGACCCCCGGACACAAATAACCATCCCCTTCTGCAGCGGATTTCCACCGTGGAACTCCAGTGACACATCACACCTCGCTGTCCCAGCCCAGCGGTGAGGGGCAGAAGATGAGGGGCTGGGGGGATTCCTGCCCTAAGCAGTGCTCCAGGGGAATACAAGGCTCCCGCATCCACTGCCCGGGAATTTGGGAGCCCAGGCAAAGGTCCAACCCAGCTGAGCAGCATTCCCAGCTCCACCTGCTCCTCAGGAGCCCGGTACCAGGCCAGCGCCATCCTTAGAACAAGGTGATGGGGAAAGGGGACAAGAAAAGAGCACCAGAGCCACCGAGTGCAAATAAAAACATTCCTCACCCCACAAAACAAAAGACTTTTTAGAGCTAAGACTGGAATATTTCTGTTTGGTTTTCCCTGCAACGAGAGCACGCACGGCGAGTGATGGCTCTGGGCAGGGAAGGTTCCAAAGCACAGGATCAGATCCACACATTCTTCCTGCTGGGGGTCCATGGGGAGCCTCCTGAGGACAATCCAAGCAGGAGAGAGGCCAGGGCTGATGCCAAGGTGCAAAACCAGGAGCTGGAAGGGAGAGACCTCGACTTGATGGGACAAAAAAGTTGTCCCACTGCTGTCCCTGGCAGTGGCACTTGGCCACACGTGGCTCTGCAGCCAAATGCTGCAAGGGGAATGGCACAGGGGCTGCTCAGGCAAGGATATTTCCTAAAATCCCCCAAATTCACCAGCAAAACCCACCTGAGGAGTTCCACCTGGGCTGAGATTCCCAGTGCTGTCCACGATCCAGCAGCGAGCTCTGCTCGGTGTTCCTTCAGCATTAATTTTGCAGGACTACACGGGTTCGGGAAGATATTTCCCGTGAAGCTGTCAGATCCTCTCTACTTGGAGTTTCTGAGAATAAAATCCTGTTTGCTTATAAATTTGTGATGGGATGGAGTTCCAAACCAGGTCAGCTGGAAGGCTGGAGGATGATGCCTGACCCGTCCTCCCTCCCAAACCAAACCGAGCGGATGAACCCCGCTGGGTCACAGCGCTTCTCAATACCCTGGGAAGAGAGGAGAACACAGCACTGGGCCAGGATGGGGCTGGGAGCCTGGGAGTGGTGTCCCAGGAATGCTCTGGATGGAGTCAAGAATCCTGGATGGAGCCAAGTCCTTCTGCTGCCCCTCAGCACAGACAGACCTCACGCATTCCTCATAAAACACCTCTGCTGGCCACTAGGAACATGTGGAATTCAGCAAACACAGCAGCTTAGGCTATTCCAAGAGCCACGTTGTCCAAGAGGGCAGAGCCCGATCCTGAGTTTGTGCTGGGAATTGCCTCCCCTCCCAGGGAACAATTCCTTCCCAATCTCCCATCCATCCCTGCCCTCTGGCAGCGGGAGCCATTCCCTGTGTCCTGTCCCTCCATCCCTTGGCCAAAGTTTGGCACCAATCACTACAGAAAGAGCAAAAGTTGTTCAAAAATAAACAAAGTCAGAATTTCCTCTGCCCAGCTGTCCATGGGATATGGCTGGAGCTCAGCAATCCAACAGATTTCCCTCCAAACAGCCCAAAGCCCCCATGGGGCAGCTCGGGTAGGTGGATCTTCCCCCTTTTTTATTTCCTCCTGGTTAAAAGGAGAAGTTTCCCCCATGGCAACACATTGCAGTCCAAGTTAGCTCAGATGAATGTTTTCAGGAGGTCTTCAGGAGGAAACTGGGACGATTCCCCAGTAAAACCCCGGCTCTGGCTGTTCTCTCGGGCACACACGTGCTCCTGCTTCCCAGGAATCCGCATCACTTCTTCTCCCAAGGAAAAATCTGCCACTTTTAGCTCCACAGAAACAAATCTGGGTTCAAGCTTTGACCTTGCTGGCTGTGAACAAACTCCCCGGGGGCCGTGCTCCAGTGCCTGAGGCTGCTATTCCTGCCGGGGCTGTTATTCCGGAGCGACACCGCTCCTCAGCCAGGAATAGCTGCACGACCTGGAGCTGCACACTGAGCTCCCTGCTGGGGCTTTCCTGCACTTCCAACAAAGCTGTCACCGATGCCACTCCCGCCACGGATGGGGCTGGTGAAGAGGTGGAAGTGTGAAGAGAAATCTTGGGTTTTCATGGCCGGGTTCAGATGCAGAGGGAGCTGCCAGAAAAACAGGCTCTGCTCCCAAAGCGTTGGGATTGGATTGGAATCACGGGATGGATAACCACAGGACCCTGGGATGTCACCTCTGTCACCGCTTTGTACAGCTTCAGTCTGGCTGCAGCTGGAATTTTGTGGTATTTAAGGATCTGAGCTGGATTTGTGACACCTGGGGGCTCCATCTGCTGTGTCCCCCCCCCATCCGGGACACCCCGCTCCCTCATCCCTGCCCAGCACGGAGGGGCTGCATCGCACAGGGAGCTTGGGGATGTTCCAGCACCTTCAGATGTGGATCTGCTGCTGGTTTGGGACCTGCGGGTGGGGCTCTGAGCTGTGGGGACAGTCCAGGACACCCTCCCAGTGCCTCCCTCTGGATTCACATCCAGCAGCCACAGCCCCTGCAATCCAACCATGCCTTCAGCACCAGCTCATTCCAGGGGCCCTTCCAAGGGCAACCCAGATCTCCTGCCTCTGCCATTCCTTAATTTGATACATTGATATTCCCCATCATTTTAAAAATACAGCTTAGAAATAGCAGCAATGCCAAAAATCTGGAGGATTTCACAGAAAGGGATAAATTTCTGGACAAAACTGATACCTCCCCCAAAACGCCACCTCCTGGGCCCCTTGGCCGGGGCCAGCCACCCCTCCCCACACACCTCTGTCCTCATGGATACTGAGGATGAGGTTCACAGCTCTGCCAATCCCTATTCCCATGGGATGCACTCCAATGAAATTATCAAAGAGAATAAAATCCAGACCTTTAAAGGCAAAAGTCTGAAGTTCTCTACAGGGGAGTTTTTGAAGTGAAGCCGCTTCCCTTCAAATTCCTTTTGTGTAGAAAATTTTGCAAAGATTTTTTTTTTTTGCCATCCAAACAAAATGTTGTCCCAGATTTTAGACCAGTTTCCCTTTGGGAAGTCCTAGAAAAAATGGCCGTGTTCAAACCAGAGCCCAGCTGAAGGTGGGGTCTCTTCTGGCCAGGATGCTCCAGCAGAACTCCAAAGAGGGCAGGATATGGATCTCTCAGTGCTGGATCCACGGAAGGAACCACATTTCCCTTGAGGAACTCCCAGTGTCCCACCTTGGGAAGCACATTCAGGCCCCTCTCTAATACTCCCACGTGTGTGCCCACAGCAGGGGCACATTTGGGGTACAACTGGGGCTTTGTGCCACTTTTCCACTCCAAAACTGGCCCAGCACCACCCTGGGGAATGCCACATCCACTTTTCTCATGGATAACCTGACCAAACCAGCCCCAGCTGACCCTGGGCTGAGGCACAGTGCAGATTTTATTCCCAGCCCAGCAGCTGGAAAACGGGAAGAATCCCTTAACCTGAAGCAAAGGCAGTGCCTCCTGCAAACCCCACAAAGGCCAGGGCTAGTGCCAGACTCTGGGAATGCAGAAGGTCCTCAGCAAGCCCAGCACAAGCCTGGCACTAATTATCATCCTCCATGCTTAAATCATCAGCTTTGCTCATTTGGCTTCCAGAGAAATTGTTGTTTTAATGGGAACTGGAGGTACTCAGCACATTCCAAACATAAATCCCAGATTGTTTTGCACCAGAGCGGGATGAGTGAGGTCTGTGGGGGCCTGTGCAGCTCCTCCTGTTCTGCAGCAGGTGATAAACATTGCTAATTAAAATAGTTTATAATTGTCTCAGAAAGGTTAAAAATGCAGGAGCACAAAATTTGGACTTTTTTCCTGACTAAACTGTACTTTTCTCCCCCGGCTCCCTGGGCCGTCTCCATGGCTACCAGGAGATTGGTGCCCAGCTAATTGATTTCCAGGAAGGAATGATTAATAAGGAACAACAGAGTCTCCCTCGTTGGCAGGGCCCCTCTCCCAGCAGCCTCTTCCTTTTCCTCTGGGAGCGCCCAGACTCGGGAGGCAGATCCAGGCTGGGCCATAAATCCCCCCCACCCTGCAGGGATAAACCAGGAGAGAATCCTTCACTCGGGACGGCCGCTGCACTTCGGAAGGGAATTACGGCTGACATGAAAGAGATTGGATCCGAGCCCCGCGCTCTTCCCGTTAATCCGTCACACCCGCCTGGCCATGGATTAAATTGCGTTCCTGGAAAGCAGAGCCCTGGGTGTCAGAGCAGCCCTGAGAGAAAATGATTGTCCTCTGCTTCCTCCCTGAGCCTGGAGCCAGCCACGCGTGGAGGGAAAGCTGCACCTCCATCCTGCCAGCCCCGAACCCTGCCATCCCCAAATCCTGCCCCGGGAAAGAGCCAGAGACCCCCGGGCATCGCGGGGGTGCCCTTTCCAGCCAGCTCTCCCCCAAAACAATGTCAAAATCCCAGTATGTTGTAGCTCCTTCCCTTAACCCTTCACCAGGATGCTGGACAGCACGCCCCATGGCTCCAGCTTTTTATTTATTTAATTTTATTTATTTTATTTATCTGTTTTATTTATTTATTTTATTATTTTATTTATTTATTTTATTTATTTTCCTTCTCCGGGTGATGACATTTGATACAAAACTTTAATTTCCATTTCAGCATCATCTTAGATAGAAATGCAAAGATGAATTTGGATGGAGATTCCTTTGATGCCTGAGCCCTTCACACAAGATTTAAAGCACTCCTGAATAGCTCCAAGAAGAATGAATTCCTGAATGAATTCCTGGCAGTGGAGCTGCACGTGCTGGTGGCTCCAGCCCTGCCCAGGGCTCTCCGTGCCAACGCTGCAAACACACCCTGCACAAAGTGTGACAGGGACAAAATCCAGGCTTTCTGTGCCAGAAGTGCCTCTGGAGCGACTGCAGGGAATTCTCATCACACCCCTCCGGGCTCAACAGCCGGATCCAGACTCTGCGTCCCAGCGATCCTCAGAAATGTCCTGGATGAGAGCGGGGGGGGCAGTGGGACAGCACAGCCCCCCCCAGAGCCCTGCTCCCTGCGGGATCCCGGGGGAGCATCCCCACAGCTTCCAGGGGCCCTGCTCTGCTTTTCCTGGTTCTTGGTATCCTCAGGCCCTGAGCACGTCCCAGCCTGGGGCTCAGCTGGTTCCAGACCTGCTCTAAGCACAGGTCCAGGCTCAGCCCCGCACAGAATCCCCCCGGGAGCAGCTGGATCCCAGCCGTGCCGGGGTTTGGGAGCAGCTGGATCCCAGCCCTGCCGGGGTTTGGGAGCAGCTGGATCCCAGCCCTGCCGGGGTTGGGAACGCTGTGACACCCCCCAGGCTCATCCTCTCACAGAATGCCCCTGGGATGCACTGGGAGCAGCTGGATCCCAGCCCTGCCGGGGTTGGGAACGCTGTGACACCCCCCAGGCTCAGCCAGGAGCAGCTCAGGAGGGGTTTGGGATCCCCAGGGATGCAGACAATGTCCCGCAGCGATCCCAGCGGGAACCGGGCGGTGCTGGCCGGGCTNCAGCCCTGCCGGGGTTGGGAACGCTGTGACACCCCCCAGGCTCAGCCAGGAGCAGCTCAGGAGGGGCTTGGGATCCCCAGGGATGCATCCTCCTCCAGAACTGCCCATTTTCACCATTCCCTCTCCATCCGCACCTGGAATTGGAGCCACAAGGGCTCATCCCCTTTCCAAGGGCTTCGGGGAGAACCACGGCAGCCCCAAGGCGCTGTGAGGGAGCAGCTTCCCCCGCGTGCTGCTATTTACACATTCCGACCTCAGGCTTTACACCCTGGTGTAACCCTGCCTCATTTTCTTTGATTTCAGCGCCAAATCCCTGATTTACACCGGGAATGCCGCAGGGAGCAGCCCCTCGGAAGCAATGCAGGGCTCCCGCAGCGTGTGTGTGCAGCCAGGTGAGAGCCCCGTGCAGCGACTCCCTAAAACAGCGCTGGCTCAAACAAGCCAAAATAAAAAGGTGCTTCTGGGTTCCTTGCCAGGCTCCTTTGGTGTTCCTGGGGAATGGGAGTGGAGATCAATCCGAATAAAAGATGAAGGAGCTGAGCCTGGCTGGGCTGTGCCTCAGCCAGCACAAAAACGCAGCATTATTGATGCCACATCCTCAGCACTCCTGCAGTGATTAAATCATTAGGGAGAGAGATTAAAAATTACTCCGAACGAGCAGAATTTTTAAGCTCTCCCTCCTCCCCTACCTGTGCTGGCTGGGGGGATTTTTTAATCATGGATTTTTTTTAAAGTTGGCAAAATGAAGCGTGGCAGCAGGATAAATAATGTTTTTGCAACGGAAGCAAAGCACATTTGGGCTGGTTTGGGTGGAGAGGAGCGGCTGCAGCTCCTGGAAATGAGCTGGGACCTCAACCAGGGAAGCGCAGCCATGGAATCTCCTGACTCTGCCATTCCTTAAACCTTGTGGTACATTGATATTCCCCATCATTTTAAAATACAGCTTAGAAATAGCAGCAATGCCAAAAATCTGGAGGATCTCACGGCACAGGACAAACTTCCTGACAAAACTGAATATTCCTGGATAAAATGGGTGATTTCCAGCAGCCACTGCTGAGAAAGGGCCCGTGGGGAGGGATCTGGACTTCCAGGAGGTTTAAAATATATTAATAAACAATTAATTAATTAATAAAGAATTTCTGGAGTGCTGGATTGTGGCAGAGCATTCCCAGAGCACATCCCATCCCTGCTGCTTACATAGTAAATGGATAAATCCTTTTTTCCTAAAGACCTTTTAGACCTGCTCCAAAATATAAGTTTTTACACTGAATAAATAAATATTTACAGCAACTTTTTTTTCCCCCACAGTATTTTCATGCCCAACTCCACCTGTGAGCTGCAAAAGCAATTCCAAAAGGAATTCCATGTTTATATGGGGGCAAACCAGCAGCTTCCTGATAAACCCATGGAGCAGCTAGGCTGGGATCTACAGAACACTCAGGCACTGATCCAAACCAAAACAGTTTGGGAATTTAGGAACTGGAAGCTGACACTTATTTCCTTTTCACCCACCACAAAAGGGAAATAAAGAGATAAAATTAGAATGTGTTCACCACTACACTTCAACCTGTTCATTTTTCACGGATCATCTTTCATGGATGTTGAATTCCCTGGCAGAAGTCATCCCCAAAAAGGTGACTCAGAAAGTTGGGTGCGTTGTGTCTGCCAGAGAATTTGGACGTTTACTCCTTTAAAACCTAAAAGTGTCCTTTTCACCGCCAAAATGCCCCCTCAGGGCAGGAAGCCATCCCAAGCCGGACTGATTCCCAGTTTTCCCAGCAGTCTGCAGCTCCCCCAGCCCTGGAGCAGGCGCTGGTCCCACTCCCACCTCTCCCCTGGCAGGGTCTGTTCGCAGCTCTGCCTCCCAAAGACAGCCCGGGCAGGCTGACTCGGGGAAAACGTGTCCACCAACAAAAATCCATGGAACTGGTGGATCCCGGAGGGTGGCAGTGACGGGCAGGGCGGTGGCACCAGAGCCACCTGCACAGGGGTGTTTGTCACCGGCCCTGCTGCTCCCCCAAGCCACGAGGCCGGGGCAGCTCATTCCCATCCCTGCAAGATAAACGCAGCTAACCAAATCCCTGGATTTCCTCAGCTCCTGAGAATTCCTGCACGGAGCAAACTCAGCAGCCTCCCTGCTCCGAGGTAAACCTGTGCTGATGATGGGATGGCAGCTGCTCTACCGGAGCTGTAAACCCCAAGGTTGGCATGGCAACAGCTGCTCCCACTCTGCCAGGGCTGCTCGGGATCCCGAAGGATCAAACACCCGGGATGTGTTTGGATACCGAAGCTGGGTTTGGCTGAGGCACCAAACAAACAGCTGGGCCGGGTGTGGGCTGGGTGCTCTTTGTTACCCAGCCGGGCTGGAATTTTAAAACACTTTTCCTGAATTCAGGCTGCTTTGGGTACCCTGGGCTCCTCCTCGGTGCCCAGCGAGGAGCCGGTCCTGGCGCTGCCCTGTCCCAGCGGCCCCGGGCTCTGCACTTTGAAGCCCTGGCCCTTCTCCTGGGTGGGAGAGGAGGATATTCCAGGCACGGCCTGCAGCCAAGGTGAAGGCAGGCTCAGTGCAGCGGGGGATGTGATGTGTGTTCCAATTCTGCTGCCCAGGCACTGATTGGATCTGAACAACGTCCTCAGGATGGATTTATCCCCCCAAATTGGCTCGTCTGGGGGACAGGAAGGCGCTGCCCCGGCCAGGAGGGTCAGGGCAGAGGCAGCTCTGATATCTCCAATCCACACCTTTTTTATCTGCACGCTCATCACCCACAGGCTGCCAAAAACTCTTCCCTCGCTCTGCTCTCAGCGCCTCCTCCAGCAGCTCTGGGCTTTCCCTTTGATTTTCTCACAGGTTGGAGGGTTCAGGGATTCCCACGGAGCCCGGGGCAGCTCTGATAACCCCTTATCACCGCTGGGATTTAGGCACATGAGCAGCACAGAAGGTTTTTAATTACATCTTCCTAAATATTCCGCCGCAGCACACGGAGAGGCACTCGCAGGGAAGTTCAGCAGGAGGAGGGAGGAGAGCAGCAGCAGCTCCTGGCTCAGGGGCTCTGCCTTGCAGCCCACGCTGCCCTCGGGATGGGGGCAAAGGATCTCCCAAAGCTCTGCCAGACACCAGGAAAGGAAAACCCGAACACCACGACAATAAAGCCGGGAATCTTGTACAGGCACAGCAAAGTGGTTTTCATTAATTAGATTTTCTGCAGCCCCAGGGACGCTGGGGGCCCATTCCAATCTCTGCTGTGACACAAGGAAACAAAGCAGCTCCACGCTTCCATCTCAGTGATGAGAACAGAGGAGTTACAACCAGCAATTCCCCTCCCCACAATCCATGAAACACGGGATAAATGGGATGTTGAACAGGGAGGGATCTCGGCATTCGAAATGGCCCCAGGTTCAGACGTTCCACAGCTCCAGCATCCAGGCCCTGCCTTTCATCCCACAAATAATCAAAGCACACTTCAAATGGGTGCTGCTGATGGCTGAGATTTACTCAGGGGATACAACCAGACATCCCAGATTCAGTGAGACTGGAAAAGAGCTCCAGGATCATCGAGTCCAAGCTGTGCCTGATCCCACCTCGTCCCCAGCCCAGAGCACTGAGTGCCACCTCCAGGCCTTCCCTGGGCACCTCCAGGGATGGAAACTCCAAACCTCCCTGGGCAGTTCCAAGCCCTTTCCATGGAGAAATTCCTCCTGCAGCCACCGAGGAAGCAAAGCACCAAACACCTGAAGAGATGGAAATGGGCCCTTCCACAGGGCTCAGGTGCCCAGTGGTGCCTCAGGAGAATCATGGAATAGTTTGAGTTGGGACAGACCTTTGAAAGCTCATCTCATTCCATGAGACAGGGCAGGGACACCTACCGCTGTCCCAGGGTGCTCCAAACCCGTCCAACCTGGCCTTGGACACTTCCAGGGATCCAGGGGCAGCCTCTGGCCAGCCTGTGCTGGTGTTTGAGCCCCCGGGGCAGGGTGAGGAGCTCCCTCCAGGGAGTGCCCTGGGGTGAGCCCAGGCTCTGGGAAGGCACCCCGGCGCTCCCCCTGCTGCACCCAGCCCCTCAGGACATCCCTGCCATTCCCAGAGCAACTGCTGCCTTCACATGGAGCTGAAGCCCTGGGAAGGTTCTCCGGGAATGTTTATTCTGCTGTTCATTGCTAAGCAACCCCTGCTGCTCTCACAGCCACGCTGACACCACCAGCCCCAGCACCTCCTCCTGCTCCATTCCCTGGGATGCTGCTGGCTCCCTCCAGCCCCTGCAGCTCCCTTCGCTGGCGTGCCGCGNGGCTCCCTCCAGCCCCAGCACCTCCTCCTGCTCCATTCCCTGGGATGCTGCAGGCTCCCTCCAGCCCCTCCAGCTCCATTCCCTGGGATGCTGCAGGCTCCCTCCTGCCCCTCCACTGCTTTCCTCCTCACTGCACCAAACCTCCACAGCTTCTCCTTCCATCACCTCCTGACCCACCCGGTGTCCTCCTGGCATTTCTGGCTCCCCAGGGGAGTGGTTGGATGTTTTTGTGGAGCTGGATCCATGTGCTGCCCCCGGAGCAGCTGTCACTGGATTTGGGGACAGGGAAGCACCAGGCGTGCTCCAAGGCCAGGGCTCTGCCCCACACAACCCTTTTAGGATCCCGAATCCCTTGTGATTTTAGGAAACTTCAAGCCCAGGACGCAGCAGTCACCTGCCATGGCAAACACCCTCAATGTTCCTGCAGGGCTGGGAACAGACTGGGCTTGGAGAACCCTTGGACGCTGCTCCCCATCTCTGCCTTCCATCTGAACCTGCTCTGGAATCCTCCTCTGATGCTGAGCCCAGAACCATTTCAGCCCAGGTGACCCCAGAGTCCCCTCAGCCCGGTGCTTCCCTGGAGATGCCAGTGGGTGTGACAAAGTCCCGGAATTCTCTCCAGAAACCCAGATTTCCTGATCCGGTCCCAGGAGGGAACACACCACAGGACCTGGCTGTTCCTGTGCTTGGCTCCCGGGCTGTGGGAGCATCCCTGGGATCACCAGGGGCATCCCCTGACCAGGACAATCCCAAACGCCTCTCAAAGCTGCTCCTCGCCCCACAGCCTCCCATCTCCAGCAGTGCCTGCAGTGGAGGAAAGCTGCGAAGAGCAGGGAAGGGGATGGCAATGAGCTGCCCTACTTTAATGCTATTTTTGAGAGCTCTCCCTGAAATCCGGGACTGTGGCACGATCCCTGAGGCTTCCCCACATCCAGGGTGCCACCACACCAACCCACCACTGCTAACACTGCTGACCCTCAGCTGTGCTGGGATTATTTTCCTTTAAAACTACAAAAAAACAGCCCCCTGATTTTAACATATTCAAGGAGAGCTGTAACTCAATTTCCAGAGCTCCCACGTCCAAGGGTGTCTATTCAAGTGAGATGAAGTTTTGCAATTCAAAACCCATTTCTTCCCAAAATTTCTTCCCCAAACTCTCAAACAGTGGCCACATCCCTACAACACTGCAGAGTTCCAGTGCAGAATCATTATCTATTTGGAATTAAATCACATACACACATTAAATCTTCCTGGTTTATCCACACATCCATTGAAAGGCGGCATCAAAAGGACTCAAATTTGGTTCAGATTCATTCTGGACAAGCTCCAAGTATGGTGAGGTTTGTGTTGCCTCTCTGGAGGTGGCAGTTTCTCAGCCCTGGAATGGCAAGTGAAGAGCATAACCTTGTTTCAGGAGGCTTTTCTGCAGGTTTTAAATAGACTGGCAGGAATGCAGCCCTGCAGCTCCTGAATACCAATGCACAGCTCTGCACCTCCCCAGGGCTCAGCAGAGACTCACGGCCCAGCACCTTCCCATTCAGCTAAAATCAGATTTAAACCAAATGCCACAGCCCACTCAAATTTCCCCAGATTAATAAAATTCTTTGCCTATTTCCTATTTCAAAATTAAAGAAAGCTGTGGTTGCCTAAAATAACCCCAGAAAGGCAGCTGTGCAGCAGCCTCTCATTTTCCCATTTTCCTTGATATATTCATGGAATCCCAGACTGGTTTGGGTTAGAAAGAATCTTAAAACTCATTTATTCCACCCCTGCCATGGGCAGGGACACCTCCCACCATCCCAGGCTGCTCCATGCCCCAACGTCCAGCCTGGCCTTGGGCACTGCCAGGGATCCAGGGGCAGCCCCAGCTGCTCTGGGCACCCTGTGCCAGGGCCTCCCCACCCTCCCAGGGAACAATTCCTGCTCGGAATGGAGAAGGTCCTTTCATTATTGCTCAGGTTTGATGGATGTGGCACAAAGGGACAACCCTTCCCTGGGCAATTACAACTCACTCCTTCATTGTTTGGGGTTTTATTTTCAAGATTCCTCTTTATTTCCTGATTTCTGTGTGACCATTAAGGAGATTAAGCCCCCCTGTGCTGGAGATGCCCAGCTCTGCAGTGAATCCAGGGGCAGGAGCAGCCCTGGGGACACAAATCCCTGCTGGGAGAGCACCCAAACCCCTCTGCCAGGGGCCCTGAGCCACAACTGCAGCACCTCCAGCAGGGAAAGGCACCGAATATCCTGAAATGCAGCTGGAAAGCAGAGGCAGCACTGCCAGGATGCAAAGTGCTGAGATTGAGGCACCCATCAGAGCCAGGAGAGACTCTCTGGTGTGCAGGTGGCCTGAACCAGAGCCAGGATCACTTCTTTTGTGCTAATTAACAGCAGCTTGATCTATTTGGCATGATTACACTTAATACCTGTTCCTCAAAGAAATGAAACTTTCTATTGTAAAGAAACCCCGGAGCCCTGCAAGTCTGCATCCAAGCACACCCAAAACCAGAGCCCGTGGGGGGAGAAATTCTCCCTGTTTCAAGTGTCACATGGATTTAAAAAATACAATTTCTCCTCTCCCTGAAAAGCTCAGCAGCCTTCAGGCCACACCACCCAACACCCCCCACTCCGCTCTGTGCTAATCAAATAAAAACACTCCACTTCTACAGAGAAAAAATGACATTTTTTCACCTGCTGGTTGTCCCCCAGCCAGATAAACCCTCCAGATCTCTTCCTTGGGGGGACAAGCAAAATAATAACAATAATCCAAAGCACCACTTCCATTCTTTCCATTTAATCAGCTTGGTTTTGCCCTCAGAGCCTCCCCAGACAAGCAGTGGGGCTTTTAATGGATGCTTAATATGTCAAAGCCATGTATTCTTAATTAAAACACCGGGTTTGACATCCTGGGTGATCCACTACCCACACATCTGACTAATACACTGTCTCCAGACCAGCTGAGGAGATAAAGCTCACAAAAATAATAAAAGCAGCTTTTTTGTTGTTTAAATCCAAGCACAAAAGAGCTTTAGATAAAGCTGGACAGTAAGCACCCATTATTGGTGCCTCCCACTGGGGCTTTTCTCGTTAGCAAGGTGGCCTTGCCCCAGCACATATTGTGGAATAAAGGGATTGCCAGGAGCATCAGGAAAATCGAGTTTTTGCTTCTCCCAGTGCCCTGGCAGCTCAGGCCCCGCGTAAAACACAACCCTGCCTGTGAAATCAGGGGAACTCAAACACCAGTTTACCTCGGGAGGGAAAAACAAAACTCAACCCCATGGATGAGCTGCCATGGCTAAGCCAGCGTGCCCAGCTTTATCCCGAAATTCCTCCACAGATCGGGGACTTCAGCATCCCAACCACTGGCAATAATCCCCATCTCTGCAGCCTCCCAGAGCCTGGCAAGGGCAGGAGGCTCCTCCCAGGCCAGGATTCCCTCTGTGCCTTCCCCAACCTTGGCAGAGCAGTGCCGAACTCCAGCAGCAGCCAAGGAAAGCTTTGCCCTGAGCAGGGAGAGAGGGCAGAATTTCAGTGGCTGAAGGAAAGCTGGGAGCTAGAAACAGGAGACCAAAAATCCTGGATAAGTGAGGAACAGAAATGTTCCCCCCATTAGGTAGAAAAATCCAGTTTGTTTCGTCAGCGAAATATTTTTTATCTGGAAAAAAATAAATCAGGGGCTACAATAACAGATGAAGTTCTGAGGAGAAGATGGAAAACCAGGACTTCATTTCTGCATCCCTGGGCTGTCCCAAGCAAAGTGAATTTAGTGTCACCCCAGAGGTTCACACCCAGCTGCCACAGTAACACAGGGCTGAAGGGTCTGAGGGGTGAAATGTTTATTGGCCACCCCAGGGAAAAACATCCTGCGGATAAGAGGGGACAAATGGCTCCCGAAACTTCCACAGCCACAGGTTCAAGGGTCAAATGTCCAGCAGCGCTGTCGCTCCCACACCAGGGAATGCCCACGGAGATGGGATTTACCTTCTGCAGGATTTTTAGTGGAGATTTGGGTTGGAAAACTCCCTCTTGGGAAGACTGCACTGCCCATCCCAACAAAATATTCTCACTACAGCAAGGAAAACGGGAACACTGGAGTAGCTCACCCTACTGAAGAGAATTCCCTTTGTTATTAATGTCCGGAATTACTTCTGTTTCTCTCTCATGACTGATAAATTGTCTAATTAGATTTTTACTCATGATTAAATAAAGAAAAAGAGATTTGGACAACAGAGGAGCTGATTTTTCTGCTGAAAAACATTTTAGGGCCACAGAGCTGCTCCAGGGCAGGAGCCAGGCTGGGAGAGCTGGGGGTGCTCACCTGGAGAGGAGAAGGCTCCAGGGAGAGCTCAGAGCCCCTTGCAGGGCCTGAAGGGGCTCCAGGAGATCCCATTCCAAGGCATGGAGGGACAGGACACAGGGAATGGCCTCCCACTGCCACAGTTGGCGTATTAAAGAAAATTCAATATTTTGAGGTTGTCCACAGTAATTTGCCAGACCAGGAATGGGGAATTTGCTCCAGAAATATCTGAAGGGAACAATTACCTGGGATGCATCATCCAGGAAAACAAGGGAAAAAAACTGGAATTAATGTTAAAGAGGAGTTGCCAAGTGTTTAAAACCCTCTTTTGCCTGAATTTGTTTCTTTATGTGGGCTCGAGAGACTGTCTGGGATGGCTTTGCTTGATTTGTTCCTTCTTTTATCCTTAAAATATCAGGAATGCCAATATTAGCCTGGTTTTCAACACAAGTCTTGAATTCTTTTTAAGCCGAGCCTTAACGAGAGATGTTGGATTTTTAGCAAAGCCTTCCTTCCTCTGAAATGTTAATTAGCATCTGAATTGGAGAAATTAGGGAAAAAAGGCAAAAAGCAGCAAACCTTGATATTTCCCTCTCAACTTCCCTTTCAAGCCCAGAGTTTTCACTCCCTTTCTTCTTGAAACTTTATCTGCACACGTTTTCTCAGGTTTTGGTAGATCAGACACCTCAGAAGTTTAAAATAAATACAGTTCAGCCCCTGAAAGTCTCTTTTCAGATATCAATATCTCCCCCATTATCTGCTCTCCTTGAAGGGAGCTGACATAACCCTCTTCGAGCTATTTAGAAATTAAATAAGCCAGAAACACAATTCTCAGTTTTCCTATAGTTTTTCTCTATGAATATCCATTCTCCCAGCCTTTTGCTTGGAAATGTACCATAAATTCTTGGAAAACCACCTCGGAATGCTGGCGTTTCAAGCTGTGATCTGGCCTTTTTAGGGACAAGGCAACTGATAACTTATTCAACCTAAAATTGTGGGACTTTTCCTTTCCAGCAGCAACGAGAACAACGAGAACCAGGATCATGTTCTAAAGAAAAGGCAGAGGGGCTGACAGGGCCCTTTCCTCTGCAGGACTTCAAAATATCTGGAGAGCAAAAAATTCTGATTCCTCCCCAAACCTCAGGTTGGAAACAGGAGCAGCAGCAGAGACCTGGAGTTGGGAAGATGCTGCCTCGCCCTTGGAGCTTTTCAGGGAAAGTTTTCTTCTGGAAAGCTTAATCAGGACAGGATTCCTTTTCCAGGGAGATGAGGCCACTCTGGGGTAACTAATTCCAGTTTATCTGAATTTATCCCAGCTCACAGAAAGGGACAGCTGGGCAGGAAGGGCCCACCCAGAAGGGAGCAGCCCAGGCCTGGCTGGAGCCCTTCGCACAGATCCAGACTCATTCCCGGATGGATCACACGGGCAGCTCACACCACAGCGGGATTTGGGACGTGATTTCACCCCAGGTTTGTGTCACAGAATCCCCAGGGCTGGAGGGGCCTCTGGAGCTGCCCTGTCCGTGTGGGAACTGCTGACAGCTCCGAACCCCACAGGAGCGCCCAATCCACACTTCCAAGGTGTTGTCACCAGCCACAGCTCCCTGTCCCTCAGAGAGGTCCACTGGGCATTCCCAGAGTCTGGAAATGTTCCTTTTGACTTTAAGCACAGGTCCAGCACGTTCCAAAGGTGGACACGGCCGCGTGGAGAGGGTTGGGATGTGTGGGAGGAGCGCTGGTGCTGCCGGAGGAGGCACAGCTTCCCCCAAAGCCACTCTGCAGCACGCAGGGAGACCAGCTCCATCTGGGGTCTGCCCACCCTGCTCCAGCCGGACAGACAAAGGGGAATGGCTCCCACTGCCAGAGGGCAGGGAGGGATGGGATACTGGGCAGGAATGGTTCCCTGGGAGGGGGTGAGGCCCTGGCACAGGGTGCCCAGAGCAGCTGTGGCTGCCCCTGGATCCCTGCAGTGCCCAAGGCTGGAGCAGCCTGGGATGGTGGGAGGTGTCCCTGCCATGGAACAGTGCAATGGGATGAGCTTCACGGTCCCTTCCCACACAAACCATTCCAGGATTCCGCGATCTCAGGGCCCTGCAGTCAATTCACCATTCCCTGCTTGATGCACGCTTCAAAATCCCTTTTCCTCTGCGTTTCTCTGGATGCACACCTTGGATCCCGAGCTTCCCACACTCACCTGGGCCAGCTCCCGGCCCCACAACCCCGCACTGCTCCCACAGAACACCCCGTCCACATCCCAGCCACACCCCACAAGAAATGGCTTTTTCCCCTCAGGTGAAGCCCGTGCCAAGGCAGAGCCTGGCTGTGCTGTGTTTCACCCCTCATTTGCTGGGACTGAGCAGCTCGGGCCTGGATTAAGTGTGGAGATTATCGAACATGTGCTGGTGCTCAATTAATATTTCATTGCTCCTGGCTGCTGTGTGGGCTGCCTGTTCTCCTGGAGTGCTCCAGCACCATGGAAACGTTGGGAGAGATTTTCCCTTAATTGCATGAATGGCTGACAGATAACAGCACAGCACCATGGAATTAAGCCCCGATGGCTCAGGAATTCTCAAGAGCTGCTGCTGGTGTTGGTTTAATTTTATTTTCAAACCTGGCAACATCTGCTCTTGTCCAGGAGAATTTGGGAAGGCTTTGATGTGATCAGGTAACGAATCTGTGTGAAGGGAGTGCATAATTACCACAGCTACAACTCACACAGGTGAGACCTGGAAAGTCAGGGAGAATTTCAGTCAAAAAAAGAAAATAAAAATAAATAAATTTTTAAAGGTGATCAAAAACTAACGAAACACTCCTTTTCCTTTTAATTTGTACTTTTATGGCAAATTTAATTCCACAAATAACCACCCCTTTGCTTTAGAGTTGTCAAGGAAAGAGTGACTGAGCACCATTATCCACTGCCAGCAAACCCAGGCAGCTCCCTCCAAATCAGCTTTTTGTATTTCTCAGGTTCAAATTGTTCCACCTCTTGTAGGACAGAGCCCTGGGAACCCCTGAGCATCATTAAATAAGGAAGCAGGTTTGCAGAGGGCCTTTCTGTGAGCAGAGTTTGTGCTGCAGGACTCACCACGCCGAGACTCCTCGGGATGCAGACGATCCCTGTTCCCAAGGACAGGGGGGATCACGGCAGGAATCCCACTGAACTGCACACAGGTGTTCCCATTTCCGAAAAGCAGAGCTGTAAGTGTTACATCCCCAAAGCTGTGGCTGAGGCTTAGCCCCAAATTAAATATCAGTTTAAATCTAATTCAGACCCATTTGCTGTTAAGGGCCCAGTGCTCCTCAAAAGTTTTGCTGGGAATTTAAACCTCACAAGCTCCAAACTCTTGTCAAAATAGATCCCTGATTATTTTAAACAGCACAGATGATAAAGGGGAGGTTTGGGAGCTCGGAGATCACTTGGTCATGGGCCTGCTTGTCTCAGTCTCTGGCAGCACTCTCAAGGAGCCCTTATTTGAGAATGCAAATTATATTAATTGCATTCATCATAATTATCGTTAATGTGCCATCAGAAACTTCCAGTGACATTTGTTTTGGTTTGTTTTTAATATTTTTAAATGAGCTGAATTTGAGCCCAATGCCACGTTCGAGCTGAGGCATTGCTGAAATCCTGAAAAATTCAAGTTCTGAGTGTAGACTAAATTGTCTCCGTGCCCAGCAGCAAAGCCTGGACCTACTCAGGAGCTCAAACTTCCAGTGTTCAAAATCCACGTTTGAGCTCCAAGCCGCATCCAAGCTGGCCTTGAGCACTGCCAGGAGTCCATCCCTGAGGTGCCCATTTCATCTCTAGGACAGAGAGTCCTGATCCGAAGGCTTCAGAAGCTGAACTGCCCGAATCTCTTCTAAGAAGGAGAGTTCAAAGTGAAGATCCACCCTGTGCCCAATCCCAGCTTGTCCCCAGCCCAGAGCACTGAGTGCCACCTCCAGCCCTTCCTGGGACACCTCCAGGGATGGGCACTCCAAACCTCCCTGGGCAGCCCCTGCCAAGGCCTGACCACCCCTTCCCTGGGGAAATTCCTCCTGGCAGGGAGTTGTGCAGAGCCACAAGGTCCCCCCGAGCCTCCTTTTCTCCAGGCTGAGCCCCTTTCCAGCTCCCTCAGCCGCTCCTGGGGCTCCAGCCCCTTCCCAGCTCCGTTCCCTGCCCTGGACACGCTCCAGCCCCTCGGGGTCTCATCATGAGGGGCTGACCCAGTCCGAGGGCCATCGGCCTCTTGCCCACCTGGGCTCGTGTCCAGCTGCTGTCACCAACACCCCCAGGGTCTTTCCCATCTTTTCAGCCCCGTTTTTCCAGCCTGGAGCATTCCAAGGGTTGTTGTAACCGAAGAGCAGGACCCAGCCCTTGGCCTCACTGACCCCCTGGATCCAGCCAGGCCAGATTCCCCTGCAGAGCTTCCTGCACCTCCAGCAGACCCACACCCTCACCCAGAACATGGACAAACCACTGCTCGGGGTGGTGAGCAGCCCACGGACACCCCTGACAGGGATTTGTTCCCAAAATCCACACAAGTGGCTCTCAAAGCCCCGTTCCCTGGGATTTGCTCTCTGGTGGGAGTGTGGGTAGCTGGGCACATTTCCCTCAGCTCAGTCATGTTCCCATCAGTGCTCAGTGTATTACTACACCCTCCTGGCACTGCTCGCTCTGAGAACGTACAGCCAGGCTAAAATTAGAGGTGTTGCGAGTGCCTTATCAGGAAAAAAAAAAGAGAAATTGGCTGAAAAGAATGGATCCGAGCTAATTCTGGATGGGGCTGGTTGTATTTCCTGTCAGTGAGATTGCTCAGCACCGAGGTCTGGCTCTGCTGGAGGAGCCTCTCCTGAGCAAACATTTGGTATTTCATTACTCTTCCCACTCCACCTCAGGTAGAGAAGAGATTGCCTGTAATGCTTAAACACGAGCCCAGAGGGGAAAGGCCTCCCTCAGCAGCGTTTAACCCGAGCTCAGGCTGGGGATGAGAGCTGGGAGCTCCTGGCGCAGCGAGGACGCGACCTCCATCCAGCACAATCCCTCTGCCTCTAACGAGGGTGGGCAGGATGTTTTACTGCTCATAAATATTCACCAGCCCAGAACCACGAGCTGAAGAGGAGCCAGGGCATGAATCTCTCAGCCTGGCTGAGCACAGGCTGCAACAATGGAATTGTGGAGGGAAAAGATGCACTGCAGGCACCAGCCTGAGCTGAGAGCAGCCAGGCTCCAGGGATGGACCCAAATTTACTGGAAACACCAAACGGGGGCCAACACGAGACTGTCCTGTGCTGTCCTCTGGGCCAGCTCCCACCTCCACCACACCACTTGGATGAGCTCTCCTCCTTCCAAGGCTCTCTCATTATTCCAACATTCTCCCTATCCCAGTTTTCCACACAAAGGGCCAAGCCCTGGAGCAGTCCTGGAACTCCTTCCTGTTCTCAGTTAATGGTCAGGCAAGTCTCTCAGTCTCTCAAACTCTGCTCTGCTGAAATGAAGAACTTTTTTAAAGTCTATTTAAATCAAATAACCTCCTCTCGCATGAAGGTCATTTTTAACAACAAGGTCTAACAATTTTAGACCAGCATCTCCTCCTTTTCAGCCAGAGAATATTTATTTTAAAAACCTGTTGGCTAAAAACTGAATAGTTGAAATTGATAGGAAGGAGACCAGCTGATAATGGTGTACAGTGACCTAGAAAAAAATTCAAATTACTGCCATTTTTGTCCACAGCTTACAAGCAAATTAAGTACAAAAACTTGACAAAGTTGAAGTGCACACAATGAATTCAAAGCCTACTCAGAGTGAATGACACTGGAGGGCTGCTGAGGACACCAGAGCTGCACTGACAGGTGGCTCACGGAGAAGAGCTGTCAGAGCCTGCTCTGCCCCCAAACACTGAACTTCCCAAGAACCGCCCTTTTTAAAATGCATTTTGAAATGAAATTCAACAGAATTGAACAGATTACACAGCACCACCTGCACAAAGCTCCACTGCAGCTACACAAGAACCAGGAATATGCCAGGAAGAAAATGGAATCTTGGAATGGGAATGAGAATTCAGGGACCACACACAGCAGCTCCAACCTGCCTGCTCCTAAGCATCACTGCGTGAGCCCTCTTCCTGAGCAGACACGCTCCAAAACAAGATATTTTTGGGATTTAAACCTCTGCCAACAGGAATCTGGACGGGTCCATTCCTTACAGCACAGAGCCTAAACCACCTTTCACAAAAAACAAATTAGATTTTATAAAATGATATCTAAGGACTCAAAGAGTTCCTAAGTTGTCTTGGAAAAGGGGCTCATCTCTTTCTTCTCCATGGGGATAAAGTAGCACTAACCCACCAAATTCAGGGCAGTTTTCGATTCCAAGGCCTGGGAAGCTGGAAAAGCAGCCCTGATACTCCACACAAATATCGATGCCACGGTACCGACGCCCTGACACGAAAACTGCACGAACGTTTCCCACAGTCAGCCTGCTGTCAGTCAGCTGCATCCCACAAACCCAGCCCTTCCCACTCCTCCAGCTGCTCCCGGGAAGAGCTTCTCGGGATTAGGAAAACAACACCACCACCGTGTGGCCGGGATCGAGGACAGAAGCCGGGGAAGGAGGGATGGATCCCTCCCCTCTGTCACACATCCCGCAGCAGGTTCCCCAGTCCGCGTGTGGAAACCAAGGACAAACGCAGACTGCTGCGGCTGCCTCCTGCGCAGAGCAGGATGCCCCACCCCGAACTCAGGGCCGTGGGTTCCGCGCCTGCTCTCACTGTCTGGGTTGCCCTGCAGCCGTTCCCAGTCCTCCTCTTCCAGGTGTTACTGGATACGAATCCATGGATATTGTCCAAAGGTGTGTCTGTGTCTTTGGGGAAAGGGGGAACCTCCACTGCCGAACAAACCCCAGTGGCATTGTGAGGCTGGAGCAGGGATGGATTGTGCCCCTGGGGATACAGAATTCCCGATGGCTTTGGCCTGGGAGGGACCTTAAACCCCACCCCTGCCATGGCAGGGACACCTTCCCCTACCCCAGGCTGCTCCAAGCCCCGTCCAGCCTGGCCTTGGGCACTGCCAGGGATCCAGGGGCAGCCACAGCTGCTCTGAGAATTCAATTCCAGGGCCTCTGCACCCTCCCAGCCAGGAATTCCTTCCCCATATCCCCTTCATCCCTGCCCTCTGGCAGCGGGAAGCCATTCCCTGTGTCCTGGCACTCTCTGCTCTCCCCCTCCTATTTTAAGCCCCAGCTGGTTTGGATTTTGGTCCCCTTTTCCCAGGCAGCCAGGTAAAACCAGAATATTTCCAAAGCTTTCCCTCAAATGGCATTCCATGGGCAGGATGGGAAGCACAGCTCACACCCAGGGAATAAGGGAAGCAGTTAGAAAATTCAGCTTCCCAGACATCTGCAGGAATCTGCAGCCTTTGGAAAGACCATGGACTATTCCCAAGAACAGAGTGCTTTGTGTTTCCATTCTCCTCCTGCTTTTCCAAGCTGTTTGGATCTTCTGGGCCTTTTGAGTAGCTCAAGAGAAAACTGAATTTCCATTTTTTTCCCCAACAGTGCAGCCTCATCCACGGAACAGCACTGGAAACAGCAGCAGGAACGTCCTGAAGGTTGTGTGAATGCAAACCCCGCTCACTCCAGCTGCAGTCCTTTAGGCACTGGAGGAAATCTAGGAAAATCCTGCAAAAGTCTCTGTAAATATTTAGTTGCATTTCCTAGTGAACAAGCCAGCTTCTCTCTCGGTCCCTGCCAACATTCCTGGTGTTTAACATTCCCGACAGCTGCCACCTTCCACTCCAGGAACATCTGCACCCCAGAGAGCTGCAAGCACCAAACCCATTGAGATAAAGGCCTGGAAATTGGGGCAATATTCCCATTTCCTCCCTGCTGCCGAACAGCAGCACAATCCAACTCCTCCAAGCATTCCCCCTTCCAGCACCTTTTCCTGAGAGCCAGGAACTGAGAGCCCACACTCCACATCCCAGCGTGATCCCAGCCTTCGAGCCAGGGCCTCCCAATTGCTGCCCTCTGGAGCATTTGAATGGATTTTGTCCATGTGGTTACCACGAGTGAATGGTTTAGTGACAAAATGTTTGCAGTGAACCAATTGAGAGGAGGGCAAGGGAAATCAGGCTGGAGTGGAGCAGCAGCTGCTCCACTTTTGGGGAATAATGGAGCTGATGAACTCGTTTGTGAGGGAAGCGGGCACAGCTGCAGCTCCCAGGGAAAAACACTGGCACAAAAGGCTCATTCTCCAGCCCAGCTTCGCTAAAACTGCTCAGAGTTGGGCTTGGGGGTGGTTTGGGGTTTTTATTTTTAGTTAGCTACTTTGGGGGACAGGGAGAAAATGCCTCCAGCTGAAGGAACTGCCTGTTAAGGGCCTGGGGCAGAGGCAGAAAATCAGTTTTTTCTAAAAGTACAGGAGTAATCCCATTGAATCCTATAAAACCATGTCAAGCAGACACCTTAAAGGCAAATTTTCTAAGGAAATACCATAGACCAAAACTCTTTGCATCCTAAGCACAGCTATTAAATAATCAGAGCAAACTTCCATTCGTTGTTACCACAACTTGCACATTCCCTTCTAAAAACCAAGTGGATGTCACACGATCCCAGAGTCACATCCTATCTATCCCAGCTCCCAGGAGAAAAATCTGATTAATCCCCATGGAGCTGGCTTGTTTCCCTCTATTTTTTTGCCCTGGAAAGTCAAAAGATGCCTCAGCCTGCCTGGATGGATAATTTGAGGCACTGCCAGCTTTTCATTCCATCTTGTACTTTCAAAGGCCAAAAACCTCAGCACAGGCAAGGACAGCAACAGGCTCTGAGAAGTCCATAAAATACCCAATTAACAGCTTTTTTAACATAATAATTGTAACTAACACAATTCATAAACATGGATAAATATCCAGGGAATTTCCTCCTGCTTGATCCAGGTAGATCCATGGGGCAGGATCCCACGCCACAGAAGGAAGTGCTCCCAGCACAGTGAATATTCAGCTTTAATATCCCCCCAAGCCAGCAAAAAGCAACCTCAGCTGAATCTCTTTGCTAAACCACACTTCACATCCACTATTTAATTACCTCTTAAGCCCAATGACTCGAGAGAGGGAAGCACAAGTTAATTAACATATCATGACACAGAACATAAAAGCCCTGGGACAGGGGCATAAATAATAAACCAAAAGCAAAGCCAAGGGGCTCTCATTTAGAATTGGCTCAAGGACCCTCTGCCTGGATTAATTAGGAGGGTTTGAAGCCAGGGCTGCTCATGCCTCTCCCTCCAGCCAGGGATTCAGACACTTAGCTCAGATCAATATTAACCTCAGGTGGAACAACTCAAATCCATATTTTCTGTCATTTTTGTGCTCAGCACCTTTGAACCCCATGAAAAATAAACCAGGTTTTCATTAAGCCTCCATCCACCAGGATAGTTACAAGCAGAGTTGTTAATTATAGATTAAACATTCCTGCAAGACTTTGAAACCAACCCAAATAAACCAAGCTCAGGACTTCCGAGCATCCAAAGATCACACAGCTTCCCACACGTTTTAATTGTTGGAACAGATTGAACCTCACATGAATTTTCTCTTGCAAAATGCTCTTTGTGCACCTCATCCCAGAGTAAATTAACACTTATGTCACACCTACTACAGCTCCTTATTTTGTAACACCCAATCCTCTCATCCCCTTGAGGAGTTTTTTCTCTCACATTCACTAATAATAAATAGGAAGCTATAAATTGATTATTCCTACACTAAATGTCCCAAACATTCCTCCTCAATGTATTTATTCAGCTCAAAATTTACACTCTAATAGGTATTTACATCCTTCAAGTAGTAAAAGGCAGACAAATTCAATGCCTACAAGGTTAAGGGATTTACAGCCATAAGAATTATGATGTTATTCATGACTTCAAGGTTTTTCTTTATGATTTTACAAACCAGCTGCACATTTATGTGGTTTCATAAAACACTGTAGAAAAGCTACTCAGAATTATGTATGAGAGGAACAGAACTAAGAGCAGTGAGGGAATTAAGGAATATTTTCCTACCTGGCACCACAATGGATTTGCACTGTAGGGATCACTGCTTGGAGAGCTCTGCCAGGAGCACCCACAGAGAGCTGGGAGAGAAAATTCCCTTTTTCTCTTCGGGTTTATTTATATCCCCCAGCACCCCGGGGCAGTGACCCCACCCGGGCAGGTGGGTCCGGGTTAATGCGCAGGTGGGGATGGAGGGCACGGCCCGGGCAGCTCAGGGGGCTCTCGTTATCCCACCAGGGCAGCAGGAGGGGGAGGAGGGTGGGGATGGAGGGCACGGCCCGGGCAGCTCAGGGGGCTCTCGTTATCCCACCAGGGCAGCAGGAGGGGCAGGCTGGGAATGCCCTGGTTAACCGGAAAATTCAGTGGGAAAAGGAGTCAGGTGCATGTGGGACAAGGAGCTGATCCATCCCCACTCCAAGGAAAGGGAATGACCCCGTGCTCAGGTGGTGGGAGGACAGAGGGGGAGGAATGCAGAATTCCTCAGCTTTTGGGGAACAGAGGGAAGCGCTTGGGGATCCTGAGGGAGTGAGCAGGGGGTGTCAGGTAATCACTGAAGGCTGAACAGCAGCGTGGAATCAGGGAATATCCTGGGCTGGGAGAGACCCCAAGGATCAGGAGTTCAGCTCCTGGCCCTGCCAGGACAATCCCAAAATCCCACCCTGGCATCCCTGGGAGCAGTGCCCAAACGCTCCTGGAGCTCTGGCAGCCTCAGGGCCGTGCCCGTTCCCTGGGGAGCCTGGGCAGTGCCCAGCACCCTCTGGGGAAGAGCCTTTCCCGATCTGCAGCCTGATCCTCCCCTGACACAGCTCCAGCCGTTCCCTCAGGTCCTACAGGATTTATCCTCCTTGTTTTGTGTATCCTCCTCAGTACTGCATAAAACCTCCCCTCTGGGCGCCTTTTTGTACAAACTTCTGACCCTACAGGGGATAAAGTTCAGCAGGAGTAGAAAAATACCTGGTTCCAAAAGAAGATTCTTCTCTCCTCTCAGAGTCTCACACAGATTTCATGACAACCCTCACAGGTGGTGTCCTTGGTTGCCCTTCCCTCACCAACCCTCCTGAAACTCCGTCGCTGTCCAGGCACAGTCACTCCAGCCTCAGAAAGCACCAAATCAGCTGAAATGATGTGAGCTGGGAGCTGGTAAATTCCACAGAATTGTTTTTCTGAGAAAAAAACCCTTTATTGTAATGAAATGGTGGTGATTGCTGCAGTTTGGCTCCAGTGTGCATTTCCCCTCAGGCACATCCAGCCAGGATTGGGTTCTTTGTCTACAAAATGTTGCTCTTCTAAAGTCTGTACTACACATAAAACCCCTAAAATCCAGCCCTTACTGTTTAATACCCTGAAAAATGATGCATAATCTTCTTGGGGGAAAGGATTGTTTGATTGTTTAAATGTTGAAATGCACAGCTGAGCTCTTCCCTCGTTATGTCAGTGCCACAATGGGAGCTGTGAGTTAAGGACCCTCATCGTTCAGCTGTTGCACATTTTTAAGCTGCTTGTTTCATTTCACTCAGTATCAGGCAATTTGCTTTGCCTACGAGTGGAAAAGCTGGTGCCCAAAATCAAAAATTAAAGAGATGAGTATGAAGGAACTTTGTGAACAGTCCCCCAGTGTGGGTGGATACCCGGATTGGTGTTTGTACAATGAGAACAGAGGAAATAAGAACTGGACCACAAGGAAAACTCATTTTGCAGCCAGATAAACTTGCTCTAAGAGTATTTTTGGGGACCTGAAGGTGCTCTCAATCATTTTTAAGGCTGTCTATGCTTCCAGTGGGTTGCATCTCTTCATGGCTGTGCAGGGATAAAAATCCACAACTCCTGCCCCTGTGGAGTCATTTTCCTTAAGCAGGGGAAGAGCAGGAGGAGACTTGAAATTCAGCGATAACAGCAGAGAGAACTCCAGTTCTTGTCCTCTAGGAAAGACATTGAAACACTCAAGGCTGCAGCAGGATAATGCTGCTTACAGGAGCGTGGGATAAGGAATTGTTTAGGTTGGAAAAGCCCTCTGAGCCCCTCGAGTTCACCCGTTCCCAGCACTGCCCCCCATCCCCGGGTGGCACATCCACACGGCTTTTAAATCCCTCCAGGGATGGCGACTCCGCCACTGGCAGCCTGTTCCAACATCTGACCACCCTTCCCATGAGGAAATTTTCCCAATATCCAACCTAAACCTCCCTGGGACTGTAACATTGCCCAGACTACTGCAGTTCTCCCTGTTACTCCAAGAGAAGGAGTTTGACAATCCCTGTTACATCCTTTGGGAGCAGGAGGTTGGATGCAAACGCATCCAGCGTTACATTTTTAAATGACCTGAGAGAAGGAGTCTGGGAACTGCTCGGAGTGAAACAGTCGGAGTTATCAATTCTGCAGGCTTCACCCGGGGAGCTTTCCCTGGGATAATCAATAAATTGATTGAAACTCTTGCCCGGGTTCACAGCCTGGGTCAGGGGAAAAATCAATCCCGCTTTTTGTCCTGGCAACAACTCAGTGTGGTTAGAAAGGAAAAGGGGAGGGGAGATGTGGTAAAATATCAGTGATGGAAAGGATTTTAATTTAAATTAAAACATCAAGGTTTTTAACCTAATAAGGGAATACACATTGTTCTTATTCTAATCAGTAATTATGAAATTCTGACTTGCTCCCAGCAGGTGCTGCAGCTCCCACACCTGAGAGGAGTTACCAGGGCCTGCTCTGCCTGGCACCTGCAAATACTTTTGCAAGCACATAAAAGCAGCAGGGCCATCCTTCCTATATGCTTTTTTTTTTTTTTTTTTTTTAGGGGGGGGCTACTTTCTNTTTTTTTTTTTTTAAATGGGTGAGCTACTTTCTAGTCGGGTTTGTGTGTTTTTGTGTTTTGGCTCTTTATTTCTATCTTTTCCTGGCTATAGCCACCTGTTGCTCCAATCCCCCTGTAGTGCTGTTGTGGCTCTCCCTTCAGTGAGGGCTTGGCCCTCCTTAGAATGTTGTCTGAGGTATCTGGGTGCCTTCATTGGCTATAAAAGAAGTTTAAGTGATGTGGCTAAAGTGTTTGAGCAATGGATGGCTGCATTAAGGTGCAATAAAGCATTTTTGGGGTATTTGTGGCTCCCTGGTTACAGGCCTATGGGGTTTGGGAAAGAGGAAGAACCCCCCAGTGAAAGCTGTGCTGGTGTGATGCACCTTGAGGTTGGTTTAGGTTTTCTGGGGGAGTCTCTGGAGTGCTTGTCTCAGTAGGAAATGCTCAGGGTGAGGCAGGGAAGGTAAAAGAACACGTTCCTGAGGGCAGTGAGTGCCTGTGCCCAGCAGCCGTGGGTGACTGCTGGGCTCGTGGGATCCTGGGGATGCCAGCCCCACCTGCCTCTCCAGGTGGTGGCTGGGAAGCTGCTCCGAATCCTGGGCTGCTTCCAAAGGGTTGGGGCCACTGGGCCACAGGAGGGGATTCTCCGTGTCTGCTCGGCTCTTGTGAGACCCTGTCCTGGTTTCAAAGACAGGGTCTGCCAATGGAGGTGGGAACATTCCTGGAATGGAAAGGTGACCTCTCCCTCCAAATCACTGTAACTTTGAAATTACAGGGCTTCCAGGCAAAAATACGGGAGAGGGAATGACAGTTCTTTACTGGTAAATATATATATATATATATAAACCAGAACAGAGAGCAACAGAAAAAAAACCAACTGAAGTTTTCCTACCCATGGAGCAATTTCCCCTTCGCTGCAGTTGTGACTGCAGCTGGCAGAGGGTGCTGCTGGCCCAGGTTCCCTCACAGTTTTAGGGGCTGCTCTGACAGAGGCCCGGCAAGGGGAAGAAATTCTGCCTCCTGTCCAGGTGGAACTTCCCAGGCATCAGTTCCTGGTAATTTAAATTGACTGAACTAATATACTGCTTTTTTATTTATTTAATATTTTTTGTGTTGTTACTTTATATTATATGTATGTGCACATATATATAAAATAACAAATAATATGATTTCTATTACTAAAAAATAAGGAGAGGAACTAAGCAATCACAGATAAGGAGAGGAATTTTCCTCTATTTTTCAGATTTACTGGAAGCCCTAATATATACTGGAGACCTTCATCTCCAACAACCACACACATCCTGGCTTCCCTCTGCTCCCGCTCTGCTTCAGCTCCTGTCTTTAGGACAGACACAGATCGAACCCCACTCCGTGGAGGAATTTGTGTCCCCTAAGAGCCAGCGGATCCCAGCGCGAGGCCTGTGCTGCTGGGAGCCCTGCACTGATGCCATGAGCGATAAAGGAAGCTGCAGCAAAGGTCCTCAGGAAGCTTGGCACTGCTCTCCTGAACATGATATTTGCCTTCATGAAATCCATCAGCTTATCCAAGCAGCTGCAGGGAGAAGCCCAGCCTGACACATGTGAAACTAAACTGCAACACCAAATTTCACCTGGGATTCCACCCTCTGTCCTCACAGAACTGCAAACACATCAAATATTGCGTTGATAAATCCTGCTTTTCATGTTTAGTTCAAGACAGGGAAGTTTATCTCTGGCACAGGGATAGGATTTATCTTCAGCTTAATAATTATTATTCACACTTGAGCTTCATTGGTTACATTACAAATATTGAAAGCAAGTTTTGTTGAAATGGACGTTGTGCCTATGCAGAGCAGGGAGGTGCCTGCACGGAGCTGCTGCACTTGTGTGGAGAGGTTAAAAGCCCGGTGCCAGCGGTCCCTGTCCCTGCAGTGACCGATGCAGCCGGGAGCAGAGGGGCCCTGCAGCTCCTGCCCCCGGAGCTGCTGCCACAGCCGGGCAGGAGCAGCACTGGGGAACAAGCACTGGTCCCGCTCCCGGGACCCCACACCCCCTCACAGCCGCCTGTCCCGGGCTCAGGGAGGCTCTGCTGCTCACATTTCCCTGCCACACATTTTCTTTAATAAGACAAAGTGCTTGAAGTCGTCTGATTTTGTCTGAGGAGAGAGATGCAATTTGTACATTGAAAATGATCCTTTAAGGTGTGTTTTATGGGAATTGCAGAGAACGGGACCTGGATTCCAAGGACAACATTTTCTGAGTCCATATGAGGAAAATCTTAGGTCCCATTAGAGTGAGTGTCTCGGTCCCTGCAAATTTCCCAGTCCAGAATTTATTTTTCTGATGTCAAACATAATATCAAAGTCATAATGTCAAAGAATGCACTTTGTGTTCTAGTCTTCCATGAGAAATTCGGTGGAGTTTTGGGAAATGCCGGAGTATTGAGCAGTTCTAGACTTGTTTTTATCAGAGAGGCTGCGAATAAGGACAACATCAACTTGGGCCAAGTAAAAAGTGGCTCTGACACAACCTGGTTCCATTCAGCCAACATTGTGCACATGTGTGAAGTGGAAGAGACATCATTTATTAATGCACTGACACATGATAAACAGGAGACTTTATCTCCTGCAGGAGTCTGAGGTATAAAAAAATGCAGTGAGGGAACAGTAAAATGCTCCTTTGCGTGGCACAGTGTGGCCTACCAAGGCGTGGAGCAGGTTCCCCTGTCCTGCACAGCCCAGGACAGTGTGAAGGGAACAGCCAGAGCTCCCTGGCTGCATCACGCAGCACAAGTTACCAACTCAGAGGGAACAATCCAGAGTCACAAAGCTGAGGTCTGACTGCAATTGGCCACTCCAGGCTGGCATTGCCAGCTCGGAGCTCTTCAGGTTCCCACCATGTTGTGTTCCCCACTTCTCACAGACTGAGCCCTGATCCCAGCTCCAATGCTCGGCACAATTAGCCCTGGCACCTGATAACCTCTTCCACACCTCAGACACCTTCCTGCACCAAAGAGGGCTTCTCAATTCCTTTAACTACCAGCTAATATTCCTTAACTACCTCGCAATAAATGACTCCCTTAATTACTTAACTACCTGACTCTCTTAATTCCTTTAACTACCTGGTAATGGATCTGTCTTCCTTAACTCCTTTATCTACCTGGGAATGATTCTGACTCCCATATTTCCTTCCATTACCGGGTAATGATTCCGATTCCTGCCGCGGCCCGGAGTACGATGGAAAAGAACTCTCACACCAATATGATGCTGGCTCAATTCGGTTTATTGCTTACGGCAGGTTACATTTATAATGATTTTACTTCCTTACATGCAATCACGCCCACAAGCTCATCAAGCGATTGGTTTAATGCACAGTTTCATGCAGCAAAAGCTCAATTCTAATTAGTTGGCTTCTAAAGCTGCTCATTTGGCTTGGCATTCGGCTCTAACTACAACTATGCTACATTTTGCTTGCTTAACAGCTGTAGTTCTTTATTCTCTTATCTATCGCAAGGTCTCCTCGACCTTGGGCAGTGGCAACTTGTCTACAGTTTCTCATACACACTATAATGATTCATTATAGCTAAGGCCCCAACATCTCCTCCTCTCTTTTCAAAGACAGAATTTGCAAGCGTCTCTAATCTTGACATGACGCACTTTACCATACAGGGACCACACACTAGCATCAACAAGATGACTCCGATCACTGTTAATGCCTGGCAAATGAGATCTCTCATCCAGGGGCCAAATCCTAGCCACTTCAGCCATCTCTCTAGCCCCAGTCTCGTTTCTTGTTTGAGCTGATGGAGTCCATTTCTTATATCGGCTATCCTCTTATGGATAGACTCTGAATGATCTGATAAGTTCATACAACACATCCCCTCAAATTCTTCACACCCATGTCCCTGCACTAAAAGCAAAAAATCAATAGCTGCTCTGTTCTGCAATACTGCACGATTCGCGCTAAGCACGTCAGCTGATAGCATATCTAATACTTCAGAAGTCTTGTTAATTTCATCCTTTGCCCAGCATGCAAGTTGTTTGGCTAAGTTCAAGGCCTTGTTTGCTGAGGCACCTGGGAGCAATGTTGATGTAATAACTCCCCGTAATTCACTCTAAAACATAGGTGGGCCTATTTTGGCACAATCTAAGTCGTGTATGCTTCTCTTTTTTCTTCGGGCTCCTGACTGGCCCCAATCCATCAGGGTGGACAGATTGGGATGAAATAAAACAAGCTTTCCCAAATAGCAAGGCCCACCCTGGGGTTTTGTGGGGATATCATTCCAAGCATGGTCCCTGCAAATCAGAAACACTCCACTGGGTAATCTTTTTGGCTTCACAATATTGCTCCCATTGCACTTTGAATATAAGTCACTTTGCACTTGATCCTGTTTAAGAGAGGAGCTGAGCGTTGCCCAGGTTTTCTGATGATTATTTAAATTCCTCTGGTCTATTGGTTCCATACTAAACCATCCTCCCACTGCGGTCATGTTAGTTGCATTCACACTGCGAAAAAGTTCAAGCTCCTCAGGCGGGGAAACCAGGGAAGTATTGAGAGCACATATTATATGACACTGCCACCCACCATCGCACTGATGTGGGGTCAGCCCTGATATATCTAGTGACCAGTTGACCTCTCCAAAGTTCAAAACTGACTCATTCATCACCAAGGACTTAAAACTGTCGGGTTCCCACACCGGTACTCCCACTAAGCATGTTTTAAACGGACTGGACACTCCTCCCAGGCTAAGGCACATTGACGTTTGGTTGGTAAGATTCGCTATTGTGACCCATACGTTTTCTCGTGGCTTGTCTGTGCCTACTCCAGTAGCTACACTCTGCGTGTCATCGTATAGAAAGCACAGTATGAGTTTCAGGCACAGCAACCCTTTTTGCACACTTCCACCCCAAAATCCGGTCTGACCACAATAATGAGCTTGTGCTAATAGTTTCAATCCTCTCTGTCTCAATGCCAATCGTGCTAATGCTCCTTTGTCTTCTATCAAACTTGTTACCTCTCTTGCTGGCCTCCCTGCCCAACGTTCTATGGCAGTTTGCCACAGTTTACCCACTGGTCTCCAACTGCACCTTTCACAAACAGCCGTTTGTTTTCTACGTGAACTTTCCCAGACTACTTTCCCGCACCTTCCACATTCAAAGCATACCCAAGGTCGGCACAAATTATTATGACAGTCGGGACAATTCACATGGAGCTTATCCCAGCCAGGTGCGAGCCATGGCAAAGGATGCTGGATGGTCTCCTGTGGCAGCATGATTGCCTGTGTTATTGCTTTCAGTTCCTCTATCACTAGATGGGTCCTCTGCTCTTCCCGATGTTGGGTGGTCGTACACAGGTTCCTGTACACGTTCATCAGTCTCCAACCATGGCTTCACCCACTTTGCCGGTATCCACTCGGTGCCTTTCCCGGTAATATGTTGTATACCCCAGTCGGCCATAAAACGGGCACACGCTTGGCTACGGTAGGCCGGACCGTTATCTGTCTTGATTTGTTCCGGAAGGCCAAGTGCTGCAATGGCATGTAACCAATGTCTTTTTACAGCCGCAAAGGTGGTGGACGTGGCTGCGGAGGCTCATATTGCTTTGCTGTAGATATCAACAGTAACATGAACATGTTTTAGTCGCCCAAACGAATGAATCTCAGTACAGTCTGTTTGCCAGATTTTCCATGGTTGTAAACCTCTCGGGTTAGTGCCATCATCTCGGAGAGGGCTAATACGGGCACAATCCGGGCAAGCGGCTATGACAGCTCGTGCCTGGGTGCGAGGGATGTGAAATTCCTTCTGTAGGGCTCTCGCAGATTGGTGAAAAAAGGCGTGAGATTTATGGGCCTGTTGAACTGGTGTGAGCATCTGTAAGGTCATAGCCGCTGATACCGCTTTGTCAATAGCCAAGTTTCTTGCGGCCATTGGTCCTGGGAGTCCTGTATGGCTCCGGAGGTGAGTACACCAGATGGGATGTCGTCTGTGTTCCAGTAGGTTCCATATACAGAGAACACACGCCTGGATTGCTGGAGTGTTAGGCTGGCCTAACAGCGATCGATGAATTCTTTGGATAATTGATGCAACATATTGCGAATCTACTACCAAGTTTAAAGATTGATCATGAATTTCTTCAATAGCTAAAAGGACTGCTTTAAGTTCAAGCACTCGAACAGAGTGTTTGCCTCCCGGTCGCACGACTGATTTCCATTGATTTCCTTCTCGCCTCGTATATCCATACTTCTGAGTCCTTCCGCTAGCATCAGTATACACAGTGAGTGCATCTCGGATAGGGTCTTTTACCACAATACTTCTTTCTTCCAAAGCTAAACAGGTGTTAAATACTGGATGTCTTAGATAGTGATTGTCCAAAATGATGCCATGCACGGCTAACGCAAAGGCCATACTTTGCTGGCACCATTCCTCAACAAGATCTATGGTTCTCAGGGGCACTATGATGCTGTCGGGTTCTCTTCCAGTGAGCGTTCGGATGCAACGTCGAGCCTTCAACAGAAGTTCCCCGACAGCCTCTGGTCTACTCCACACTGTGGTTTGAGGCCGAGAAGTGTTGAATACCCATTCTAATACACAGAGTTTCCCTTGATCAGTGACTTGCTCCAATATGGTGGCTACCTCCTTGGTGCGGTTATATACAAAGATTTGGACGGGCAAATTTACTTGGTACCGGTAGGCCTGTGTCAAGCCAATCTTTGATATGCTGCAGGGCCAGTTCGGCTTCTTTTGTCAGTTCTCGCTCATCACTAGGGTGCTGCGCATTTTTTAGTAACTCCAACAGTGGTGCCATTTCTTCATTGGTTATTCCACAGTAAACACACAACCACTGGATGTCTCCGACCAACTGTTGGACATCGTTGACAGTACTAATTGTCTTAGTTATTTTCATTTTCTGAGGCCGAATGCGTGTTTCTGTGATTACAGTCCCTAAATATGTCCACGGAGCATGACACTGAACTTTTTCAGGGGCGATAGTCAGTCCCCATTTACTAAGCTGGCAGATCAGTTCCTGTTCCTCCTCTAGAGGCAGCTCTTCCTTTGTAGCAATCAGGATATCGTCCATATAATGGTATACTATAGCTTCACAGTGTTTCCGTCGCCAAGGAAAAAGTGCGTGATCCACAAACCACTGACAGATTGTCGGGGAATTCTTCATTCCCTGTGGAAGGACCACCCACCCAAACCTTCTATGTGGTCTTTCTTGGTTTTTTGATGGTAGACTAAATGCAAATCTTTCTGTATCTTCTGGGTGCAAAGGGATGCTGAAAAAACAGTCCTTGATATCTATTATTACAATTTTTCAGTGTTCTGGGATCATCACCGGAGAGAGGAGGCCAGGTTGCAGGGCTCCCATATCCTTCATACAGTTATTTACAGCTCTGAGATCGTGCAAAAGTCTCCACTTTCCTGACTTCTTTTGGATGGTAAATATGGGTGTGTTCCACGGACTGGTTGTCGGTCGAATACGGCCAAGCTTAAGCTGTTCTTCTACTAAATGTTCCAGGTGCTTCAGTTTTTCATCAGTTAGCAGCCACTGAGCGACCCAAACAGGGTCATCACTCTTCCAGTTGATTTTTAGGGTAGGCAGAGCACTTGTCTCAGTGGCCGCCACTAAAAAGGCGTCTGGATCACTAATCGCCATTGGGATAATGTGTCCCTTCCCAGAATCCACAAGGAAGTATGCGTGACATAGGGCCGCACTCTGGCCACATTGCCATCTAGATCAGTAATTGTTACAAAGTTCTTGCTCTGGTGGGTCTCTGCTGTTCTCGCTATGCTCATAACCTGACCTGCCACCTCTAGCAACTCCCAGCTTAAAGGCCACCTGTCGAGAGGAATGATGGTTACATCCGATCCAGTGTCGATCATCATGGTGACGTTTCTAATGCTCGTCCCATCAGGACCCTGTATTTGCACCATCCTGTTAGGGCGTGCTGTAGTTATGGCTTCTGCAAAGAAGACAAGATTGTTTCTCATGCTACCAAAGCTGTCTGTTCTCCGTTCTCGTGGTTTCGCCGTGATGGCGGCTCCTTTAAATGGTATTAGCTGAGCAATTTTACTGCCCGTTGGAATGGTTACTGGAGGACAAAAAACTTTTACCATAATTTTTATGACTCCGTTGTAATCCGCATCAATTAGGCCAGGCAGGACGAAGATGCCTTGCCGTGAAATTGATGATCTTCCTATAAGTAGTGCTGACAATCCTTCTCCTAGCGGCCCGCTGCACGTCAATGAAATTACGTGTACGGCTTCATCGGTAATAGTTACTGTTTCTGCCACGGCCAAATCGACTCCTGCGCTCCCTCGGGTTGCTGCGGGGAGCTCATGGAGGCAGCCATGGTTTGAGGAAAGGGATATTTGTTCGCCGCGTCCCAACCGTGGCTCATCCCGTTTCCCATCAGAGGTGTGCCATCCTTTCGGAAGCGTGACCGACAGTCCTGCGCTTTATGCCCAAACTTATCACATCTTTTACAGTTGCCCTCAAATGATGTTGGCTGTCTTGGTGGAACATCTCTTGCACTCTCCTTCTTCCTTTCGGGACAATCCCTTTTAAAATGGCCTGCTCGCCCGCATACAAAGCAGCCTCCCGATGATTCTTTGTCACTTTTGCCTTGTCTCGGGGTTTGTTTTAGTACAGCAGCGAGAGCTGTGGCATGGATTTTCGCCTTTTCCCATTCCTCTTCTAGGGGTGCTCGTGAGCAAAGTTCTATCATTTGCGTCAAGGTTGCTCCCGCCGGGAGTAGCAATCATCCGCCTGCATGTAGGGTTCGCGTTTTGGGTTACTATTTCTTTGACCATGGTTGTCTTCAAATCTGAAGGGATGTTTGGAGCAACATCAACAGCTTCCCTAACTCGATCCACAAATCCCAAAAATGGCTCGTCACTTCGTTATTTTTAGATATGGAAGGTTGGGTTTTCCTACTTGAGGCAATGCGGCGAAGGCCTCCAGCGCTGCTATCTTTGATTGTGCCAGAATGCGAGGGTGCAGCCCCGCTTGCCGATTCGGGTCTCTAAACTGCCCGGACCCCATTAATTGGTCCAGCGAAGCCACCCGGCGGGGGTCATGGTGTGGAAACTCAAGATTGGATAATTGCTTTTCCTCTAGCCGTTCCTGCCATTTCGTCAAAAAGAGCATGTAGGTTGTCGGCCCCAAAATCAACTCCATTAGGGCACGAATATCGGCAGGGACCAGACTTTGGTATTTTATCACTGCTTGGATCTGTTGGCGGACCAGCCGATTGTCAATGCCATAATTCATCACTGCTTGCTGGACCTTTGTCACCATCTGCCAGTCAAGCGGCGCCCACTCGTCTCCGTTAGCAGTATGCACCACAGGCATAACCAAGGGAGTGAAGGCAAAGTCCCCGGTAAGTTGAGCATTCGTCACAATGCCTTTCCATCGCTTTGCCATGTCAAAGGATGGGTCCACGGGGGTCATGGGTGTCCCAATCGCGGCCGCCCCTCCTGCCATTTTGTTGCTCTCTGTTTGTCCCTTGATCCATTCAGAAAGTTTTTGACCTAGGCTCACTTTCTGAGGGGCAAGTTCCAATTGACATTCCGGTCGGCGTTCTCCTGCAACCCCTGCGACCCTTTGCATGTCCCGTATGGCTTGTCTTTCACTAGCTGTAATCCGCGCCTC
>VZTF01006882.1:21185-34014 GCA_013397755.1 Cnemophilus loriae | reverse complement strand
TCCCTTTCCCTTTCTCTCTCCTTTCCTTCTTTCCTTATTTTTTTTGCTCCCTCCTTCTCTGAGAGCAGATGCATGTTGCTTTAATATTGTTGTTTGCAAGTTTCACTCAGTGCCAAATCCAAGTCAGTTCAGTTGTTGCCAATAACTACTGTTCTATTTGCAAAGACCTCTGGATAATCATTATTATCCCTCATTACCGCACAGAGATTCAAAACAACCTCCTCCCTTTTCCCCTGGATGGGAGTGGGGTGGGCAGGGACTGGCAGCACATGGGGCAGGGAGCTGCCAGCCACGGGCTGGGGCTGCCCCAGATCCAGTGCCAGCACCACGGGGCACCCAGGCAGGGTCTGGGCCAGCAGACCTGGGGCTGCGCGGGCAGCTGAGGGCTCCTGCTGCCCAGCTGTGATCGAGAGGGGGCTGCAGTGCTGCAGAGACCATTTCCAGGACGAAAAAGTGTCCATGCCCCTCATCAGCCACCTCGTGTGCCCGCCCATGCAGTTCAGGTTCCTCTGCCAAGCGGTCAAGGGTGATGTGTGGGACCCATCCCCGACCCTGTGCTCCCTGGGGATTCTGGCTCTGCTGCCACCATCCCCGTTCCACCCCTGCAGTCATGAACTGCTGGTGCAAGGAGATCCCAGTGGACTACAACTCCAGGTGAACAGCGCCATACACGGCCCCAGCCAGGAATTCAGCGCCAGCATCCTGTACCAGGTGTGTGCCTGGGCACCCTATGGGTGCCCATCCCTGTGCCCAGGAGCAGGGTGGGGGCCAGGTGTGACAGACTGGAATGTTAAAGGTTAGTGACTCAAAACTGGCCTTTGCAAAAGCAGCAGGTGCTTTGCTGAGGCCAGGCTTGCATCCTCCAACCGAAGGGGAAGAGGAGAGTTTGTGGATGTGTGGTGGGGAAACCTCTGATGTGCATAAGAACAATCCTGGGGCAGAGGGGGTGCCCGCCCACCACCAGGGGATGACCAGGACAAACCAACCTTTGTTTAGCAACAAGTTGGTTTTGAGCCACATAAGGGAGAAGGCCCATGAGAAGCAAATCCTGAGATGTGGCTTAAATGTTTTTTATCGTGGCACTGCCCTCCCTTAAACAAATGGCTCTGGTGTAAAACTCCACGGCCCCTGCTGCCCCCAAGAAGGTATCACGACATTCACCTGTCAGTCATGTCTCAGAAGGGTTTATAAACCATCAAAGACCCCCAAAGTGACCCCAGACTCATTCCCAGCTGAGTGGGGAGGTCATAGCAAGGGGTGCCAAGCAATAGGATGGAAACTGATGCCCAGGAAGTTCCACCTGGACAGGAGGAAGAATTTCTTCCCTCTGCAGTGAGCGAGCACTGCAACAGATCGTCCAGAGAATATTCCTCACTGGACACATTCCAGAACTGTAAGGATTCAATCCTGTGCCCTATGCTCTGGGATGAGCCTTTTTAAGCAGGGAGGTGGGACCAGGTGGGCCCTTCCAACCTGAGCCACTCTGGGATTCTGTGATCATTCTGTGCCCACAGATTCCCTCACCCACCTTCTACACAGCCCTGACCAATACCTGCCCCATCTGCATGGGCCCCCCCGAGCTACTGGGACACCAGGGATGAGGAGATGCGAGCAGAAAGGTTCCAGGAGCCCACCCGAGCCTGGGGAGCTGCAGCTCACCCCTGCTCCACCCCATTCCTGCAGGGACTCAGTGACAAGGAGGCAGCAATGAGGACGTGGGGCCAGGCACCAGGACGTGGCTGGAGTCCCAGCTGCACAACAGAGGCTGGGAGCCGCTGCATGGGGAGGGGCTGCCAAATAAAACACCTGGTCCTTGAGGCACCACGGTCCTGGTGCCCACGTCCCATGGTGGTCCTGACCTTGGGATACCCCCAGCCCAATGCTGCTTCCAGCTCCATCCCAGCTGTTCCCCCAGCCCGTCGATGTCCCCTTCTCCAGCACCTTGGTGCCACCATCTCCATGCCCAGGGTGTCCCCAGCCCTTCCACATCCCTGCCACCCCTGTGGTGTCATCCACCCCTTGATGTCCCTGTTCCCAGACACGTGATGCTCCCATCTCCATCCCCAGGGTGCACTCAGATCTGTCCCTGTCCCCACAGCCCCTCAACGCCCCCATCTCTATTTCTGTTGTGCCCCCAGCCCAGGGAAGGAAGTGCCAGGTAGGGCAGGGGCAGCTCCGTGTGCGCTGGGAGCAGCGGGTGCCGCGTGACAGAGACCTCGGTGGTGCTGCTGTGGGCAGGACCCCCATCCTCCCCATGTCAAGCCCCCTACCTCCATCCTCCAGTGCAGCGGAGACCCCCACGTCCAGCATCCCCCTGGCAGACACACCCCACAGACCCCATTTCACGCCGTGCATGGGGGGTGAATCATTTATTACCAAGTACCTTCAGCCTGCATATCCCTGCTCCTCCTCCTCCTCGCTGCTGTCCTGGACGAGGCCGAGGTCCACAGGGCCGCAGGCGAGGCAGGTGCCCATCGTCTCCCTCCAGCAGGGCTCGCAGTACAAGGCGCTGCAGTCGGGATTGGGGCAGGGCCGGTGCCGGGGCGTCTCGGGTGTCCCACACAAGGTGCAGCTCCGGCGCAAGCAGCGGCGCAGCCAGGGCCAACGCCGGCAGCACCACTGCAGCAGCAACGTCCCCTGCGGCGAGGACGGGACCATGTGGGGCTCGGCCAGAACGGCTGCAGGGCCAGGGGACAGTGGCAACCCCACCCAGCACCCCGTGTCCCTGTCCCCACTCACCAGCCCGGGGGGCTGCCGTGCTTTCCGGGCTACGCGCCCGCGCTGCAGGTGCAAGAAATTCTTCCGCTGCCGCAGCAGTTTGTTGTACAGGAACAGCACCCGAGTCTTCTCCCTCTGTGCCAGCAAAGACTGTGAGGAGTGGGTGGTTGGGGACACAGCCCACCCAAAACCGACCCCAGAACCCACCCCCAGGCTGTGCCCAGCCCTCGCACTGCTCACCTTGGGGAAGTAGAAGGCGGCGATGGCGCGGCGCAGGCGGAACGGGTAGACCTGGGCCAGGCAGAGCAGGGCCAGCGCGCCCAGGGGCAGGCAGGTGTTCAGGTACTGCTGCCTCGTCATCCCGCTGGGCTGCGGCAGGCAGGCTGGGGACAGGGCATCCGTGTGAGCCCGTGGCAGCAGCCCCTGGCCAGGCCTGGGGCAGGGGGTCCCATCCGTGGCAGGGGCTTACCGAGGTTCGAGGTCTCCACTTCGGAGTCGAAGGAGGTGTTGAGGGCCCCGATGGTGCTCCGCAGCAGCTGCGCCATCAGGGATGTGCCCATCACGTTCACAGACAAGTGGTGGCNGGTCCCTGCATTGCTGAGGGGCATGGTGGGGCCATGGGCCTGCCCTCCAGGGCCGTGAGCTCACTTTGGTAGGAATACTCTACAAAGGAATGATGCTGGATGATGCTGAGAATGCTGAAGATGAAGTGGTCCAGGCCACAGACAAAGAGGAGGAAGAGCAGGAGTGGGATGCACCTGAGCAGCTCTAGCACCTGCAGGGAGCAGGAGAGCTGTCACAGCCTGCTGTCCCCAGCCCTGACCCCCTTACTGCCCCCAGCCCCTCACCATGTGCTGCAGCTCAGGCCGCTGCACGGCCGGGTGGCACGGGAAGATGAAAGATGAGGTCTCCTCCCGGAGCAGGGGCAGCAGCGTCTGCTTCTTCTGGGAGGGGGGCAAGGGGTGGCTCAGTGCAGCCTCTGGGACACTCCACTGGGGGTGACAGGGCTGCCCTGCACCCCTTTCCCCCTGCCCAACCTGCTCTCCACGCCGGGCATCGATTTGGCGGAAATAGGTGGTGATGTAGCAGTTGTCAAAGCCGATGTCGTGACAGTATTGATAGGTGTAGTAGAAGGCCCTGGTGAGAGAGGATAGGTCTGGGGGGAAGGAGGCACTGTGTGCAGCCTCCAGGACCCCTCCCTTGTCTTCATGTGCCCCCTTGACCTGCTGCCAAAGAAGGCCCTCACCCCTCTGTGCCCCGCAGCTGGCACAGGGGTGTCACCCCCACCCCCTGACCATCCCAAGGCTCACGAGAAGAAGACGAAGAGGAAGGTGAAGGACAGCAGCAGGCGGAAGAAGGAGACGGCCAGGCCCAGGCGGGCGCCTTCCTCCCGCAGCTGCGAGGTCACCTCCTCCCGCAGCTGCTCCGCTATCTCGGTGCCCACCAGCATCTCATGGTGTTCCTCCTATGGCAGAGGGGTCGTGGGGCAGGGCAGGACCCGGCCCCCACCCTGGCCATGGGCATAGGGGACAGGCACCTACCTGGTAGCCAATGCTGGCGCTGAATTCCTGGCTGAGGCTGTTGACGGAGCTGTTCACCTGGTCATACATCTGCCCGAAGTTCCCATCCACGGGGATCCTCTCCTCACACCAGTAGCTCATGACTGCAGAGATGGAACAGGGATGGTGGCGGCTGTGGCTGCCATGCCAGGGGCTGCAGGGGTGGAACTGGATCTGCCCCTCCAAGGGAGCACAGGGTCAGGGTCACCTACGTTTGACCGACTGGCAGAGGAACCCGAACTGCATGGGCAGGCAGACGAGGTGGTTGATGAGGGGCACGGTCACTTGTTTCATACAGGTCTTGTACATTTTCTGGAAATGGTCTCTGCAGCGCTGCAGGCCCCTCTCGATCACAGCTGTGGGGCAGGAGCCCTCAGCTGCCTGTGCAGCCCCAGCCCCACTGGCCCAGCCCCCAGCCGGGGTGCCCTGTGGGGACAGCACTGGGATCTGGGGCAGCCCCCTCCCCACGTGCTGCCAGTCCCTGCCCACCCCACTCACTGGCACAGCGCAGTTTGGTCTTTGTCTCATACAGCTCCTGGGTGCTGGGGGCCCGCTGGGTGCCTGTGGCTGGGTGTTGCCGCAGGTCGTAGCCCTCCTCGCTGGCCAGCTGCTCGTTCAGCTCCACGAAGGCGTGCGAGACGTTCTGCATCTCAGTGTTGAGCATCTCCGCGCTCCTCTGCCAGGGCACACACACAGACACAGGCAGAGGCTCGGTCCTTCTCCCCCGGTCCCCCAGCACCCACTGCCCCAGACCCCGCCTCACCACCAGCTCTTCCATGACTTGGCGCAGGGGGGCTGTAGATGCCTGCCAGAGATGTCCTGTGTGGTTGACCTGTAGCTCCACCACACACTCCATCGAGCGCTTCGTCTCCATCAGGTTGTGCCAGAGGTTGGCCCCGGGTCCTGGTGGCAGCAGGGGTGGCTCAGAGCCCGCCAGCTCCCAGGACCCCCCTGGGGGACACAGGGATATGGGGGGACCCTACCATTGTAGATGGCAGCGAAGACAAAGGAGAGAACATAGAGCCGACCCTCCTTTCCCAGGAACTTGGGGACCATGAGCAGGTTGGCACAGCGGAAGTGGGGGGACGTGGCCCAGCCCAAGGCAGTCACCCCTGTGCAGAGCAGAGAGCTGACCCCATGGTCCCACAAAGAACTCCCTGGGGCTCCTGACAGCCTCCATCGCCTCAGTTCCCTCCCTGCCCCATCCTCACCTGTCAGACCCCAGGTAAACTTCACCCTCTGTGTCTCTGGCAGGTCCAGAGGCATGATGAGGAGATGGCAGAGCCCTGAAACACCCAACAATGTGTCCTGAGCTCCCAGTGCCACCAGCCCCATGCTGTGCCCGGCACCAGGACGCACTCACCAAGGCCAAGGAGCATCCCGAAGCCAGCGCCCAGGAAGACTTTGCTGCAGCGATACTCGTCCGGCCGGCTCCAAAGGAACCGGCTGCACGGGCCAGGCAGGACCGAGACCACCACTCGCCTCAGGGCTGGGTGGGGAGGGAGGTGTCAGCCCTGCCTGCTCCCACTGCCCACAGGCAGCCCTGGCTGGGAGAGGAGTGGGAGCGGAGCTCACTTGTGTTGGGGGGTTTCTGCCTCCCGCGTATCTCAATCCCAGCCAAAGGCACTTGCCGAGGGACCACTGGCTCCACCACTCCAAAAGCAGGAATGTTCTCCTGGAGCTGAGGACGGTGGGATGCTGCCCTAGACCTGCTGCCAGTGGGATGCTCCAATGAAGTGGGAACGTGGCTGGGTGTCTGCAAGACCACCACCTCCTGCAGCTCTCTGTCCCTTCTCTCAACCTGCTCCTTGTAGTCAAAGTCGGGTCTGGCAGTGGGGAGACAAGTGTTAGGGACGAGCATTCCCAGTGCTGGAAGGGAGGGGGGACATTGCCACCCCCACAGCCAGCCCTCACCTGGAGAGCATCCCCTCGCTCTCCTCCTCCTCCAGCTGGTCTTGCAGTCGGCTGGCCGTTCTGAAGGGGAGTCTCCGGCCCTTTATCATGTCCTTGATGCGCTGCAGCAGCAGCCGCCCTTGCTCCTGGCCCCGCAGTGCCCGCACAGCACCCAGCCACAGCCCCGGTGTCTCCTCATCACTGGAGTCCCTGCAGGGGCAGAGAGGGCAGGAGTGAGCTGCAGCTCCCCCACACCCGCTGCAGCCCCCCAGGCTCGGGTGGGCTCCCGGCACCCCTGTGCTCACATTTCCTCATCCCCAGAGTCCGGGTAGCTCAGGGGGGCCATGCAGATGGAGCAGGTGTTGTTCAGGGCTCTGAAGCACTCGCTGCAATACAACCCTGCAGAAAATGGGGCTGTCAGGGGGGACGTGGAATTTTCTGGGGAGGAGGTCCCCAAGCTGTGGGGGCTTCTACCTTTGCAGCCGGGTGTGACGCAGGCGCTGAAACCCGGCTGCTCTGCTATCCCGCAGATCAGGCAGTGCTTGCGCTGGATGCCCAGGAGGCGAGCAAGGCGGACAAGGACCGGGAACCTGCAAGCACGGAGCAATGATCCACGGGGCAATGCCATCTCAGAGGTCCTTGCCACAGACCCCCAGGGATGATGCTGCCCTTTTCCATCCCCTGGAGGAGCTTACCTGGAGATGAGGATAAGGAAGAGCCTGCTTTTCCCGGTATCAGCCAAGCGCCGTGTGCCAACTCGGCACAGGGCAAATGCCAGCCATTCCCGCCGTGCCCGGATGATGTTGTGGAGGAAGGCCAGGCGCTCCTGGCATGGAGGGGATGGGGTGAGGGCAGCTGGCTGCTGAGCGAGTGTAGAGGGACACACACACACACAGGGCACTTCTCACCTGCTCACGGGATGGGAAGTAGGCGGCACACACTGCCCGGCGGAGGCGTGCCATGTAGGAGCCGAAGATACTGATGAAGAGCCAGATACCGTACAGGATTCCTGGTGGGAAGAAAACGAGTTACGTTGGAGTGGCACCCCCACACACCCCCACACCCACCTGGGTCGTTGAGGGTGCAGCACCGCTGGTCTGCACACCTATGGTGATGTAGGTGCTGTGGTCGGGCTCCGCGGGCTCAATGAGGCAGACCTGGGACAGCACCGAGACCTTGCCCTCCTGCAGCGTGTTGAAGGCAGAGACCAGATCCTGGAAGATCTCACTGGTGTAGCCCGTCCCGTTGACACTGATGGTCATTGTCGATGGCGCTGTGGGCGAGCAGCTCAGTCCTGGGGCCATCCCACAGCCCTGACCCTCAGCCAGCAGAGCACCCAAGGGTGCTGCTCACCCCTGGCAATGATCTCCGTGCTCAGCTGGTGCCGGAACAGGTCAAGCAGCCAGAAGATGCTGTAGTCAGCCAGAAGGATGCTGAGCCCCAGCAGAACATGGCGCAGGAACCCAAACAGCTGCAGCCCATACTGGCGTCGCTCCCTCTTTGATAGCCACAGCGCACCTGGATGGCCACAGGAGCACCATGAGGCCATGTCAGGGGACTCCGGGCTGGGCTGGGGGATACCCTCGGGGGTGGGGCTGACCGGGGGGGATGTAGCGGCCCCTCTCCAGCACCGACAGGGGCAGCACGGTGGGTCTGCCCTGCTCCGCACACCGCAGGTCCAGCTCTACAAAGCGCCGCGTGATGTAAACGTTGTCAAAGGTGTCATCCCGCAGGTAGCGGCGCCGGTACCGCATCGCGCTGGGGGCACAGTGGGGAAGCTGAGCACCTGCACACCAGGTCCCCGTCCCCATGGGTCACCAGGTCAGGACCCCTGCCCACTCACTGGTAGCACAAGTAGAGGATGGCCAAGAAGGAGATGTAGGAGAAGAGCTCTAGGGCGCGGTGGTAGGGCTCCATGTGCTGCTGCACAGCCTCCATCATGTCTGCAGACACCTCCCCCAGGCTCTTGCTGGCATTGAGGCTGACGCTGAAGTGGTGCACGACCGAGATGTTGAACTCAAACTCAGCGCGGACACGGTTCAGGGCATCCGTGAGGGCTGCAGAGGTGACAAGAGGTGCTGCGTGTTGCAGTGAGAGCCAGAAGAGAATGCGGAGAAGGAGCCCCGACCCCCCATGGCACCGGGATACTCACGGGCTGCAGCATTGGTCCGGATGAATGTCTGGATGTACTGAGGGATGACGCAGAACACAGCAGCAACTGCAGAGAGAGGGATCTCTGCTACGGCTGGGCCCCCGTGATGGGGACAGATCTGCCCCATCACCCCATTAGACCCCCGTGGCAGAGGAACAGGGACTCACGAGCACTGACCACGCCGCAGAGGACCTTGAAGCTGAGGACAACATAGCAGATGTGGAAAAAGAAGGGGAGGGCGCGCTCACAGCTGTCCTTGGCCTTGTCCATGTAGCGAAAGCAGCTACTCTGGGGTGACCCCAGCTCGCGGTTACAGATGTTACCAACCTTCGCCAGCCACTGCCAAACATTGCGCAGGGCCCGGGCTGTGGGCAGAGAGTGGGCATTGGAGACGAGGACGGACTGAAAGCAGAGAGGGGAGTGCTGGGGGTGGGGACACCCCCGGGGACACCACTCACCAACGTGTCTGGTGGAGTCCATGATGGAGCGGAAGAACTTGCGGACACGGTCACCCACCACCTTGGCATTCTGGCCAATGTCCTTGATTTTCTTCTGCAAGTCTGCAGAGAGAGGGGACACCTGAGCATACCCCAAAGAGTGAGGGTAGCCTGGGGCTGTCTGTGGCTCCCCCAGGAAGGGCCCCTCCAGTCCCTCTGCCTTCCCCCAGCCCCCTGCTCACTCAGCAGTGGCTCCTTGGCGCGTTGCAGCCGCTCGGCCGTCTGGTTTTGGGCCAGTTCAGCCCCACATGACAGTGCCTTGGCGACCTGAGAGACGTTGTGCAGGAGATTGGTGCCAGGGCCTTGCACGGTCAGGCACAGCGCCAGCATCATGATCAGCATCTTCCCCTCCCCTGCGAAGACAGAGCAGTCCTGAGGCTGAGCCAGGAGCCAGCATCCCCCAGCACCCCCAGCTCCCAGCACAGGACCCATGGCTGCTCACTGGTGAAGAAGTGTGGCAGTGCCAGCAGCACAATCATCCGTGTCTTCATGGAGAAGGCCATGCCCAGCCCCAGCCCCGCGCCCAGGATGACGGTGATGCTCAGGCAGTACCAGACATTGTGGCCCTGCACCAGCAGCACCAGAGCCCCATAAATGCTGGCCAGAGCCAGGCCCAGCGTGAAGCCACCAATGCTGCGGGCAAACTCCTGGGCCTTGCTCAGCTCCTCTGGCTGGCGCTTGGCCCCAGGCTGCAGGGCCCGGTTCTTGCGCTGGCCCTTCCAGCCCCGCAGGGCTCTGCCCAACCCCAAGACCAGCCCCATGCTGAGGCTCCTGCTGCTCCCTCCGGCTTTCTCTCCGTGTGATAACAGCAGACTGAGTGAGCAGTTTCCAACGTGCTGCTTGCAGGGGTCCCACCGTTGTCAGTTCCTGCGTGACAGTTTCCGTTGCTTTCGGAACACTTCAGCAGTGTCAGTTGCACTCTGTTGCGGTGGGTGCTGCTCACCCTGATGTTCATCTTCCAAATACAGAAATTCTATGTAATTATGTGTCAGTAATTGCAGCTTTAATAAGCCTCAGCGCTTGTAGAGAGAAGAAACTTGAGCCAATACATCAGTGGGAACCAGAGCCCATGGAACACTGAACACACGGACCGAGGACACTTGGCCACACAGCCACGAGGTGGAGAGGAACAAACAAGGCCAGCCATCAGTCGAAAGGGCAAAGTGGGTAATTGCAGCAAGGGAAGATCACGACCACAGGGTCAAGAAACCAACTGACCAAAAGGAGAAAACTGAGCATGCAGCCTAATTAGCATAAGAAGCGAGAGAATCATTTAACCAATAGTAGAGAAAATACTAATTAATACTAATTAATGAGGAACTGTGTAACTTGCAGACCATGAATGTTTAATACTTGTTTGCTAAAGTGTAGAAATAGTGAACACTTTGCTCACTGGGGGTTGCGTTGGGGATTGACCCCCCAGCACAGAACTGAAAATAAATCATATCCATCGGCTGTGGGTGGGATTGGCCTCTTGCACACCAGGGGAAGGAACCCATTTCAGGACAACATTCTGGTGACCCAGATGGGATGGCCATAATGCCTTTGTTGGATCATCTTCCTGCACCCAGTAATGGAGAATGGGATTGAGCAGGACTCCTGCGGTGTCTCGGGCTGCGAGCGGTGCCGGAGGGAGGTGGGAGCTTGCGTCTTGCCGGTGGTCCCGCAGGTCCCAGCCCCCTCCAGGACAGCAGCAAGGAGGGGGCCCTGGCAATGAAGGCTGCAACCCCCATGCATGGCATGCAGTGGGGTCTGTGGGGTGCATCTGCCAGGGGGTTGAAAGGGGGTGTAGGGGAGGATGGAAGTGGGGGGTCTTCTGTTGTGGACAGGTGAAGATGGGGCTGTGTGGTGTCTGGGTAATGAGGGTGGGGGTCTCCGCTGTCTGGGATGATGAAGGTGGGGGTCTCCATTGCACAAGGAGATAAAGGCAGGGGTGTCTGGAGCATGAGATGGTGACGGTGGGGTGTCTCTGCTGTGATGTGGGGGTCTCTGCTGCCCTGGGAGATGGAGGCAGGGGGCTCTGCCAGCTGGGGTGGTGAAGGTGAGGGTCTTCAGTGCACGGGATGATGGAGGGGTCTCCAGAGCATGAGATGGTGAAGGTGGGTGCCTCTGCTCTCNTGTCCTTGATTTTCTTCTGCAAGTCTGCAGAGAGAGGGGACACCTGAGCATACCCCAAAGAGTGAGGGTAGCCTGGGGCTGTCTGTGGCTCCCCCAGGAAGGGCCCCTCCAGTCCCTCTGCCTTCCCCCAGCCCCCTGCTCACTCAGCAGTGGCTCCTTGGCGCGTTGCAGCCGCTCGGCCGTCTGGTTTTGGGCCAGTTCAGCCCCACATGACAGTGCCTTGGCGACCTGAGAGACGTTGTGCAGGAGATTGGTGCCAGGGCCTTGCACGGTCAGGCACAGCGCCAGCATCATGATCAGCATCTTCCCCTCCCCTGCGAAGACAGAGCAGTCCTGAGGCTGAGCCAGGAGCCAGCATCCCCCAGCACCCCCAGCTCCCAGCACAGGACCCATGGCTGCTCACTGGTGAAGAAGTGTGGCAGTGCCAGCAGCACAATCATCCGTGTCTTCATGGAGAAGGCCATGCCCAGCCCCAGCCCCGCGCCCAGGATGACGGTGATGCTCAGGCAGTACCAGACATTGTGGCCCTGCACCAGCAGCACCAGAGCCCCATAAATGCTGGCCAGAGCCAGGCCCAGCGTGAAGCCACCAATGCTGCGGGCAAACTCCTGGGCCTTGCTCAGCTCCTCTGGCTGGCGCTTGGCCCCAGGCTGCAGGGCCCGGTTCTTGCGCTGGCCCTTCCAGCCCCGCAGGGCTCTGCCCAACCCCAAGACCAGCCCCATGCTGAGGCTCCTGCTGCTCCCTCCGGCTTTCTCTCCGTGTGATAACAGCAGACTGAGTGAGCAGTTTCCAACGTGCTGCTTGCAGGGGTCCCACCGTTGTCAGTTCCTGCGTGACAGTTTCCGTTGCTTTCGGAACACTTCAGCAGTGTCAGTTGCACTCTGTTGCGGTGGGTGCTGCTCACCCTGATGTTCATCTTCCAAATACAGAAATTCTATGTAATTATGTGTCAGTAATTGCAGCTTTAATAAGCCTCAGCGCTTGTAGAGAGAAGAAACTTGAGCCAATACATCAGTGGGAACCAGAGCCCATGGAACACTGAACACACGGACCGAGGACACTTGGCCACACAGCCACGAGGTGGAGAGGAACAAACAAGGCCAGCCATCAGTCGAAAGGGCAAAGTGGGTAATTGCAGCAAGGGAAGATCACGACCACAGGGTCAAGAAACCAACTGACCAAAAGGAGAAAACTGAGCATGCAGCCTAATTAGCATAAGAAGCGAGAGAATCATTTAACCAATAGTAGAGAAAATACTAATTAATACTAATTAATGAGGAACTGTGTAACTTGCAGACCATGAATGTTTAATACTTGTTTGCTAAAGTGTAGAAATAGTGAACACTTTGCTCACTGGGGGTTGCGTTGGGGATTGACCCCCCAGCACAGAACTGAAAATAAATCATATCCATCGGCTGTGGGTGGGATTGGCCTCTTGCACACCAGGGGAAGGAACCCATTTCAGGACAACATTCTGGTGACCCAGATGGGATGGCCATAATGCCTTTGTTGGATCATCTTCCTGCACCCAGTAATGGAGAATGGGATTGAGCAGGACTCCTGCGGTGTCTCGGGCTGCGAGCGGTGCCGGAGGGAGGTGGGAGCTTGCGTCTTGCCGGTGGTCCCGCAGGTCCCAGCCCCCTCCAGGACAGCAGCAAGGAGGGGGCCCTGGCAATGAAGGCTGCAACCCCCATGCATGGCATGCAGTGGGGGCTGTGGGGTGCATCTGCCAGGGGGTTGAGAGGGGGTGTAGGGGAGGATGGAAGTGGGGGGTCTTCTGTTGTGGACAGGTGAAGATGGGGCTGTGTGGTGTCTGGGTAATGAGGGTGGGGGTCTCCGCTGTCTGGGATGATGAAGGTGGGGGTCTCCATTGCACAAGGAGATAAAGGCAG
>VZTF01006882.1:0-10749 GCA_013397755.1 Cnemophilus loriae | reverse complement strand
CGCCCATGGGCGAGACTGAGACGGGGAGCACCTCCCGGTGGGACCGAGCCCCCGAGCATCCCCGACAGCACCGAGCCCCCAGGTAGTGCCGAGCAGGCGAGCGTCCCCCAGTGTACCGAGCCCCCGGGCATCCCCACCGGCACCGAGCCCCGAGTAGTACCTCCCGATGGTACCGAGCCCCGGTGGTACCGAGCTACCGGGCAGCCCTGGGTGTTGTCGAGCGGGTGAGAAGCGCTGGGGGTGCTGAGCTCTGAGTGGCACTGAGCCACCGGGCACCCCTGGTGGTACCGAGCCCCGGGCAGCACACAGCAGGTGAGTGCCCCAGCTGGTACTGAGCCCCGGGTGCCCACGGGGGGCACTGAGCCGCTGAGTACCCCCAGTGACACCGAGTCCCGAGTCCCTGGGCATCCCTGGGTGCCACCGGGACAGCGAGCACACCTGGGTGGCGCTTAGCCCCAGGCACTGCTGGTGGCACTGAGCACCGGGTGGCATCCAACACGTGAGTCTCTCAGTGACACCAAGCTCTGGGTGTTCCTGCACCAGTGGGCAGCCCTGGTGGCACCAAGCCAGTGGGCACTCCTGGTGGCACCAAGCCCCTGGTGGAGCCAAGCTGGTGGGCAGTCCTGGTGCCGCCAATTTCCTGGTGTTACCCACCTGTGCTAAGCCTGAATGCCCTTGGTAGCACTGAACTCTGGGCATCCTCTGGTGGCATCAAGCTGGTGGGTGGCACTCTCGGAGCTGTGGGTTCCATGGTGGGTGTCCCCTCTGGTGGCGGCCACTCCAGCCCATACCCTGCCATTGGTGCTGCCTGTGAACTTTGCAGTCACTAGTGGGCCAGGATCTGGCTCCATCCCTCTTCCCAACCTCCTCCATTTTAGGTATTTTCCAGCTCAGGGCTGCTCAGGGAGCAGGGGGCAGGGTCAGGATCCTGGGGCCTCCCTGATGGAGGTCCTGTGCTCTGGGCTTGCTGGACTGGGGCAGACGGGCACATGATGGGCAGGGCTGGGGGTACAGGTGCTGCCTTGCTCCCATCTTGTGAATGGGAGAGGTGGGACCCCACCACCCATGGGTGCCCCAGGAAGAGGGACTCTGTGTCCCCCTCTGCTGGGTCAGGCAGGGCCCCGTCCCTCCAGCCCTTGGCCCTGCCCAGACCCGCCCCAGCCGGCGTCGCTCGTGGGATGCTCTGAGTCAGCAGGAGTCTGTGCTCCATCCTGCCCTCGAGGAGCCCCCAGCCTGAGTGGGGGGTCAGGTGCTCAAGCCCACCCCTTGCCAGCGCTGCCATCCCGGTGCTGAATGTTCTGGTCTCTGCCGGGATTCTGCACAGTCTGTGAACACCGGCTGCACCGGGGCCGACATGGGGGCAGAGGTCTGCCTGCCAGCCCCTCTTTTCCATCGCCTGTCCTAAATGCTCAGGACCAAGCGTGTGCACACGCATTTGCGTGTTCATGTGTGTGCCAATGCGTGTGCACGTGTATGTGCCTGCACAGCTGCTCCACCCTGGCCTGGCCGCACTTGCTGTCGGCACAACCATGAGCTCACGGCATCCCCACTGCTGCGCCAGTACCTGGGCTGGGCCCCATCCCCTGCCCACCCTGCCACCAGAATCGGCCCCGTACCCCTGCCCCGGCCGCCACCCCCTGCCAGCACCGTGCCGGGGCGGGAGCGTCCCACCGCACGGCCCCCCCACCGGCGTGTCATGTCCGATCAGCGGCGAGGCGGGTGCCTGGGGCGAGGGGCTTTGTGCCTGGGCAGCGTGGCTGTACAACGGCCTCCGGCCGCGGTGGCCGAGCCCATTCAGCTCCAGCGGCCTGCGGCTAATCTGAGCTGATGCCTGGCTGCGTGGCGCGGGCGGTGTCCGGTCGGTGGTTTTGGGAAAAGCCCGGCTCCCTGCTCCGCTGGGGCAGGAGGCGGCAGGGCACCCCTCCCAACGGACCCCCGGCTTCCCGGCTCGTCCTGCCCGGCAGGTTCCTGCGGGACGACTACTCCATCCAGGTGGCCATCAATGACTACCTGGACATCTACTGCCCGCACTACGAGGGGGCGGTGCCCGCCGGCCGGGCAGAGACCTTCACGCTCTTCATGGTGGACCGGGAGGGCTATCGCGGCTGCTACGAGACCCCCGGCGCCTTCAAGCGCTGGGAGTGCAACCGGCCCCGGGCGCCCTTCGGGCCTGTCCGCTTCTCCGAGAAGATCCAGCGTTTCACCCCCTTCTCGCTCGGCTTCGAGTTCCAGCCGGGGGAGACCTACTACTACATCTGTGAGTCCCATCGGGGTGCTGCGGGGGCTGCACTGGGGTCACGGCACTTTGGGGTGCTGGGTGCAGTCCTCGGGGTCAGAAGATGTCGGGGGTCTTGAGTGCAGCTCCCCAGGGTTGGGTCTCACCAGGGTCCCCATGGAACCGAGTTTAGGGCACATGGCGGGGTCAGGGTACATCCGGGATGTCACTGAGGTTAAGGGGAATGTGGGGGTTCTGGATGATGCCAGGGTTGAGGTGCAGGGGGCTCTGGATGTCCCAAGGGTGGGGGTACAAGGGGATAGAGATGCAAGGGGTGTCTGGATGCCCTGGGGTAGGAGATTTACAGGGGTGTGGGGTGCAGAGGGGTTCTGGATGCCCCTGAAGGGGGGGGGCACAAGGGGATTNGGTGCGGGGTGGGCTCTGGGTGCTCCGGGGTGGGGGCGCCGTCCCCGCGGTCCGCCGGGAGGGGGCGCCCCCAGCCCGCGCTGAGCCGCCGCCGGGGGGTCCCGGGGGGGCCGCGCCGGAGGGTCCCCGCTGACCCCCCCTGCCCAGCCGTCCCCAGCCCCGAGAGCGCCGGGCGATGCCTGAAGCTGCGCGTGACCGTCTGCTGCCGAGGCACCAGTGAGTCCGGCTGCGGGGGCTGTGCCCCAAAACTCGGGGGCTCCCCGCCCCCGGGGCAGACCAGTCCCCACTGGGGGGTACCGGAGCCTCGGGGGCGACTCCAGGTAATGCAGGGGAGCCGATCCCTGACAACGGTGGGGATTTTTTCAGCGCCAGAGCCGGTGACAGAGGTGCCCAATTCCCAGCCCCGAGGGCGCGGGGGCCCCGAAGGTGAGTATGGAGGGGGCTGGGAGGCCGGGAACCGGCTCACCCTGACCACTGCTTCTATCCTGGCAGATGTAGTGCCTGCCCGGGGCACCGCGGTCCCATCACAGCCCTGCACCCCGTGCCTGGCGCTCGTGCTCCTGGCCCTGCTCTGGATCTGACCCTGGCGCTGCCCGTGGTGGGGGGATGGGCTCCTCTGCCCCAACGCCTCTTCCAGACTCTTCCTCACAGCCAACCCCCCCAAGCCCGTGGGGCAGCCCCAGGCCATGACCTGCCTGCCGGACCTCCGCAAAGCCGAGCTGGGGCCGGGAGCTCCGGGCTGGAAGGTGAGGGGCAGCGAGGGCTCCGGGGCAGTGGGTGAGCCTGCTGCCCTGAAGAATCCCTGGACGGGGCTCTCTCCCTCTCAGGGCCATCGCTTGCCACCGGCATCGCTGCACGTCAGGATTGCCACGAGTCAGCATCGCCGAACGCTGGGATTGCCGCACCTTGGCACTGCCCCACCGGCCACCTGCCCCGGTGCTGGGGTCCCCCAGCGAACGCCTGCTCTGCCCCACGACCATCACCTCATCTCGTGCCTTTCCCCACGGACCCCCTGCCCCTGGGGCCCAGGGACCCCCAACCCCGGAGCGGGGCAGCACCTCTGATGGCGGCATCTGCCGCTGCCATGTCCTCCTCCAGCGAGGACACACTGATCTGTCTTCTGGGAAGACGCCTTCCTCCGTGCCCTCGGTTTGGTTTTAACCCCTGGTAGTGACTGAGCAATACAGTATTTGCAAGATCGCTGCGCCTCGGGTGTGCGGCCCCCCACCGTCCCTCTGCTCGTGCCCCCCATCCCTGCACCGGTGCCAGGGCGGCTCCTGCAGGGGGGTCCCCGCCCCTCGCTCCCTGCACAGCCTTTATGGCCAAGGGCTTAATTGCAGCAGTTTGGTATTGAGTCGTCAGCTCCTGTCACCGGAGAGCTTTAATTACAGACGAGCTGCCGGTAATTAACACCTGGCGGTGGGATGAGCACTGGGACAGGGGGTGAGGGGGTAGTGGGCTTGGGAGTCACTCACCCAAAGCCCCCAGACAGGCACCCTGGTCCGTCTTGCCACCCTTGGGTGTGGTTGGGGTGCCCACAGAGCAGCCACTCTCTGTCCATCTCTCCATCTGCTACGCACCCCATAAGATGCACCCCCGAAGTGGGGACTGTGGGGAGCTGCAGGGTTTCCCCCTTCCCGAGTGGGCACCCAGGCTGCTGCGGGGGCTGGTCCCATGGACCGGATCCCTGTCAGAGTCATGGCTCTGGCGCAGCCACATGCTCCAGGCTTGCCAGCTGGCAGGAGAGTTCCCTGAGGCTGTTGGTCCCCCATCCCATGAGTGCAGCCCCCCACTTGTCCTCCTGGGGGGCTCAAGAGGAGTCCAGTCTCCCCGGGCTGCCGGCAGCGGGGTCCCCCAGCCCCTCGCCACGCAGGCGTTGCCGGCCGCCTGCCGCAGTGGTGCCGGGCACGTCAGACAGGTTTTATGGCTTCTGGGAGAAAGAAGCTGCTTGGCAAGAGGCTAAACGAAAGCATCGACCGTGCCGCTCCCCTCCCCCAGCTCCGCTGCCTGCCCTTCCCCCACTGCACCCTGCACCCCATCCTGCACCCCGCCCTGCATCCCATCCTGCACCCCAGCTCCGCAGGGAGGGGTACCCCATCCCCACGGGGGACACAGAGGCTGCCTAGTGCAGAGGGGGGCAGGTCCTGTGGGACTCTCCCCCCAGGAGGGGGTGAGACCATCTGGGGGACATCGTACTCAAAGGACCCCCGTGTAGGATGGTGGGTGGGGCATCCCCCAAAGTACCCACCTGCGGGCATGCTGGGGGGCAATGGTGCCTGTAGGACCAGTGTGTGGGGGCATCAGGGGTGATGGTGACTTGTGGGACCCCCACGCAGGGATGATCGAGGGCTGTACCCTGCGGGACCCCCATGCAGAGACTGCAGGGGACAACCATGACCTGTGGGATCCCCATGCAGGGATGCTGAGGGGCTGCGCTCTTTAGGGCCCCATGCAGGGATTCTGGGGTGCTGTGCCCTGTGAGATCCCCATGTGGGGATGCTGGGTGTGGGCATCCCCCAAAGGACCCCCATACAAAGATGCTGGAGGACAACTGTGGCCCGCAGGACCCCTATGCAGGGATGTTGGTGGGCTGTGCCTTGTGGGAACCCATGCAGGGGTTCCGGGGGGGGCTGCTCATTGCACCGCCCCTTCCCCAGACACCCAGATGAGGCCAAGGGGTCCCTGTGGGACCCCTGGGGTGGGTGCTAGGTCTGGGCACAGCAGGGTCCTGTCCTTGAGCCGGCGCTGTTTGGTATGCGGGAGCTGCCACCAGCTTCAAATCCCATCGACTTCCAATGAGCAATGCCATCAATAACGGCTAATTGATGGCGCGGCCGCTCCAAATCAGATTCCCCGTCCCCTGAATCCAATTGATGGCTCCGCACCCCGCAGCCGCCGCGGCAGAAATTGAATCTATTCAAGGAATGGGCTCCATTAGCCCATCCCTTCTGTCTCGCCACCCCCCTGCCTCGGGGCCGCCCCTACCCCCTCCGTGCCACCCACACCAGCCGGGCTGCTGAGGTGCCATGGGGAGGAGTGTGGGGTGAGGACGTCAGGTGCCCCAGGTGGGTGGGAGTTAAACCTTCAGAAACTGGGAAGGAAAAATTTATCGCCTGGAATAGCAAGTGATGGGAAATGGTAATAGGCAGCACTGAGATGGAGAGCAGGATAAAGAGCCATGTCATGCCAGGGGCTGGGAGCTGCAGCGGGCAATGAGGGGGGAATACAGCATGGCCATGCAGCCCCATGCCCTGGCTCACTGTCAGGACAGGGACCGTGGATGCACCATGGCACCAGGATGAGCCTGGGCACAGTCCCTGAGCTCCGTGGTGCTCCCAGCAGCTTCCACTTCTGGCACCAGATCCCTCACCCGGCCATGCTGCCGGGGTCCCCCCACCGAACCCTGCCATGACAGGGGCTGCAGCGTGCCCCAAACACCCCTCATCACCCCAGGGTGAGGATAAGGTCAGGTACTGCAGCCGTCCCGGGGCAGCCCCAGGACACAGAGGGGACATGGGGCACGGTGCTCTGCCCCGAGGGCTGAAAAGGAGGAGCACGACCCCCCCGGGCAGTGGGGCCCATCCCTGCCTGTTTCCCATGGGCAAAGGGCAACGGCGGCAGCGCCCACCCGAGAGCTGTTGAGAGCATCCTGGAGATGGGAAATGGCTCCGTGTCACCATGGAAACGGGGCCACTGGCTCGACATGCCGAGGGGACACGTGTGCTGAGGGGACACACATGCTGAGCCCTGAGGAGCAGGGCACTGGGAGTGCTGGACATTGGGCACGATGGACTGGACACCAGGCACTGGCTGCAGGCTCCCCAGGACTCTGAGGCCACACCACAGAGCCCATCACCCACCTCAGACCAGCTCCCTCATCACCCAGCGGTCATGGGCACTCTAAGGGATGCCACCCCGGCCTGATGCCACCCTGGCCTGATGCCACTGCAGCCGGGCAGCTCCACACCACCACACCAGCGCTGAGCACAGGGTGTGGGGGCCGGAGCAGCTGTTCCCCGAGCAGCCGCCTGATGATGCGCATCGTCAAGGTTATAATTTAGCAAAACACTCAGCGGGGGCTTGGAGGGAGCTGGCCCGCACCGGTTAATTAACCGGAGCTGCACGCACCAAGCCCGCTCCTGCCATAGCAATGAGGGTGCGGGCACCGGGCTGGCGCGGCACAGGCATGCAGGGGCTGTCGCATCCCACCCGCATCCCGGGGGGCTGGCGAGCAGCTGGCCAGTCCTGGCTGCCAGGTGGGAGCAGCAGGCACTGATGTTTGTGTCCACTCCAGGGCCCAGGGTGGCAGTTGGTGTAGTGGGGAGGGTCAGTGGGGTGTGAGACAGCCTGGCATTGGTGGGTGTGCACATGCAGAGGCACAGGCACAGATGCTGCCTGTACTATCACCATTCCGGGCCAGGGTGGCTGTTTGTCCATGCCTGTGTCCATCTGTCCTGTCATGCCTGTGCCCTTGCACATGCTGGAGTGCACCCCCAGTCTGATGTAATCCTGCTGGACAATAATCCTGCTGTGCCAGAACAGGGATGGGCAGGAGCTGCCCTTGCCACCGGCGCTTCTTGGACTTGCTGCAGACTGAGGGCCTGCATGGTCCCCATGCTGGGACAATCTCCGGATCGCTGGGGAGAATGATTAGGACTTCAATGGTTGGGTGCAAATGACACGGGTCGCCACCCCAGCACAGCGTCCCCGTCTCCAGGGCAGCCAGACAGCGAGGGCAGAGGCCAGGGTAGATGCCCACCCCGGGCAGCACCTCCCAAGGGTGCCCGAGTGGGTGCTGAGGGGCTCTGTGCCAGGGTGTCACCAGGCTCACACCACCTGTGCTCCCCTCTGGCCTCTCTGGGCACCACTGGGAGGATGCCATGGGGATGGTGGAGATGGAGCCCTGGAGTGACTTGGGCCCTGCTCCCCACATCCAACAATCTACCCTGTGCTCCTTTGATCCTCAGGCTGCTAATGAGCTTCCCTGGCAAAGAGCTCGTTAGCCATGGCAGAGCCAGGTGCTGCCTGACCAGCATCTGGCTCCGCTGGGCACGGGGCTGGTGTTCTCTGCTCTGCTGTGGGCAGCTCCTCGGGTCCCTGTGGTCCCAGCCCAGGGACAGGGACAGAGACAGGACGAGACAGTCCTAGCAGCTGGCAGGAGGACTGGCTGGGGTGGCCAAAGGCAAGTGCAGCACAGGCGGGTCGATGCTCTGAATCATTGAGCACAGGAGCACAAAGTGGCTGCGACAGCAACAGCCTGCATGGGGGGCATGGGGCCATGCTCGCATCCGGGCATGGGACCCCCACCTAGCCCAGGTGGAGCAACTGGCCACCAACTGCCGGGCTGCAGGGTCATTGCACTCACCCAGGGGCCTCTGCCACCCCCTCGGGTGGTGGGTGCCAGCAGCACAGGGCACCCCACATCTGCCGGCACCTCTTGGTGCTCTCCTGGCTGTCCCTGATGGTGCCACCAGCACCTCCTGCTCTGTCCCCTGTCCAGCTCCCAACTCCCAGCACCACAGTGTCACCTGGCCAGCAGCACAGGCCTGGGGAGACTGCAGCCAGTGGAGGGACCCCCCATTCTCGCTGTGCCCCCAGCCCCTCTCATGAGCCATTTCCAAGCGATGCATTATTGAAGCCCCCCCGTGCCATCGCTCACGGCCGGCGTGATGGCAGGCGCCGCATCAGCCCTGATGAATATTTCAGGCCCTGAAATCTCCTGCGCCTGCACACTTAGCCCCAGTCCCCCTGCCCCCCCAGCTTACTGGCTCCTTTATTTCCCTGCGCTTCTGCCCAGCACTAAGGGCACAGCACAGCAGGGGCACTGTGTCACCCGGCCCCTCTCCCTGGGGATGGTCACCCGTGCCCGCAGCCGCTGCCTGGAATGGGATGGGGATGGGCTGTTCCCCAGGGGCAGGTGGGCAATGCTGGTGGCCCATTGCCAAGGCAGAGCCGGGGGCATCCTCGCACTGCCAAGCTCAGTGCCAGCTGCGGGCTCCTAGGATGGCTCCTGTGTTTCCTGGGACACCTGTGCCCATCCCCAGCCCTCATTAGGGCCTGAGGGACTGCAGGTCCCCTGGCACCATCACCTGCAGGGTCAGGTCAGGAGAATGGGGACAGCCTAGGGCACAGCACATCGTGGATCTGTCCCTGGCACCCCCAGCCTGGCACCTCCCTGTTTGCTGCCACCTCTGCCAGTGCTCCCAGATGCTGATTGTGGCATGATCTATGTACGGTGGGAGCAGGATATCGATGCTGCTTGTCACTCCTTCATCAGATTAATGTCACTTAGACACCACCAGACACTTCACAGGGAACACCAGGGTGGCATGGCTGGGATGAGCAGAGCATGTTCCAGGGCCAGTGGGGAGCCAAGTGCTGGGGCTGGCAGCCACAAAACCATCTCTGTGTCCTTGTCCCTTGCCGAGGGAGCTGTGGCTGCAGTGGGGCCAGGTGCCAGCCCCCACCGTGCCCGCCCTGCCCAAGCCTCCCACCTGGCATAGCTCTCACACCTTCAGCACACCCATGCCGTGGCAATGTCAGAGCAGCAGGGGCTGGGAGCGAGGCCGGGGCTGCCACTGGCGGATGATATTGGAGTGATCTTGAGGCCAAGGAGGGAGGTTTGCCATGCGGGAGGCGAGGAGAGGAGCCGGCTGAGTCACCCGGTGCCGGCTGCTGACTCAGGCGCTTCCTGCCAGGTAACCTCCGCCGCCGGCGTGTGGGCTGCTGGGACAATGGATGTGGCACAGGGGACAGACGGGACCGCGGCACTGCCTGGCACACCAGTCCAGCGCCCAGGGCGGGCTAAAGTGGGAATGTGAGTGGCTGTGCTGCACCGTGTGGTGACCTGTTTCTACCTGGGATCACCTGCATGCCGGGACACCACCGGGACCGCGGCTGCTGGTCTTGGGAGCTATGAGGAGCTGGTGGCTCGCACCTCCCACCCGGGACCTCTGGGTGCCCACACACCCAGGGCAGTTGAGAATTGGCACAGCGGAGCCTGCTGGAGCCAGGGTTCCGGCAAGCAGGCGTCTGGCGCCCAGGGCAGGAACCCTGCAGCTTCCTCCTGCCGGGCAGCGGGAGCAGCCCCAGCGCCGGGGTGGGCGGGCGGTGGGGCTGGGAACCACGCACGGCTTCATTCAGCGACTCCACGAGGAAGCTGATTTCCTCTGACGGCCCTGGCGCTGCCGCCTGGCACCGCTGCTCCCTCACTGGTGGCCGGTGCTGCGGTGGCAGCTAACCCTCCTCTGCAAGCCCACAAAATCCAGCTCCACATCAATTAACTCAGGCCGCTGAGGTGCTAATTAACGAACCCCTCCCACGTCCCTCTGCGCAGTGGGGCTCACATCTGGTCCCTCTGGTAAGAGGCTGCTCTGCCTGGACCTGTGGCTCACCAGGGAGCTGGCCTGGTGGCTGGTGGCACGACCACCCATCTTCACCTCCCCTGTGTCCACGCTGCACTCCCAAGCCCAGCCCCAGGATGTCCCCCAGGATTCCTCCAGAGCTGGGTCTTCCCACCTCTCCCTGGGAAATGGGAAGGCTCAGACCCTGTGCCCTCCCCGAGGCGATGCTCGCCCGGTGCTCGTCAAGGCACTGGCGCAGCGCAACCATCCGTGAGGCTTCATTCAAATTTAACGACTGACATGGGATATAAAAGTGAAGGGGCAGGGAGGAGCGGGGCTGGGAGCCGGTGGGCACACGGTGTGTGCTGAGTGTGCTCCAGGCATGCCAGCCTGGCAGGACAGACCCATGCCCAAACACTGGCGTGGGGCTGTGAGGGGCTGCCCCAAAGGCTGCCAGGAGCCAGGACAGTTCATCTCCACATGGCCATGCCGGCACTGCCAGCTACCTGCTCCCCAGCCCAGGCCATCCGCCCTGCATGCCTTTGGCATGTTCTTGCCGTGTCTGGCTGGACATGTGCCGGCACCTGGCTCCCGCGGGTGGGTCGGGAGCCCTGAGCTCAGCGCGTTGGGGCCTGGTAGGTGTGGCTGGTGAATATTTCATGCCCGCGTTCACCGAGCCCTTTCTTGGTTACACTCCTGCCTCCTCCCCGCACTCTCACCATGTTTATTTATTTAATGAATTATTTATCGGCTCCCCCTCTCGCT
>VZTF01006880.1:803204-964471 GCA_013397755.1 Cnemophilus loriae | reverse complement strand
ATATTTATATTTAAATTTGGTAAATGCGCTTTCCCTGTGTTCTCACTTCTTGTTTATCCCAAACAAGGTGGAAACTTGCTGCTTTTAAGTGTTTTTTCTTTAATGGATCTCACAGGAATGAAAAAGGAGAGTGGCTGTAGTATTTATTTTGTGAAGAGGGCAGACATTAGCCTTGGGAACAGTGCTTTTAATTATTAGTCACAAACTTTGCTTTCAAGGCTGTACAGAATTGGAGAAAAATCACACATGGAACTGTGCTTGCACAGACAGGAGGTTGCATAACTGGGCTGAGATGATAAAAAGCTGTTGTTGAAATCAAACCTGCACGTCTGTGGGGAACTGTAATTCCCAGTAAAAAATGCAAAGGATACATCTATAACTGAGGGTTGTATCAATGGACTTGTGTAAATAACAAATCATTCCAGTTTTCAAAAGCCTTGCAGAGTAAGAGGTACACTGGTGGCAAATTCAGCATGGCCTTGGCAAGTGCAGTCCTGTGGTCTTTGCAGTCACACAACATTCAAAGCTTTCTTCTTCATCGTCTTCAGCTCTTCACACCCTCCTGGTGAGACTGGCTGAGCCCCCCCAGCCCACACATGTATTTGGCAAGCACTGGGGTGCAAGGAGGAGATTAAACAGAAGTCACTTCTGGGAGCATATATGGGAGGTTTCAGGGTATTTCTGGCTTTCCTCACAGTCAAAAACTTTTTAGACGTAAAAACTTCCAGAAAAATAAATGTTCTGTGTGCTGGTATAAAGAAGTGCTCCTGAGAATGTGTAAGGCAAGCCCTAGAAGGGAGGAGATAAATAACAACAGCTGGAAAACTGTAAGAGGGGAAAAAAAGTAAGAAGGATTAAAGCCAATTAGAGGGGAAAAAACTTTACTCTTGTGCTTTTTAGTACACCTCTTTTAAGGTATATCCTTAGTTGCACTGATTTTCACGAGGTATAATCACATACTTGAAGCTTTTAGAGTTCAATCTTTGAAGTACTTTTCCATATCAGGGTTTTAAAAAAATCCACAAAACCAGTCGTATTGCTGGATTACTTCTTTCCATCCAGCGTTGCAGCATATTCCTGTCCCATCCATCCTCAGGCTTTCCACTTGTGTCTGTAACATTTTGTAAGGATTTCACTGAGGTCAATTAAATTAATCTGGATTTACCCTGACAGTTTGCAGAGCAAGAATTGCTACATCTCATTTTTAAGGGTGCTCTCTTTCCGAACACAGGCCCTGCCTGTAAAGGGGTGGGGGTATTTTTTGGGAGGAGGGTGTAGGACCAGGTGACTGCTGCTGTTTCTTCATCAGTGAATGGACTTTCCATTGGGCCAATCCTCAGAGGGTCACCCAAAGCAGCTTTTCCCATTGGCAGCTAAACAGGGTGTCAGATGTGGAATTGGACTAGAGATGCGGGGTCTGTGGTCATCACAGAGGAGTTGTGTGTGTTCAGTACCACTGGGGCAGGGCGGGAGCCACCCTCCCAGTTCAGGGAGCCCAGGAGGTGCAGGATAACTGCGGAGGGGATGGGAAGGAGTGCACGTCTGACGTGGTGTAGGTGATTCACAGGAGAGCTAAAAATACCTTATTCCCCACCAATGTGGAACAGACATCTTGTTAATTATGCATCTTTCGAGCTTGGTTTGCAAATTGACGTAATAATATATAATCATGACTTACTTAGAGACAAATCAGCATTTGACTTTCAGTTTTGGATAAGTCACCTGCATTCCTGGTGTGTTGTTTTCATGGAGCTCATGCATGGCACTTCATGGTTTTTAGGTCAACAGTGTGAGCACACTGAACAGCTTTTTTCCTCCTATTTCATAAAATTTAACCTAACTCATGGCATTAAGCAACATTATGTGAATCTGATGAGAATGTGCTAGTTGTTACCAGTACATGTGACACGTTCCTTTTTCCTTCAAATCCAGCCAGTCAGTTGTTGCTGAGTTTCTGGATTTGTGTCCATAGCGTCTGTATTACTGACCACATAATACAATAATTTTTGTCAATAAACAAAAATTCCCATGTTGCTCGAGGTAAGATGTGTTTGTGGCACAAGGAAGTGACCCCAGCACTTTGGTACGTAACAAACTGGGGTGTGTGGAAATCCAACACGCTGTAATGTGTGCTTTTCTTTCCTTTTGTTTTTGTTTTTTAAAGAAAAAAAGAAATTCCTTTTGAAAAGTAGAAATAAATCTTAACTGCCTGTTTCCACTGGGATCCACATTCATTTATTTCTCTGTCTGCTTTCTTGCAAAGTCTGTGGTTCTTACATTTATCAAAACTTTTGGTAATCAAGCAGTCTCAAAGCACAAGGCCTGGCAGCCTGACTCCAGTGTCAGGACACTCGCAAGAAGGGAGCACAGAAAGGAGGTGAGAGCTGCACTGTGGCCATTTAATAATCAAAATCAACTGGTTGAGCAGGAAAAGCACATTCTGGGTATTTTTTCTGCTTTGTTGCTCGCATGCTGCTGCTGCTCCAGTTCCACAAAGCTCCCGGGAGTCTCTATAGTTTATAGTACGTGACTCATTGGTCTTTTAACACTGAACTGTTTGACACGGAGATTTTTATTTGTACTTCCATGGAGAAATGTGTGTACAGATAAAGGTTACAGAGGGAGGTGAGTGGTCCTCAAATTGTGTTAACTTGAAAAAGTCTATTCTCCTCTAAAATGTTAAATAGGATGGCAGTGATGTCCCTTCCAGAAGGCTGAGGCTGTGCCTCTGTGGTTTGTGTACATACAGCCAGAATGGAGGCAGAGAAAATACCTTTTACAGGCTGTTTACTTCTCACATAATCAGAATGGCAGTGGAACAACCCATATTTGAAAGTGCCTGCTTTAGAGTGTCTTACTCTAAACCAGACCTGCTTCTCTTCAGCTTGGTTTAGCAAGCAGGTAGCAATATTGAGCAAGGAACGTGACCATACTGCAGTGTTCTTCCCTTCTTCCTTCCCTTTTCCGATCATTACTGTGGTGCCAGCGATCTCAGGTCCTTTGGCCACTGCCTTTTAGGCAGGGTTTTGTATCTATTATTGGTCAGTCTCCAGCAACACTTAATGGGAAGTGCCCTAAATATATTTGCAAATAAACACCTGGAGCTAGGCAGCAAACTCCCCCCGGGCTTTGCTTAAACATTTTGTAGATTCAGAAATGGAAAGGCAGGAGAGAAAATGCTGAGGATAACAAGGGGATCTGTGCCAGGTAAATTCTCCTGGGGGCTGCTTTGAGGCAGGGAATGATTTTATCTCCCCACTGCCCTCAGGAGCTGCCAGCATTTCTGCTCCTCATTCCATTAGAGGAGCACAAAGGAGCCAGAGCTGGGCTGTGTGAGGGTCAGACTGTGGCTATCTCTGTCCTTTAAAGAAATTTATTCAACTGTGCATGATTAAATTTTTCTTCCAGTGCATCACTTAGAGCCACTGAGAGCATTTTGCTCAGAAACACAATGGCTACTTTCTTAGCTGCAAAAATCAGTGGGTATTTAAACTTCCTGGAGCCTCAATAACCCCAGAGCAGTCACTCGCTGTGAACCCTTTGCTCTGCCTCTTTCTAATGCCCTGCACTTTGCATTCTTGCTGGAATTCTTATTCAGTAGTTTATCTCAAAGAAATAGCAAGGAGGACACTGCTATTCTATCTCTAGAAGAGCTCTCCCAATAGCTAAAAGTTTCTCTAGTTATCTCCAGGTGTTTCAGAATTTAAAAATTGCTGTAGAAGAGCATAAATTGTTTGAGGCAGAGTTGGTTGAAATTCTGTCAAAATGAGATCATTTTAAAGGGTGTTGGAAGGAGGCTGCATACAGGAGTCAGTCATGCCAACCTGCTAGTAACCCCAAATGATTATAAATAGCCTTGTGATAACTTGAAGTGATAGCTTCTCATTTCTGAGTGGTTATTCTGTGTCTGACAACAGAGATCCTGTGTTTTGAAGTTTAAAGCCCTCATTCTGTACTTACCCATTTTGATGAGGAGATGGGGTAGAGGAGAAAGGGAAATGGAGGTTACTGTTGGTCCCCACTCTGCCCTGGATGCTGGTGTAAAGGTGTCAGTAAAACAGTCATGGTTTGGAACATCTATAGAAATGGATATTCTAGGATTTCCTGCTGGGGCTTTCAAGCTTCTATTCCAAATCCTTGCAGTTTTTTGCACTTCGGGTTTTGGTCAGGCAAATCTTCCTGAGAGGAGACTAAAAGGAATTATAACCTACATGGGACCTTTCAGTTGATTAAATTTTTCATCCTCTGAGGAAAACCCTTTCTAGAGGTTGGGAAAACAAGGTGGTAAAATGTGCCTAATTACAGCTGACTCCAGTGGATGAACTTCAATGTTCGTCTGGAAAAGCTGCAGAGGAGTCCATGGTTATTTTAAAATTAATTATCACTCTTCTGAAGTCCTGCTGAAAAAAAAGAACAGCTAGGCAAAAACAGGCAGTGAAATGACTCGCATATGAGACAAAATTTACCACGCGTCAGCTACACCTTAGAGCCAGTGGGGTGCTGCCTTTGTTTGTGTCAGTGGGATTTTTTTTGTTTGTGTCAGTGGGATTTTTGCTGAGGTATTCCAGGACACCTTGTGCTTCCCATGGCAAAGCCTCGGCATTTGGTGGGTCTGACACGGCAGGAACAGCACTGGCCTGCCATTTTTGGTTTAACGTTAATTTTTATTTTACGATTAGATGCTGAGGCCCTTGCAGTGCTTACAATTACAATGTAAATATTTGTATTTTTTTGTCGTAATTGATCACCTGACTTCAACATCTGCTGAGCACAGGAGATGCAGGAGCTGAGGGGGTAAAAAAACCAAAAACATATGGATCTCCTCAGCAGGGCACTGGCTCAGCTCTCCTCAAATATTTCCTCCTGACATGTTGGTGCTGAACGTGTGGGCAGTTCCTCACTGGTGGCATCAGTGCCGTGGCTGCTGAGGGCTTTGGTGAGCTCAGAGTCATGTACACCGCCTAGAAAACAGGGAGCAAAGCTTGCTGAGAGGCTCCTGAGCAATTCTCTGTCTAGCAGGCACAGGGCAGGTGGGAATTTCCCTTGGGACGTCCCTGGAAAAGGGAGAACCTGCAGTCAGGCCTGGCACAGCCTGTTGTAAGTGTGACTGGGGGTGTGATGGCTGGAGTGATGCTGTCCCTGACCATGGCACCCCTGGACAAGGACAAATCCCATGAACTGGCAGGGACAGAAAGCTGATTGAAGTCTTTGCCTTGGAGAGAGGAAAAGAATTCTGCCTTTTCTATTTCCTCCCTAGGAATAGGGTGATTTGTCATTTTAAAGCTCTGTTTCTGTTCACTGTTTAGCCACACCCTCCCAAGCATTACACAGGCTGTTAAATTGAGCGCAGCATCCAGGAGTGCTTTGTCCAAGAAGTTGTGTAGTACAAAGGTACGGGAAAACGCTCCAATGGAGCCTCAGGGCAGGAAAGCAGCTGCTCCAGGAGTGATGCAGATTCTCTTCTTTTGGCTCCCTTATCTTCTTTGCCCTCATGGATGACAAATAGAGAAAGCAAACTGTTGCCTCCTCATGCAACTGTGTGACTTGTAGAAGCAGCAAAACTACTTCGGTGTTGCTATGGAGCACTAATAAAATAATCATTAGTGGGCTTGGCTGTTTATGGACCTTACGTTGGAGCTGCAGTGGGGGTTTCCCTGTTGATCCACATTACAGGAAGCTGCTCCACGGACAAGGAGCTAAAATTGTATTTTACAGTCCGGATCAGTAAATCGTTGGAAGTTCATTGATTAAAGCTCGGCACAAAGTTATTTTTGGATGGCCGTTCTGACCTCTCCCTGACTTTGCGGAGAGAGTTCAGAGAAACCCAGGGCTTGGGTGTGCCACAGCACTTGGGGTGGTACCGAATGGCAGAGGAGGGTGGTGGCCAGGGAGGACACTGGGTGAAGCACATCTGTGGCAAGCACTAGGCAACTCCTTGTGGAGCCCAGACAGATGTGGCTCCGTGTTTCCTGCAGGAACAACAGGCTCCCAGCACCTCTCCAAGGGCTGGAGGGAGCTTCCTGGGCAAAAACCTTGTGATTCCATGAATGAGACTCTGTTAGACTTCCTGGGCAGTGGGCTTGCTGTGGTAAAAGGAATTGCAGAGCTCTTGGAGAAAGGCAGAATCCTTCTGAAATCTGCAGGTGTAAGAGCTGCCAGAAAAGTTCTAGATGCATTGTACTAAATTCAGCAAAAGTTGAGAGTAAAGTTTCAAGTTTAGGGGGGAGTTAAGGGAGAGAAAACATCTAAAATAAATCTCTGACACTGACTCTATGTATGTGCTGGAGGGGCAGACAAGGAGAGGAACAAAAAAAGTGGGTGAGAGCATTTTATGGAGACTGGAAATTCCTTTGTGGAGTGAAGCTGCTCTCTTGTCCTCTTGCTTTGAGCAGGGACTCGATATTAGTCTTCTGGGCCCAACTGAGAGAACATATTCCATGTGATTTAGGAGATCAACACAATTCATTCAATTCACCCAGAGAAAAAAAATCATGAGGCATCACCTGTGATCAAACCAATCTGGTGCCATTCTGTTCTGCTCACAGACATTCTACAATCAGAAAAACAAGGGAGCATCTTCAGGTGGATTCTTTACTACATAAGAAATGTGGGGTGATTTCTTTTTCACCAGTCAGTAAATGTACTGAATGTACAACCAATGTATTTTCAATGTACTTAAACTGAAACTACACCCCAAGGCTTCGAGTCAGTATTATGAAAAAAAAACCACCAAAAAAAAAAAATCCAAAACATATCCCTCCACCAAAAATACCCCACACAAACAAACAAACCAAAAAAAAAAAAAAAAAAAAACCACCAAACTGAAAAAAACCCCAAAACCCAGAAGGAATGGTAAATGTACTCTTATTGATGTCCTTAGAGAACTCTCACCTCTAAACGTTACCAGGTGGTGGTGCAGACAGGTTTTTGTCAAGAACATCTTCTCAGAATGGTTATTTGTCCTCATTGAGTGCTTGGTAAGAGTCCCCTTCCCTCCAGGTCAGTCCAGGAACACCATGCACAGCTCCCTGGGATCAGCCAGGCAACTTTGATTGTATTAGTTTCAGGCTCATTATTTTCCGGGGGAAAAAAGGTGAAGACACTTAATAAGATCAGTTACCCTTGGAGGTAATTTAAGCTCTTCTCTCTGTAGTTAATGAGCAAAGTAGACAGGAACCTAAAGATGAAGGTGGTTGTGCCAGTGCTGTCAAAAGCTGCATAAAAGTGACTGAAAGTCTAAGACTAAAATAATGATTTTTGTATATAATTAACAGAAAGTTCTCAACAATTGGCATTAATGTTCCCAGGAAGGTGGTGCAGATATTCGGTTATTTGACTTTGTCAGACTTTACATGCTTAAAGCAGAATCACAGCTGATGAAACAGCACGATTTTACGTCACTGATTCCTGCCTCATGAGCTTCCTTAGCATCACTCAGGGAACTCATTCCCAGCCTTTGTGGAACACAGTACTTGTGATTAATGGGGACGGGAGAATTCACCATGTGAGGCTTTTGAGTTGGAAAGAAATGCAGAGCTTCCATCCCAAACTGCCATTTATGCACTGCTAAATGCAGCATCCCAAATCCTGAGAGCAGTTTTTCCCATTTGGTAGAACAAGTAGCTAACATCCAATCTTTACCTGCCAGAGAAGATTCCTGTCAGGCACTTGCCGTGCTAATCTTGGTACATATTTTGTATGTGGTATCACTGATTTCTGTGTTGGGAACAATGGAACATGTTCGTGGCAGGGATCATCCTAAGGGTGTTTGTGTTTTACACCCATGTCATCGTGGATTTGGGATACTCGGGAGTGTCTTAGCTGTGCCTGCTGGTTTTGTGGGATGCTTTTATTGCCGTGGATTGGCTGCTAAGCCTGTGTTTCCTCAGCCCCTCTGCTTTGCTTTAACAGTTGTGCCACTGCAAGCCAGCCCAGAGAGGCTGATTCCTGAGCCGAACGATCCTGCGCTGATAAACCCCAGGATGAGCTGCTGGATCCGCTCCCTCCCTGGCCGCTGAAGGGCTGCCTCCCAGAAGATGGAGCTGTTTCCCTGACACTGCTGATGGAGACCTTGTAAGTTCAGTATCACATGAAATTGGGGAATTCTTACCGATGTCAGGGAATTATTCTTCACAGCTGAGAGAAAGGAGAAAGAAATGAGTGTGCTGACCATAATTATTTTACTATAAAAGAAAGGTTTCATTTGTTTTTTACCTCAGTAAATTATACTTCTTAACAATAACAGTACCTGAAAGTAAGTTCAGTTATTAGAGTCCAGATGCCAGCCTTTTTTTTTGACTTTGACGCTACACAGAATTATTGGCACGTTTAGGTGTATAAAGCATTGCCATTTTCTTGAGTTTATCACTTGATTAGAGAAGGGGTGATTTGTCTTATTGATAGAAGTTACTCCCTTTTTGCTGAAAGTAAATCCACTTACTTCTCTCTGGGATGGAGAGGGGTATTTATTTCTGGTGTGCTTTGGTTTCCACCTGTGAATGATAAGGCTGGGAGGGATTTTAAATTTCCACATTGAAAATCAGGTGAAAAAGTTATTGAGCATAGAAGATTGAAAGCAAAAGATGGATATTGATTCTTGCTCAAGGAAGAATGGTTTGTGGGAACCCACAGTCCCTTGAGTTGGGGCTGAGCAGCAGAGCCCTCCTGGGATCAGATGATGAAGGGAAGTGTAAGTACATGGGGATCTGAATACATTTATCATGTGCTTGTGTGTATTTAGTGTCTGATCTTCTTCCCTTAAAAGCAGCAGTAACTCTCTCCCTCCTTCCCTTCCCTGCTCCCCCCAAATCTGGGATAAGGCTCTTGGTCTCTCTTAAGCCTGGACACACTGAGGAGCCCCTCTGGGACCTGGACAAAACTGCTGTTAATGACACCCAACAACTGTCAGTGTCTCAGCCTCGCTGTGGTGGCTGCTATGAACATTTTACTTCTCATTTTATTGCTGCAGATCAGATACTGGTTTTTACAGCTCGCATGTGTGCTATCTAAACTGCAAAAAAGATTAAGAAGAAGGGAAGTTTTATAAGCACTGACGTGGTTGTCATGACTACCTAAGCCACTTTGCTGGTGCTATACAAGTCTTTCACTTTATCTGTCTAGCTTTTATACAAACCCGTCCCCCCCACCTTTATTTCTGCATGAGAGTCTGAAGAAACAGGGCTCAAAAAACATCTATAAGCATCAATATGTGTGTGTGGGGTGTGACATGCGGGTGAAGCTGAGGCTCGTCCCCCCAGTCAAATCACAAATGTGTGTTAAATTGTGTTAAATGCCTTGGACAGGGAGAGCCAGGTCCAAGGCATCCTCTGCTTTTGGCTGAACTGACAAGACTGGAGTCCTGGCAATCAGGGCTCCAAGTGACCTGGGGAAACAGGCTGCTCTGACTTACTGGGAGGTGCAGGTGTCCTTCCTGAAGCTGTCAGCATTAGAAAGTTTGAATTTATACATAACATATTCTTAAATAGCCCCGCCATCTCTTTTTGAGGCTTATAAGCCTCTTCCACAGGCCTGTAAGATGGGACAGCTGGGATGTGTGAATGCTGTCTTGGAAAAGTACAGTTGAGCCTCCAAAGCCTTTTTTGGTGGTTTGGGGGTTTTCTTTTTCTTTTCTTTCTGTAAAGGAAGGGTTTGCTCAGTGACAGAGTCATGGATCATGTGCAAGGGAACAACCAGAAACAGGAGCAGTCTGTATGTAAGTGTTAGCATATTCCTGGTGCTTATTTTCAGGCAAGCAATGGATAATCACAAGGAGAACAAGGAAAAGCACTAAGTGTGTTTGGAAAAAGAAAAGACGTACCATGCTCTGGGTACAGGGTCTCCAAAACAACAAGGGGCAGTTTGAGATAAAGTTTTGTTGCCAGGAGACTGTAACCATGAAACAGAAATGCTGATTAGCTGAGATACTTGAGAGATGATGAAAAAAGACACCTTGGTGTCTGTGTTATGTCAAAAGCATAAAACAACACAGTTATCTTGGAAAAGATAAACACAACAATGCAAATCCTAACAGCAGTAAATCCAACCCAAGTGCAAGTGGTCACAGGCTGATTTAAAGTTTAGGAACATAGCTGGAGTTGGTCATTAGATGACCCAGGAGTTAAATTACTGGAGGAGGAGGAAGATGAAGATAAAAAGGTTAAATGTATGCAGCTCTACCATTCTTTGAGCACTGAATCAGCTCAAACCTGTTGGAGAATGGGCAGCTGAGGTGAGAGGAGTCTCTGTAACCTGTGTGTGCACAGCTTTGTGCTTCCCTAAGGAGCCAGGAACTTCTGAAGAGAATCACTACAGCATAAAAAAGCATTTTAAGTTCCTGGTGGGCATCAAAGAGAAAAGCTTAGGGAGAAATCTGAAAGAAATCAAATGAAAGGCAACAAGGATAGAATTTCAGAAGACATAGGCATGGTCATCAGGTTCTTTTAATGGTAATAGGAAAATAATAACTTGCAAAAAAAGAAGCCCTCTGTTAAAAATCTCCTCTTTTATGTTCCCCTGGAACGGATGTCATGGTCAAAGGAAAAGAAAATCATCCTCCATTACTCTCTGTCATTTGGTTCCTGACAAAGCTGGCAAATACCTGTGTAAGACAAAATATCTGCAAAATGCTCCTGTAGCTGGTGGGGGTATGAAGGAAGTTTCAAGTAAAACCATTTCAATATGTTCATTTGCTTTTTTTATGTGGTGAGAATCTGGAGTTGTGAAAGTGTTTGCAACTCCTGAAAAAATTGTAGACTATTCAATCATGTTATTAGACTAAAATCAATGATTTATACTAAGCATTCCTAAAAATTGCAAAATGTAATTTAATTATTTTGCCAGTGGGGAAATGGTGAAGAAATGAGTTGTGCTTGCTTAACTTAATTTTTGTTTCTTAGCACAAGGTTTGTAATTACTTTAAGTAAGCAAGTTATTTGTTTCCATTAGCAGTAATTGACGAGTAAATGTGATAGTGACATACTTTCTCCTGGAAAACTCTACTAGCAAGTCCCTGTAGTTAAGAGCTCTGACCAAAAGCACCGTGCCAGGTGGGTCCCCAGTGTGTCAGCCCAGAGACTCAGCTACCCTTAGCATAATGCATCCATCAGTAATCGGAGGCTGCAGGTCCCTGTTACTGCACGCTCTCTGCAGTAACACCCCTTAAATCCTCAGTGAGAACAGGCAACACTAGCAAGGTAACGAGGTTTTATTGCTATTTCTCAGCTAATCTGTTTTATTGTGATTTGGCTGCTGTGCCAGAAACATAAAAGAGGCCTGGATCTGTGTTTTCTACCTGTGGGATAGGTGGAATTTGGAGCGTGTTACTCCAAGGGCTTTCCTTCTGGGACACTGCTGCTGGTTTGTTATTCCCGTCATGGGGGTGTTGGACTCGCAGTGTCTGTGAGCAGAGTTCTGCCAATTCCCAACTCCTGGCTCCCTGTGCCTCTCCAAAGGCTGTTCTCCAGTGTTTTGCACTGATGGGTGTGATTAGCTGCTGCTGCTGTTCTATCGATTGATACCAGGGTAAAGACAACCTGTCAGGCTTGGCTTCCTTGAGAAATGTGTGTTAGAGGCTGGATACTTCCAGGAACTGTTTGTCACTGGGTATTTGCTCCTGTAAACAACTGCTGGTAGCAACCTTCTGTAAATGCTGAATAAAGCTGCCATTTCCCCTGCTGTGGGAAACCACAGTGTGTCCTCAGAGCCCCACAGGAGTCACTGGGGTGGCTTTTAACAGCCTGTGGCAGGAAATCCATCCTGTGGCACAGTTAGTAGGGAATGCCCAATCCCCTGCAGGTCACAGATGGTTCTGGAGCTCCTCAAAGCCGAAAGCCATCAAGCATTTTTAAAAGCCAAGTGTTCATAAAAATTAAGGGGTTTTTCATAGGCAGAGTGCATGTCAGAGAACATGCCCTGTGTAGCTCACCCCCAGGTAGCCTGGGAGTGAGAAATAACAGAAAAAAAGCAGATTGGGGAGACAGAAATCCTCAGGGAATCATAGCTGCCTGTTTTCTCTCTTCCCAATTCAATTGTTTCCTGCCACGAGGAGATGTAGGAAAATAAACAGAATTACCAGCCGGCAAAGGACAAAGCCGATTGATGAGTGCGTTGTGTGGCAGCAATCTCTTCATTGTGCTGCGAGATGACAAAAATCGTTCCTAATGAGGGTTTTCATTGCTTGCAAACTCAGCCATTGCTGATCAGCCCCTCACGGATTAGGGATGTTCAGGAGCAGCCAACTATCTGCAACAAAGGAGTACATTTTCTCAGGATAAAAAAGCAAGCTGAGGATTACAAGGACCCAACAGTCTTTATCTGCAGAAAATCCTTGTTTCAGGTTTCTTACCTCTTCTTAAAGGCTTGGAATAAATAACATTGATTTCCTTTAAAACTTAATGTGTTCACTGTTAAAGTATTCACACAGCTTAGAAAAGAGAAGGGATTATTTTACTTTTAAGCCTTCCTTCAATGTGAAAAGAGATCTATTCTGCCAAATTTGTCTACAAATTATAAAATTTCAGACAGGTATTTTTTATATATATATTTATACTTATTTGAGCTGTTCCTACAGGGAGTCACTAACTGGAGGTGAAAACATATTTGAAAACTTTCCAGTTCCTATCTCTCTGTGTCAATGCAGATATGTAGATGCAGGGGAAGGCCCTTAAACTGAGGTCAGTGTAGCTGTTTCCTTGAGCTCTTCTTCCTGCCTCACCTGCCCTTCGAGCTCTTTCCTGGCAGTGATACCTCTGAGTCCGAAGGAAATACCTGAGTGAAGGTTTGTTGTGTCCAGTCTCTGCATTATTTTGTGGTTTCCTAGAGCTGAACTCCCAACCAGTCCATAACATCTGGCTGCGTTTATCCACTTGGCACAGAAACTCTCTTTTAAGTGCTCTGTTTCTGCAGAGTCATGGAAGATATTCTCAGGAGCTGACCCACAGCAAAACATGTCCTGGGAGAGCAGAGCAGCCATGGATCACCTGCCAAGGGATAATTGATCCCAGTACCTGCTTTACGGGCAGAGGGAATCGAAGCCCTTCCCGGTGGGGCTCTGCCTGACTTGGAGTTGTCTTTCCACTAACGCCTCATTGTCAATGAGCTGCCCCTAGACTGGAACAGGATGCACTCGGTGCCAGCACTGGCAGGCAGCATTAGCAGTATTTGTCTGTGACGTGCTGAGCTCTCAAATAGAGATAAGCAGGATCCATGGTAGTACGTCACTGCTCCTGGCATTGGGGTTTGCAAAAATTCCCCGTGGTTGGAACCCTGCTGCCACATCCAGAGTTCAGCTGTGGCTTGTAAGCTGCATAAATATTAAATGGTTATTGATTTCTTAGCCTGGGAAACTTGATTGTTTAAGCCAACTGAAACCTCTGTAGGTCCTTAACAAAACTGGAAGTGATGGGTTTGAAGGGAGATTATGGTGGAACAGCTGGAGGCGGGGAATGGCCATTACTACAACCAGGGTGTTGCTGAACGCCAGGCAAAGTAGCCTGAAAATCCTGGATTGCCTTGGTCTCTTGTTGATTTGGGACCAGTGCAGGGCTCAGTGGCTGCAGCAGCACAGAGTGTGCTGGTAGAGGATATTCACACTGAAGGAATTCGCTCCACAGTTAAACTGGGGTGGATTTTGGATGGATTTAGAAATAAGGTTGTTCCTAACTCAGAGGCTGGGGCCAAGGGATGTTCCGCTCTTCTGTGGTTCAGGTTGTCTCTCTCAGTGGCTTATACCCACTACAAAGGGTTTCCAGGAAAGGTTATTCAGCATTAAGTGTTCAGCCCTTGGAGACCTTCAGGGAAGAAGCCAAGGAAGTGAAGTGCATATTTTTTGCAGAGTATTTTTCTATCCAGCCCTGGCCCTTTGATCTGAGATGTGTAACCTGTAACGTGCCTATTCCATAGCAGCATATCCAAGCCCTCAGTTTAAGTTCAAGTGCTGAATACAGAAGAGTTGTTTGCAGAGTGGATTTAAACTTGTTCTGAGTTTGGAAAGGTTCTGTTTTTAATTAAATTCTTTTCACTATCTGTTTCAGATTACAAAATCTATGCTACATACTTTTATTTTCTCACCTGACTTTGGCAGTGTCTGGGCTTGCTATCGCTCTTCAGGCTGTATTTTTCCTTTATTTTAAAATTGTCAGACATTTTAAAATGAGCAAGCTCCTGATTAAGGACTAATTGGCTTTAGCAAACAGCTCTTGCTGGGTGGTTACCTTGAGCCAATTCCTATTAGTATTCCAACACACGCAGGAAGTGTTCTCCCTCGTTGGAGGCTGATGTTACATCTCTTTAGCCACTTATAAAATAAAGCTAAGTGAATTAGTATTGATTCCCTTACTTGTAATAACAGGAATGCAACCTAATCGCCTCTCCAAATCACCCAGGCATTCCTGACTGAGGCTGGAATGGAAAAAATGTACGGGGGGAGCAGGAATTCTGTGTTGCTGAGGGCAGCTCTCTGTGATGGGCACTTACCCAGGCAGGGCTTGCTCCCCACCTGGGCAATCAGAAACATTTTGAATATTGTAGTTGCTAGGTACAGGAAGAAGTTCTTCCTTCCACAGTGTCTTGAATTATGTTTGGGTTTTGTACTGACAGCAAAGATTAATTAATATTTTACAGGCTTCACTCAGAAGTTCAATCTCACAGCATTTCTCCTGTTTTCTTAAGCTCACACTCCCACTCCTTGGGAGAACGTTTCTTCTTTATCCATTTGTCTGAGCAGGTCAGAAAATTTATTACTCTTATTACAGGCTCTAAATGCATATATAGTGGAGAGAAAGACAGATATCAAGTTATTGACATTTTCTGAGCAGCTTCTTTCTTTTCCTGGCTAAATAGTTCTTCCCTCCCTCAGTCTTAAACAGGCAAAACCCTCCTCTCTTCCCTCTCTTCCTGCAAATCCTGGAACACCAGAGCAGAACGCGATGTTATGCTGGACAATTTACAGAAGTTCTGCTGTGCATACTGAAAATCATCTTGCAAGGCTCAAAATACCTGTGCTGCTGCCAGAAGTGCTGCTGCTGCTGTTCAAAAAATAAAATAATACCAATTTAAAAAGAGACCATACCAGAACAGAATTTGTCATTAAGAAATGCTGACCAGCTTTTCTGATCAACCTGTTTTGTGCACAGTATTTGACTGGTTACAGCAAGCTGTTCTTAGGTAATGCTTCTCCTGATAAAAGTCACGCAAATACCCCAAAAATGCCACGCACAGCTTTTGCCAGGCAGTTAAGACCTAATCAAACCCAGCAAGGAAAGGAACTACTTAAAATGTAGATGAAATCAGGTTTTGAAATGTTTAGCCTAAACTACTGATGTTTACACACAGAGCTGAGTTTGGAGAGAGGTTTGTTCTTCACTGAGCATTTCCAAGTGCAGTTCTTGCACTCTTCCTTGCCTCAGGTTTCCCAAACTTAAGGCAGAATTGCATCTTCAACGAAGGTTCCATGGAATGTCACCCTCTGTGACATCCCAGTGCTCCAATCCTGTGTCCCTCTGCCCCGCCCGAGGTGTGTGACACACCCACTGTGTTTCCCATGAAACTGGTCTTGGATGATCCTGAAAAGATAAAAAGGGACCCACCCAGCTCCCAGATTAGCATCGTTTACAGATTGATTAAAGCTCTTCCAAAAACCTTCGATCAAATAATCCTTGTAGGGGCAGTTTGTGTGCAGTGGTAGAGACAAAGGTTAGACTGGAATGTGTAATAAACTTCTGTGGGGAGACAGAAGTGAGCAGTAACCAAGATGTATTTGAGAGGACAGAAGAAGTTATTCAGAAACCCCCTGCATCTCTTGAAATGTAACACAATGCATTTGTGCAAATATGAAAGTGATAATAATAAAATTCCATGTTTCTCATGCCCCTTTCTATGTAATCAAACATCTGTTCCATTTCCAGAGTGACACTCCCCACCTGCCACAGAGGAGCCTGGAATGTTTGGTGCTTTTATTCCAGAGAGCTTTCACAACACAAGTCAGAACAAATCTATTCAATATTCTTTTTGTTGCTGTTGATTTTGTGATGCCAACAAACTCTGCAGCAATTTGCTATGAATGCAGTGGTAGGGAAGGAATTTTCATTTTAAAAAGTAGGAAGAAAATTGCAAACTGAAACTCAGTGGTCAGGACTGTGCTGAGATAGAAAATCTCTAACCAACAGTTTAAGCAAGGTTGGAGTGTGCTGTCAAAGACTGGATTGACACACCTTGACCTTTCTATGGAGGCTCCTTCTGGAGCTGGGGTAACTCCTACTAGAAGGTTCCTTTGTCTGACAACTGCAGGGCTGCCTGGAAGCTGAATTCCCAAAGCTATTCCCAGGTCCTGTTGTGCAGTGGGAGCGTGGCAGGCTGGCTGTAGGACTCAGCTTTCCCATGGGAACACCGTGGCTGTTGTTCGAGAGGGAGGCACTCACAGGAAGCTGAAAGTTGAATTTAACCATCTGTATTTGAAGTGGACAGAGGAATTCTCCAGTCTCTCCCATCTGGAATTTCACTGTTGCCAGTGGAATTGCCACTGTTGGTATGTATGTCACACATAAAATAATTTCATATTTGTTTCCTTCATTGTGATTGTGACGTGAAAGAAATTAGGTTGGGTCCCAAGGTATGGTAAAATGTATTTCACCGAGTGCAGGGCCAGTGAAGTCCTTTGGGGCACTTTTATTGAGCACGAGTTACTGCTAGGTTGGCTCAGAGGTTAAAAGAAAAAAATTCAAGCCCTGTACAGCCTTTTCCCAGCCATTTTTCACTTCCATTTTGTTCCATTCCTTTTCCTGTCACTCTGCTGTACACACTTGTTTAATGCTCAGGATATACAAGTAATTTTTGAAATTAAAATGTTCATATGTCAGGATGAAAAGTTACCCATGTAATTCCTGCCATTGCACGACAGTGATCACCAACAGGAGTTGTGGGATTCTTTCACCAGTGAGAATCAGGAGGGATTCCTGTTACAGCAGGAATTTTTAAACATGAACATTGATTTCTTTATGATGAAAGGCCAGTTTGACAGGCTATGGTCTGGTGATTCATGTGGTTTAAAAGGAATATTTTTCTGAAAATAGGAACCTTCGAGTTTTTCACCTATTTTTAAGCTGAACATCATTCTTTCCTGAGAGCCTTTTAGAATCTGCACACAGACACATCTGCTTGCCTTTGTCCTGTTTGGAAATAACTATTTTTAAACAGGAAAGGTATTTTCCTGCTTAATGGTCTTTCTCCATTTTCAAGATTTTTTTTTCCATCTAGAAGTAAAAAATAGTTCATTTCTGAATATTGCCATCTATTAACACCCTCTGCTAAATGACGTTCAAGCCTTTGAGCTGGATTCAGGTGACACCATCCTGAGCTCAATCCACTAACACCTCCTTTAGGAATGGCTTGGATTTGCTCATGTCTAAAGTCACTGCAGGGCAGCGTTGAAGATAATGGAAAATCCAGTGTCAACTGTTGCCTTTTTACAGTGAAAACATGATCAATATTCCAGGGGCACATTATTTTAAAGGGAGGTTTCCAGCTCCATAAAGCCAAGATGTTTGACTGTGAGCAGAGAGTGACATTGCCCAAACTTGACCATTTTTGGCATTATTAATAAACCCCAGTGTTCCTCAGAAAGGGCAAAATCACCTTTTACCATTCAGTTTTGTGCACTTGCTAATACTTACATGTGTTAGAAGCTGGTCTCTCTGGGCTTAATTACTGGGGGGACACCTTGCGTATTAAACTGAATCATTTTTAATATTAAAAACCTGCTTGAAATTCTTTGTGCTGCAGCATGAAAAGCTTTCTACTCTCTTGTTTTGCTTCTTAATGGAGGATCAAACACTGTCTGTTTGCTTATTCCAGGAACAAATGCAAGCAATGGCACAAAAATATCCTGTACATCATTTTAGTTATTGGGGGGAAAAAAACCCTACTTTATTCCTAATATTTTGACTAGATCTACTGACTCCATAAGTCACTGCAGGCGGCACTCCGGCTTGGTGCTGTTTATGGGCTGAGCCCTTCAGCTGGTAGGAATAGGTGTGGTTTTATTGTCCGCTGAGTTTCCTCACCCTGAGTGGCTCCAGAAGTGGTGTTTGATCCACCAGAGTGCCCAGGCAATGACAGAGCTTCGAGCACGTTTCTGCTCTACTGGGAGAAATCCCCTGAACCGCCGGTGCTGCTGAAGGCAGAGTCCATCTCTGGCTTTCTCTGTTCACAGTCAGACCTCAGGAGGATCCCTGCTCTGCCCAGAGCAGCTTTAGCACCTGCCACCGGTGCTGGCCCTGCTCAGCCACACGACTTCCTTTGCTTTTAATTACAGAGAGGGAAGTGTTAGCACAGCTCAGCTCTTCTGAACCATTGATCCAGATCATTAACCGAGCACAGGAGCGACAGGGGGGAAAAAGGGCTATTTTACACACTGCTACTAAGTACTGCCTTCTAAGGGAAGTTTGCATAGAATCATGGAATGATTTAGGTTGGGACAGCCCTCCAAGATCATCCAGTCCAGCCGTTCCCCCAGCACTGCCGAGGCCACCACTAACCCATGTCCCCAAGTGCCACAGCCACACGGCTTTTAAATATTTCCAGGAATGGTGACTCCCCCACTGCCCAGGGCAGCCTGTTCAATGCTTGATGGTATCTCAGTGCAGAAATTTTCCCTAATATCCAGTCTAAAACCTCCCCTGTGGGCTGAGCATGTGTAGCTGATGCCACAGGGTGCAAGAAGAGGTTTCCTGGGAGTTTACTGCTAATTATACCTGCAAAAGGCAGGAATGCTGAGCTAATTTCAAATGATGGATTATGTGTAAAAATTAGCTTTCCTTTGGAAAAATTTCTCCTTTATGGTGAGTAATGAAAATAATACTTCTCTGGTCAAGCTGAATATATTAATGATTAATATAAAATTAAGATAAATCATTAGTGAACAGTGCAGTAAATATGCACTGAAATCAATCAAGTTTATATCACATCCTATTACTTACTGGGATTCTCTTCCACCAGGCCGCGTTTTGTTGTGTTCACTGTGTTCTCATCCTCCTGAGCCACTTCCATGCTCACATCCCAACTCTCCCAGAGGGTTTTTATGCCCCTCAGTGCCCACTCACATCTTAGCAAATAAATCCTTGTGTACTAAATACCGCAGCACTCCACCAAGGACCTGCTGTACTGGAGGTCACAGGGGATTTGGGGGCAGTTAAAGCTGATGGTGCTGCTCAGGAATCTTCAGTGTTCTGCCCTAAACATAAGCAGGTTCATTAAGAAGACACCTAATTTCCATTCCCAGTTTTGTTCATGTCCCACAGAACTGACAAAGTGGGAGGTTCTGTGAGCAGCCAGTGTACGGCCACCAGTGATGGGTGAGTTCTTCGTGTTTCCCACCATGATGATTACTGTTCTTATTGTTATTATTATTATTATTATTACCCATTCATTTTGTGTCCTAAATAGCCTGATGGACTCGTTTTGTGGGCTCAAAGTTGCAGCTGCACAGCAGCACTGTCCATGAGGGATCCCAGGGCGTGGGAGGAGCCGGAGGCTGGGGCACGGGGCACATGGGGCACGCGGTGCCTCGTGGCTTCCTGGCCCCAGCTCCAAGCCTGAGCTTTGGGGCTGCTCTGCCCCGGGAGGGGGAATCCTAAACCAGCAAAGATGCGACTCCTGATGCGTTTCTCCTGATGCGACTTTTGGAGAGAGGGAAAGGGAAGGGAAGAAAATGTACAGAACTCCCACACACTCTGCTTTTCCTCCCTTTGTTTACATAGCTGGTGTGCAATGCCCAAGCCAGGAACACGTGTCCTTGCGCAGCGGGATTGGCACAGTTTGGGCTCTCCTTTTCCCAGTGCCAAGTGTGCCAAGCTGGCGCTGCTGGTGGTGTGTGAGTGACAGGGCCCTGGAGCCGCGTCCCTGCCCACGTGTCCGAGCTGTTGGCTCGGGTCACCTGCGTCCCGTGGCAGTGCTGGGGGCAGAGCCCTCCCTGCCTGTGCCGCTGCAGAGCTCAGCCTGGCTGAGGCTGAGCCAGGAGCCCGCAGGTCCCCACGGCCACTTTTGCTACGGGTTTTTTTTTGCTTTCATTGTGTTTGACATTTTGAAGGCTGAGCCTCATTCCAGGCAGGCAATCGCCTGCACCAGCCTGGGAAATGAGCTCTGTAAGATGGAGAACAGATGAAAAAGGGGAAAAGAGTGACCGCAGAACTAAAATGAGATTTGAGGCAGATTTTTGTCTTATGTGATATCTGTTCAAACAAGGAACTAGAAACCAGAGACCTTAAAAATGAGAGCAAACGTGGTCCCTCTTTACCCTCTGGGAGACAGAGCCGTACTTGGTTCATTTGGTGCTTTTAATGCTCTGAACACAAATTCCCCTGCTGATGTACCATCAGTGCTACTTGCAAGGCCAATGCTGCTTTTGTGAATTTTATGTTTTATAATCCAGCTCTCCTTCTCTGTCACCATTCTACAGAAATGCTGTTTTCTGCCAGTATCAACTGGCTACTGCAGCAACCAAGGCCTGTACCACAGGCCAAGGGAAGGCTACAGGAAAACACAGCTCCTGAGCATCCTCCTGGAATGCTGGCGCTAGCAGGCAGATGGCACAATTTAAGTGTTTGTTTCTGTATTAACACATCAGTGGCAAACTAAATTTCACTTGCAAGCTCAGTTTCTGCCTTTCTCAGCCTCCTAATGAGGCTGATGTATCTTCTGAGAATGTTAAACGGTGGCTCCAAAATAGAATAAATTCTTAATAAGGTAATCAGATAGTTAAACATTAGCACTTGCAAAAATTTTGGCATAAAGTGTTCTCATTAAAGTTGGTTTCTTCCTTGTTTATGGCAAATAGGGCTAGGAATGCTGAGGCAGCAGGATCTGAGTCTCCTTCCAAACCACCCTGTTCCCAGGTCCATCCTGAGATGTGGCAGTGCTGAGGAAGCCAAGCCCATGTCCAGTAGTGTCTCAGTTGAGTTTGAGCTGGAATAGTGCCCGAAGGGTCTGTCCAAGGTCAGCACTGGTTCGGCCTGCGAGCGAGCAGTCAGCTGCTCATGGAATCCCAGAATCTCCTGAGCTGCAAGGGACCCCACAGGATCACGGAGTCCAGCTCCTGGCCCTGCACAGACATCCCAAGAACCACACCAAGACCTGTGTCCGGAGAAACCCGCACCTCAAACAGCTTGGGAAGCTGGAAGATTTCCCTCTAGGCAAGGAAGGCTGAGGCACAGCAAGTGTTGCCTCCACGAGTGGAGATTGTGGAAAATCAGTCTTGATTTCTGCAGCTGGGGAGTTTTTCCTGGCATCATGGTGCTGCCCTGAAGCTTTTTTGAAAATCTCTTATCAGTAGCTTACTCTCACTAATCTCATTTACACAAGACTTTGTTTTGGGTTTTTTTTCATTAAATAGGATTATTTTTGAAAGGTTAAAATGCTAAAGAAATTCCAGTATTGGAAGCATGTTATAAAAAACTAGGAAAAAAAAAATTTTGTAAGGAGTCAAAAATCATCTCCCAGTGTAGGGTCCACTCTAAGCTGCAAAGCCTGGCTCACCAAAGCTGTGTTAAAGGGGTCTGGAAAATTAAGATGAGCTGGTTCTGCTGAAGCCTACCAGAATGGGTTTAGTTGTTTGGTTGGTTTTGTTTCTTAGACAGAAATATTTAGAGGAAATTAAAATGGGAAATTACCAGAACTGTAACTTCCCTTCCAACCATTTTGGTGGAAAACCCTCAAACGAAGAACAGTACTTCTGTGGCTGTGAATGTAATTGAGTCCTCCAATATACTGTGCTAATGGTTATTTCTCCTGTAACAATGTATCCTGCAAGGAGGATAGAAAAAGAGTTTTAAGTGGAGAGTAGGTAATATTTTCACTTAAGAGGATAATATTAAATGACTCGTAAAACAGTCGGCCAGACGCAGTAAACATACCTGGGAAAAAAGGCAAAGGTATTCCCTTGGTTCGCTGCCCCAGTGGTTCAAGGAAGGGATTTCCAAAACATAACAGCTTTAGAAAGGTGAGTGAAATAAAAAGATCCCATCTCCTGAGGGGGAGTGTGCACACACAGGGATCTCAGCTCAGAGGGGCAGCAGTGAGGGAAGGAGGGACCAGGAGGAGACACACAAAGGAACCTTTCTCGTGCAAAAAAGCTGGGAAACTCCTCTTAAAATCAGGTTGTACTGCAAAATGTACTTGTGACTCTGGTGGTGAAGAAAAGCCCATTTTGGATTCTGGGAAAACTATTTTAGCCCTTTCAGGATATTAAAAAAAGAGAAGAGCTGTGCCGGGGGGAGTTGGGTACTGAGGCATCCCATCTTCAGATCACCTTGCGTGATGTACTGAATTCAGGAGACTTTTTAATGAGCATTGGCTCCAGAGAGAAAAGTAGTCCAAATGGTAATTAGGCGTTTCATTTACTGGGATGACCAAGATAAAGGCTGCAAAACATTTCTAAGGCTGATAGGCTACCCTTTGGAATATTTTTTCCTAAGTGAGTGCCAGCCATGAGTTTCACTGCATTCCTCTCTCCTTTCAGCCAAATTGGGATTGAATAGATTTCAGACAAACTATAAATGGAGAGCTGTATGTGCATGTGATGTTTTCTCATACCTCTGTTTATTATAAATACTAAGAATACCTGCAAGGCCCTAAAAGCATTTGCTTTGCTGCAGCTGTTTCCAAATGGTTTCTCCACGTAAAGGCTGGGAACGAAGGCAGGTCTGAGAACACCACCACACAAACACGGATGGTGGATGTTGTATTTTTTAATTGCACGTTTCTGTCTCCCTTGCAGAAGCTGAGCAGTTCCTCTGCAGTGCTGAATTCAGCTCTATCTAACCCCCAAAGTCACCAAATTCCTGCAAGGATGAAAATCAACTGCCTGTTAAATGGGGAGTTGCTCCTGGAGTCCAACAAAATGCTGGTACCCATTTTTAATTTATTAATTGAACCTTTGAAAGCATTTCTTTGGCAAACAGCTCTTTTTGTAGCTCTGATAATTACTGAATAGGGATAATCCAGCCCTTCCTGCTATTCCATGGGATACTGGGAATATACAGATTGAATCATCTGGTGCCCCAAATTTGGCTGAGATGCCAGGATGAGTTAATGCATAGTTAAATATCTGGCAGACTAATGAAAAGCATTCCTATCCTCTTTCCATGTGCAAGATACTTGCAGTGAAAAACGTATGTGAGGAAGATCAAGTATTGGAAAAATAAAGCCATCTGGTGTGAGAATAGCAGAGCTTGTTGAAAAATGGTGTCTGCTCTGAAATGGGCACAAAACAAACAAACAAAACCCCTCCCTGTGATTCTAATTTCTTCTAGTTGCCTTAGTTCAATAAATATATTCCATTCTTTTTCTCTCCTCCACTAAAATGTAGTTTCCAAGCTTTAGAAGGAAGAGCTGCTTTGAAATGAGTAACTGAACCATTCCGTTTTCATTCCTTAGGACAGAAACAGAAATTTTTTTTGCTAAACAAAACACTTGAGTGTAAGGTTGGACTCTTGCAGGAGTTCATCCAAAAAATGCATAAATCTGGGGAAAGTTTAGATTTAAAGACAGGGGCGGTTTTCAGTGAAAAATATGACGTTTGAAAATATTAAATATGAAAGTTTCAGCCAGAAATAGTGAAAAGGGTCCAAAGGCAACTCGAGTCAACACATTACTGAAGAAAAGCCATAAATGGCATAACATAATCCTGAAGGAAAACTGAAATGACAGCCCTATGGCACAAAACAAAGTGAGTGTCAATATTTTGCTCTTCCACCAATGCAAGTTTACTTAAGAAAATTCCAGCTGGTATCCAATTTTCTATGGCATTGGGGACAGTAACGAGCCACGTGGCAGGTAAGAACCACTGGGTGGATGGAAATGGGAGCAGGAAGGGCCTCATTTCTCTCTGCCCACCACACTTAAGCAACACTTGGAAGAGTTTTCCATCATTGCTGACCTTAACAGAATTCCTACATAAAAGGAGAAAACTCAGTATCCCGTTACTGTTTAGCTCAGGTCCCAATTTCATGTGTTCAATGCTGACTTACAAAGTTATTGAATTAAAGAGCGCAAAATTTCTGAAGTAATACAAGAACTTTATATCCTTTCCTTTTCCAGCTACCACCATCATTCTGTGTACTCCAAATAGATGTAATTAATTAGTGGCAACTCTGGGGGAAGGAAGAGCAGAGATTCTGCAAAAACTGCCCAGTTTTAGAAATAATCGTAGCTCGAATTAATCACTCAGCATATTTTGTCGAAATACACATTGACAATGTAATCAAATATTCATCCCCCTCTAAAAAGCCATTATTACAAATCCATTCTCACCTTCAGATGTTCAATTCCACATTTTCTGAAGATTCATACTGAAAGAATTTCAGGTTTTATATGTGATGTAAGATTTGTTCTTTTCTTTCCTGAAGGATCATCCTTGACTGTGTTCACCAAATTGAATTTCCACTGAGTTAGGAGAGGAATGTTTTCACATCTTGCATTACTTGTGTTGCTAAAAGCTGGGTTCTGTGTTACCTTTCAGCCTCCCAAAGTGTCCCCCTCTGAACGGGAGAGATCCCGGTGAAGTGGTTCCTGTAGGAGCTCCGAGGGATGGCGGAGCCAGGGCTGTCACCCCCACGTACAGACACTCCCAGTGCCCCGTGCCAGTCTGCACCAGCCCCTGGGCTTTCAGCTGGAGTGAAGAAACTGGACAGGTGGGGACAGCAACTTTTTACATTTACTCTTCTTAATGACCTAAAAATGCTACTAATTCAGAGACTCATTAAAGCTGATATTATCCCTAACTCTATTCAGGAAAGCAATTAACCAGTTTGGAGAGTGGCACATCCCTAAATGCTCTGCCAGTAGAGATTAGGGGCTGTTGCTCTGGATTAGGCAATGGATTACAAAGTGGAGAAAACGACACTTGGCTGGTAGGGTTATGTCAAGAAAAGGAAATTATGCTGTTTGATTGATGCACCCAATTAAAACTGTCTGAAAGAGCTCAAATTCAATCATAGGCACAGGGAAGTGCTCATAAATGCTCTGAAGAGCAATAACTGTTCATACAAATTATTCAGGAGAAAATTTGTGGAAGAAAATGTGCCGGAGAAAATCTAAACTGTTCACGGTCAGTTCTGGAGCAGGAACTGCCAAAAGTTATTAAATTATTCACTAACTGTCCTTTGTGCAGCTCAGTGTATCACAGAAGTTACTGATTAGGTAGTTTATAGGAGTTGGATGTATTTACACAAATGTGTTTCTCTTCCTTCTTGTTGCTTTGTAGCATTTTGGGGTTTTCTTAAAAAAATGCAGAGGGATTAAGTTGTGCATTATTTATGGCAAATGCTCCGTACTCAGATCCTGAGCTAATGGGGATGGCACCATGAGAAGTTTCTAACTATTCAATATTGCATTTCACTTTTCAAAATGAACAGCCTTTGCCTAAAAAATATATTGGAGATAATGAGAGAAAAGCCAAGCAAAAATCATAATACATATGAAAGAGTAAAAGCTTTCTGGTGGATATTTATCAAAATCTTTGTTGTTTGAAAAGCAGGATTTTTTTTTTCTTTTTCCTCTCTTTACTTCAGCACAGAAGAACTTTCCCCAGGTGGGATTCAACAGCTTTTTACCTTACAGCAGCACAAATTCTTGACTCTGAGACTGGACAGTGTTTGGTATAATTTGTTATAAATCTTTGAAAGTGCCTGGCACCTACAGAAGGATCCATTTGGTCATTAATGAATTAATCTCTATAGCAGGGGATCAGAAGCTTTTCACTATTCACTGACAGAGACAAAAGTGCCTCAGCTTGAACTTTAACAGTGAATTCCAAGTGTGTGGGAGGAGGTTTCCTCCCAAAGCCACAAAATGTAAATCCCTATTTCCAAATGTGCAGGTTCCTGCAGCAGTCCCTGAGATCAGGGAGGGACAGGAGTGTGGTGAAACATCTCATCCAACTGGCACAAGATGGCTCCGCTGGAAGCAGAGAGGAAAGTAGGGCAAGGAGTGCTCAACCTCTGATTACTCTGATCTGGCACATGTTTTTAATCTCTTGGAAGGAACGGGAGAGTTTAAGCCTAGAGAGGATTACTGTGGTAGTTTTCTGTTACTTGTGCTTTGTAAATGTAGGCTTAATGTTTTAAGTGCCTTACCCCGTCCCAATTGTCCCAAACTTTGGTGCACTGTTATTTCTGGATTTGGCCCCTATGCCAAATCCAAGGTAGGAGAATTCCTTTAGAGTATGGATGAAAACCCAGACTGTGGGTGTGGATATGTGAGAACCTGATCTCCAACTGAGAAACTAAAAATGCTCCAGTGGAGCGCCTGTGCTGCGGATTCTGAGCAGGAGGTGTGGATGGAGGTGCCAGACTGTTCCCGAGAATCCGCAACTGCCTGCTCAGCACACGGCTATTGTTACACAGGAATGTGCAAAATAATTGGGGCTGATTTCAGTGTCACTTCTGAGAGTTTCTGTGCTGGCAGCCACAAATCCTGGATGCTGAATGCTAACATATGCCAATATGGAAAAGGCCTGTTGCTTGCAGTGTAAATAATTTTACAGCCTTTATTTCCTGCAGGCTGACAGGATCCACTGTGGCAGCACCGAGGGAACGCTGGGCACTGCTCAGTGAGGGGCAGGAGAAAGCTGATGACTAAAAATGAGGAAACCATCTCCCTTTTTAGGGCTCTTGTCCCTTTCCCAGTTACTTTGGGAAGGCTCTTACATTGCAATGCTAAACCTTTCTTCACCAGCAGCCTGAAAGCAACAGATGTTTGAATGTTGCAGATTATTTAGACAGTTTCTTCCTGGTTCATAACTGCTGAAGTACCAGCACAAGGAAAATGCAGAGTTGTGCTTACCAAGGCTTAGGGTTGAGATTCAGTGTCCACAATTAGAGTTGCAGGAATTAAGCAGAAGTGATTTTTAATGAGGAATTGCAATTGGTTCCTTGCTCCCTGCAAAACTGAAAAAGACACAAAATCAATCAAAACTCAGTGTAAATTATTCATCTGACTTCACTGAGTTCAGCACAAACAACCCAACGTGGCAGCAATAAAAGGCCCTTTGCTCTGAGGGGCAGCAGAGCCCTGAACCCAAAGCACAGCTGAGTTTAAAAGCTCTAGTTTGGGTCTCAGGTCCCTTCTCATCCCAGCTGAACAGACACTTGTAACTTCCCAGGCTCTGCAGAGAATACAGCGGGCTGTTTAAACGCATGGGAAAAGTGCAGGAACCACCAACATTTCACACCCTTAAAAAAGGTCCCGAGCTGGATGATAATGAATCTTTCAGATGAACAAATGTTCAAATCCTAGAGCAATGCGCTGGTGAGACAGAGGTTTAATGAACTCTTTAGAGGTGGTGTAAATTGGCACCACTTCAATGGAGCCCACAAAAAAAACTGGCCCTGGCTTTATATAAATATACGGTAATGATCTCCCTCTCTTCTGTTGGGAAGCTTTTATCCTCAAAAGCTGCGTTCCATGTGAATTATCTTCATCATTTTTTCCCCATTTTAAGCTACAGGCTCTGGCCCCTCTATTTAACTGTAGCATTTTCTATCAGAAAATCAGGCAGTGCTTTCTAAGGGTAGCTCATGCATTGAATTCAGCTGTCACAGCTACTTGTGCTGCCTTGGGTAATTGGTTCCTCACAAATCTTTATCTAAAATATAAAGGCAAATAACTATTAAAAACCTTAACCTAAACTGAAGCAGTAAATTAGCCCACAAATTTCTTTTACTGCTGCCTTTTGCTTGGATTTACTCAGCCCATAAATCAGAGCTGAGCGGGAAGTTTGCGGGGTGATGGTCATGGGCTGAGCGTGGAGCCATAAATGTTAAAGCTGAGGAGGCTGAACCGGGAATGATTCGAGCTCTCCTCCACACAGGGTCTGCAGGTTCTGCTGTTTCCTCAGCACCACAGGACTCTGTCTCACATTTTAAACACTTGTAGGATTGTTTCAGGGGTAATTTTTTAACTGTAGGATGGGAGGAGTTTGGTGGAGGCCCAGCTTTTTCCAGTTAGCAATGGTTGGAGCCACCACTCAGACCACGGGACAGCAGGATTTGGCTTCCTCTTTAGCCCCTTTGGTTTGAACTCGTTTGCACAGAAAAGTGCTGGGAAGCAGGGGTGGAAAAGAGCAGGAAGAGCAAAGGAAATGATGGCTGAAAGAATTGTGGGTGATTTTCAGGCAGGGCGAGGCAGAGGGCCTTGCTGGACTGAGCCTCCTGTCTCCTAAAGAGCATTTCCAGGAACTGTCCAACCCCCAGATTGTTGAGCCTTGGGAAAGCAAAGATTCGGGCTGTAAATACTTTGGTGAGGTCAGTTGATGGTCCCAACTCCGAAACTGCTGTTTGATTTGTCCTCTCAGTGCAGTGGGTCCTTGTCCCGTGACTCTGACTGAACTCTGTGTCTGACAAACCAAGTGATAAAATCCTGGGGCAACAGGGATTGTCTTGTAAAGGTCACTCGAGCTCTCGGGTGCTCTTGCAACCTGCAAGGCTGAGGAAATCCATAAAATAAAGATTTGCTTCTGGTCCCTAGTGCTGCTGGCTAAAAGCGTTGGTGGGTTCATGGAGCTGCACAAGGAATGTCACGGGCTATGGAATTTACTCACCTCAGGGCCAATTCTCAAGCCTGCAGCAGTCCTGTAAGTGTGTGGTATGGCTTTGGCTCAATAAAATGTGCTGAATTCCTCACGTGAGTCCTGGAGAAATGGACAATCCAGCACTGCCAGGATTTAGGCACCTAGCTGTGAGGGACTGGAAAGATGGATGTCCCAAGGCATCCTGGGGGCAGGGGCAGGCCAGGCCTCATCCTGCTCCACACCCCATTCCCAGAGCTCTATCCCAGCCTGGCAGTGTCCACCTGCCCCTGGAGCCCCAGCCCAGCTCCTGAGGGGCCAAATGCCAGGGAGTCCCACCTAGGGGAAGGGCCTGGGAGGGCGAAGGGGCATTTAGGGCACCCATGTTGGCTCTATTGCCTCTTGCAATTCCTATCAGCTGAGCACCACGGGAAACCAGGGGTTGGTAGCTGTATGCTTGATTCTCTATATCTTTTCTGTCTTTCTCTCTTTCTTTTTTTTCTAATTCCCTCTTCTTGGAATTCTTGTGTAACTTAAAATGCGCTTAGTTTGCTAAGTTAATGCTTTGAGAAGTGTTTTATGTTGACTGAATTTTGCACTAAACCTTTTGCCGCCGTTCTCTGATTTTCTGACGTTGCCAGTAAAGTCTTTTGTGTTGTTTTGACCTCTTGAGAGTATCTTGTCTCACTCAGAGTACAGAAACCATTGTAAGTCCTTTTAAAAGCCTCATCAGGTGAGTTTTCTGGGGCCTCACCAGCTCAGTGGATTGAGGGTAGTTGCAGGTAGGAGTACGTCCTTGTTGGAATATTCCTGTGGTTTTAAAATACTGTACTGGATCTATGCTCTCTGTTATGGAAGTAGGTCAAGGAGTTTGTTTTCTGGCATTTTCCCCTCTGCATCTCTGTTATATCTCTGCAGTCAAATTCTTCTTTCAAGTACATGTCAATTAAAAATTCAGGGCTTTTGTTCTTGTACTACACCAGCACTTGGAGAACAGGGTTTGCGTGTTAAAACCTGAATTTGTATTTCAATAGTGTTGCTGGAAGATGAACTTCAGAAAACTCAATTTTTTCTGGACCTGGAGTGCCTTATTCTTTACAGCAGCTGTTCTGTAAATACTGGGGTTTTTTAGTGATGTCTAACAGCTGATTCTTAGACAAATTCACCAGATTAGCCAACAAACATTTTGTAATCAGAGAAGATTAAATAACTAGATTTTCCCTGTCTCTCCTGGGGTTGGATTTTTGCTTCCCAGTATTCATATATTCTCCTCAAAGGGAGATGCTATTCTAGAGTTCAGTGAAATTATGACACCAACTCTTTAAAACCTCCTTGACACCAGTTTGGAGTGGGTTTTGTTGCTAACTCGGAGTGGTCTCCATGGTTCCCAGTGTTGGTCCCAGTCTCTGAATTCCTCTGTGAAGTCAGAGTGTTTGTCCGTGTCTCTCCCATGCCATGTAAATTCTATGTAATGTATAGCATTAGACTGGTGTGAGGTGTGAATTATGTGAGTTGCTGTGGCTAAAGCATGAGAAGGAGCAGCCAATATTTAACTTCCTCACATTCCTCTGTCCTAAAGCAGAAAACCTTTTATACACAAATCTTTCAAGTACTTCTGGCTCAGGTTCTGCATTTTCCCTTTTGTTTGGGTTCTGAATCCCTACACAGCAGCCCTGGTCAGCCTGACCTCCTATTTCTGCCACCTGTTCTCCACAGATTGTTCAGAAATTCCTGAGCAGAAATTCTTCTCTACAACACCTGAAATGTGTTGTTCTTCTTTGTGAGTTGTAAATACTTTTAAAAGCTATTTTGCCATTTATGTTCTCTGAGTTATGTTCCAGTGCAGATCTGCTGTTTGTGTTCTTCTCCAAGTCACTTCTTTTGCTCCTGCCGCTCAAATATCAGCAGAGTGACTGGGTGCTGCAGTCTCAGTCTCCGTTACAAGTTCCTCTCCAAACTCAGCCAAATCACTGGATTTTTCAGTGTTCTGTCTGTAAGCTGTGAAATGGCACCTGACTCTTCCCTCATGGTGCTTTTCACCTTTTCAAAGCAGTGTGTGTAACCTTTGCTAAATTATAAGCTAAAGCTTATTAACAACAGTAATCATGGTCTGAAATTGCTTGTGACCTTCACATTCAGTGTGGTGGGGCAGGGCAAAGCTGCTCATTGCTTTAGTACAACTTCCTGTAAATTTAAGCCTTACATTCATTTCTTTGGGTTAACTGGCTTCTCCTTTCTTTGTTTTTCAGGAATGACAGAACTCATGCAAATCATGTTGGGCTGTTCTGGACCAGCATTGCTGCCTCTTTCCCCACACTGCAGCTGCAGCAGGGCTGTCCCTCACTGTCCCTGCTCCATCCAGAGCATTCCCGACTGTGCTGAGCAGGATGTGGTGCTCTCAGGGAGAGGTGAGTCCTGACCAGCTCCCTGTGCCATGGTTCCTCCCCTGAAAAGTGAGTAGAAAGTTGGTCCTTCCCTCTATTCTTTGGCAGCAGTAAAAATGTTTGAGGTTGGTTGGGGTTTTCCAGGTTTTGGTTGTTTTGCTTTTGAGAGTTTCCCAAGGAGGCTCATGCCCACACAGGGCTGCAGGAGAAGGAATCCCTCCCTCTGGCTTTGTGCAGTCCTTGCACAATGGGGTGCTGAAAATCCCACCGTGCTTTATAGACTAACTAAACCCAGTTTTATTTGTCTTTTAACTGAGCCCCTTTGCGGCAGCAGCTGATGCTGTTTGTGGATATTCATTACTTTTTTAGCTCCCTCTCTCCTGGGTTTAGCTGGCTTCTTTTTTTGGCACATGCACGTGGTTCAGCAAACCCCATCTCCCTGTCACTCCAGAGCATGTTCTGGAATGGGCCAATTCCAGCTGCCTGGGTAGGGGAGCAGCCTTTGGATGGGCATGGGAAGTGACACATGGGCTTGAGAGCTCTTGAGAGGAGGCTTCAGTGTTTGCACCAAAGAGAGTCTATGTAACCTCGGCTCCCTTGAAAGAATTAATTTAATATTTACTGTGTAGAAGGAGATTCTGAGCAACTTGGAAAGGCTGGTGAGATACAGTTATTTTGTTTCTGTAGAGTATCAGGAATGTTCTTACATCCTTTTCCGTGAAAACACACTCTTGAGTGTTGGATGCTGGTTTGGTCCCACAGCTCCTGAGAGACCTGTTCTTTCTGGAAATGTCCATGTGGACACATCCAGTGTGGAGGAGAAAACAGTCTGGCTCCTCAGGTTGAGGGAGAGGCTGGTTCACAAGTAACCATGGCAACTAGGCTGTCACTGGGAGCATCAAGACATTTACATACCAAAAATAAAAAAGCCCAAATGCACAACAGACATGAATGCTCCAGCCCGTTTGGAGATCTTGCCTTCAGTTTTGTTCTTCAGGGATGCTGGCAGCAGGTAAGGAGATTTTTCCCTCCTCTGTCTCCTGTAGCAGCAGCAAATGTTGTTTCTGGTGATAAACGTAGTAATGGCTTCCAATTAAAAGGGGATATTTCAGTTTCAAGTTGGAGAAACACTGAAGACAATTTTACGTTCACCTTACAAAGTTTCCGTCTGTCACACACTTCCCAACCCAGTGTGCTCACATCAATATTTATAACACCCAGCCCAGTGTTTTCACAGAAGAGCCATTAATACAACATATCAGCTCTGGTGCCAAGTTACATTTTATTGCTGTCAACAAACAAAGATGTTCTTTGTCTGCAAACTCCCTTTTTTTCTCCTTTTTTTTAATCAACCATTAGGTTTGAGTTTTGAAGGAAATGTGTAGATGTGCTTTCCAATGTTTTCTGGAGGGATACTGGAGACATGACAGATGGAGCTTGTAGGAGCTGATGGAAGACACTGATTAATTTTCCTAGGAGCTGAAATAACAGTTCTGGTGTAGGTTCTTTGCTTGGGATGATGAAACTCACTGAATTCCTAAGGAGAACCAGGGAACTTCAGGAGGTGAGTCTCTGAAATAAAGATTTAATTTTGAAAACACCTGACGCCATTGTTCCGGTTTAATTCCATTTGTACTTTGTACCAGTGTAGAGGGGCCAGGGGCCAGATCAAAGCTATAATACTTGGGAGTCTTGTGTCACTGCATCTTGGAGGCACTTCACACTTCCAGGTGTCCCTGTTCTGCTCAGAGGGGTGTCCCTAGGGCTCTGCCACAACTCCTCGCACCTGTCTCCACCTGTCACCCCTGCAATTTGACATGAGATTTTACAGGAGTCCCCTGGAAAACCAGTGTTTGTTTGGATCCACTCTGTGAACCATGTCACTGTGCATTTTTCTTCCCATGCCAGTGAGTCTCTCCAGAGGGTTATCAGCGTGCATGGAAGTAAGAAATTTGATGTAAGTGGCTTGCTTTTGTTTTAACAAAAAAATCACTTTAAAAAAAGCTACTTATGCCAGTTGGAACTAGTCGGCTCCAATGGTTTTATCTGGATTTAAGCAGCAGTAGGAGGAAAATGGAGTATCTGTACTAAACCTGTCAGCTCTGCAGCTGGTTAATGGAACTGATAACTGTGTAACGATCCCCTGCTACCCAATAAATATACTCAATTTTTAAACCACTTAAAATCTGATTAAATAGCTTGGTTCCACAAAGCCATCCGTTGAGTCAACTGTGCCTTATTGTTCCAGAATTCCCTTTTCCTGTCCTTGTGGAGCTCTCCAGCTGCCAGATGTTCCAGCAGCCAAATGACCTGCACACACCTGCCGTTATTCCTTAACACAGGCTCCGACGGCACCTGGGAATAGACCTGAGCCTCTGATTACAGAGACTCCCATTTCTCTGAAGGAAGAGTGTGTCATCCTTGGTGTTCTGCCAGATTCTGTTTAATTGCGCTTTATGAAGAGCAGCCCCAGGCACGAGCTAATCCGTACAGAGGCCGTGATCCATCCTGACCGAGCTGCATCCCACGGCTTGGGAGGAACCTGCTGCAAGGCTCATGCAGGTAAGACTCTCACAGGTGCAGTTAAACCAAAGGCAAGGTGGTCTGATGAGGGTAAAGGAGCTCATGGTTTTAATTTTCTGGTCATTAATTTCCTCTCTCATTCTGCCCTGTGGTGCATCTCTCATATTGTTTGGTAAAGCAAGGGAGAGATGGAAACACACCCAGAGATCAACATCACTGTTCTGACAGTGCCAGGGATGGGAAAATGATCACCCTCAGCTGTCCTCACTCATTTGGCTCTCATTTGCAGGTCATGGCTTTGAGTATCTATGACCAAAGTAAGGGGAAAAATTCAAGACTAGGATAAAAATGTGGAACTCTCAAAAATCCTCTCCAAACCCTAGGAGTCCATAGCTGTCTGTATATGAGCTGTGGTTGTAATTTGTGTAGCCTGAAGATCTGTCCAGTCCATCAGCTGGCATTCCAGCCAGTGCAGACTCGAGCCATCTCAGTGGTTCATCCAGCTCCAGCTGACTTTAAATTGGGGGGCTAGTGACCTCCCGAAAATGCACTAGGGATCCCAGCTTTACTAAGGTCAATAATAACTCCCACTGAATCTGAAGGCATTGGGATTGTATGGCCAGTGCCTGATATGGTGACACTCAGAAATCAAAAAAAAAAAAAAAAACCAAAAAAGAGAAACCAATTTTTTTTCCTTAGCTCCTTTCAGTTTTACAGCACCAGCATAGTCAGGGACTGTTCTACTTGTGCTCTTCAGCTGGATGTGCCATTGGACATTCTGGTTATCAGTGTGGAAAAGGCAATTTGAAGTAATCTACTGACAAAATAATTTTGAAGGTGCTTTTAGTGTCTTGCTTTAAGAAAGAGAGTGGCTCAAACTTGGATTCAGGTAGCAAATCCAATTTCCTGTCCTGAATGGCAATGCCAGTGTGGTAATTAGACCATGAAGGACAATACTAATTTTAAGGTATATGTGGGTGGAGGAAAAAAAAGGAGATTGAAACAATCAACATGTGAAATGTGAACATGTGAAATTGTAAGTGAATCCAGTTTCCTTGGCAACTTCTACTGTGCAGTCTGAGTATCCCTGAGAATTTCACTGGGAAGCAAGTGGGCAGCAGGTACTTACTGGAGATGGGAATGCTTTTGAGGGAGAGCAGTGGGAAACTCTGGTTCAAACCTGTTTTATGTGTCATTTTGTTCTTCCTGTAGAACTCTGTGTCACTGTTTTCACTTCCCCTTGAACTGCTGGTGGTTCTTTGCCCTGGCAGAGGTGGATATTGCACTGGGAAGAGCAGTGGATATGTTTGTTAAAGTTCCTTGTTTTTCTGCTGGGAAACTGAATGGACATTAAATTGTGTTACTTAAATAGTTACAGCAGAAGAGACTTTGGTTAAAGATGAGAGACCAAAACCAGTTGAAAAAGCAGGAGAAGAGTATTTTGCTTTGGTGTTTCAGCTACAGCAATCCCTAGAATCAGGCTCTGGGCTAATGTCTTCATCAGTCCCTGTGCTTCCGAACATTAAATCATTACAACTGAGGCATCAATGACCTCACAAGGCTTTAAAAAAAAGAGAAAGTGTTGGGTTGTTTAGCTTTTCCCATCCATCATTTCAATCTTTGCATGATATCTTCAAAGATTTTCTTTTTAATAAAAGAGGAGTTGCTCTGCAATCCCATGAGTGGTCCTTTGACGGAGAAAGTAAAATTGCAAGACCCTAAAAATCACAAGGAATGGCAATGAAGTTGGGTTACAGACTTAATTAGCTTTAACTGGAAAACCATCTACTGGGGGAAAAAAAAAAAAAAAAAAAAAAAAACCCACCTCAAATATAGCTCAACAATACTGCAGGTCAAAGGGAGTTCCTGAGGAGGGGAGTAATGGTTATAGGGGATCAGGAAAGGAACAAGGGATGCTTAACCCAAAAGAGGGAAAATGGAATAATTTGCTTTATAGATCTCCATATAAATACAATTATATATTTTTATGTATGTGTATAAGTATAGAAATAGTATTGTCTGTTGTAAATATTTTTGATTTCTTGTACAAAATACATTAGGATAAAAAGTTTAAAGATATTCTTTAACAGTCTAACTTCCCTTGCCTTTCCTATCTGTGGTACCTGCAATAAAAGAGGAGCCAATTCTGCTTCATGTTTGGACACACATTTTGATTTGACCACAGGAAACTGCCACAGCGCTGTTGCTGGAGGATTTTTTTGGATGAGTATCCCCGTGTACTTCCCAGGAGAAAAGTGCCCTCTGGAACCCAATGCCAGCTCAGGCCAGAAGGGCAAACTTGGCACATGGGCTCAAAATCACTTTTCCATGGTGGTTGTTGACAGGAGCAAAGTCTGTCCAGGAGCTGGGTGTGCTGACAAGGACAATTTATTGTGATTCTAGAGAACTCTGACCAGGATTTACAACTCTAAAGCATCCTTGATATAACCAACAGATGTTAAATGAAGGAGTTTGTGAGGTATTTCTTTAGTTTCTCCAAGGTGCTGGTACCACATCTGATGCCAGCTGCTCATTTTAATATGAAGATTTCCTAGTGTGTTAACTCAGCCTAATGCCCTAAAATAGCCACTTTTTTTACTGCAATTTATATGTGACCTTTATGAGCAGAGTATCTGAGAACACAGGGAGGTTAATGAATTCTGTCTTTTCTCACCAGTGTGAGGCACTGAAGTAATAATCTCTCATTAGAGAAGGGAAAAGAGGGCACACGTCATGTGCAATATTTTAGCGTGTGGCTGAGCTGTGAACTAAACCCAGCTCTGCAGAGCCAGGCTCAGAGCTGAAGCAAGTAGGTCACTCTTGCTCTCACCAGACCATCCATGGGATGAATTGCAATGCACATTTAAAAAGCGCTGCAAGTTTTTACATGCAGGAGCCAAATTTTCCTCTGCAGATTTTGCCTTCACTGCTCTGCCCCCTGCTCTCGGGGTGGTGGTGTCATGTTGGAATGAGTGCCGAGGCTCGGGGTTTGCTGGGGGAAAGCAATGCTTGGGGCACAGGCAGCAAAGGTTTGTCCTGGCTTCTTCTCTGCTGAAACCATTTTGTGCAGCTCTGGGCCAGAGGAAACGCCTCTCTCGTGACAGAGCCAGTGCTGAAACACCATGCACAACCTTCCCATTACCGCTGCAGATTTGTTCACTTGTGCCAACATTTGCAAATCAAGTTCCAACGATCTTGCTGCTGCCTCCTGCAGCACAGCCCTCTCCAGGTCATCGCAGAGCATCACACCAGGCACGAGCCTCACCCCTGCTGCTGTCACACCAGAGTGGGGCAGGACCTGCAAGGCACAGTGGGCAAGCCTCTTTCCTTCTTTCAGTTTGCTGTTTCCAGTTTTCCTTCCTTCTGCTTCTGCCCGTCCATCCTTCTTTCTGTTCTTCTCCCATCTTCCATCTGTCTTTACATCAGTTTTTATCCTTCCTTCCCTTCCATCTCTCTGTCCTCCTTTCTGCCACTGCTTCCATTTGTCCTTCCTCCTTCTGTTCCATCTGTCTTTCCATCTCTTTTGCCTCCTCTCTTTGTCTATACATGTTCTTCCTTCTACCCTTCCATCCTCTTTTCCATCCTTCTGTTCCTCATTCTGTGCTCCACTCCTTCCTTCCTCCTTTTGCCCATACTTCCACCCCTAAGTCTTATTTCCATCCATCTCTCCTTCCCTCTGTTTGCCCTTTAGTGTCCCTTTCTGTCCCTCCTTCCACACAGTCTTTCCTCTTTCTATTCATTCTTTCTTCCGTTTGTCCTTCCTTCCAGCTGATGCTCCTGCCTTTTTGCCTTTTGTCCATCCATTCCTAAGTCTGTCCTCCCTTACTTCCATCCATTCTTACCTTTACATACCCATCATATATCAAATCCATGTATTTATAGTGGATAAAACTGACCCTTTCCTGCCCAGCAGCAGCAGATCCCCATTGGTGCTCCATTTGGGGGCTTCTGTGTGTCCAGCTGTACTTACCCTCCTTCTGTCCCTTGTCCCTGTGCTGCCATCCTGATGGAGGCACCTGGGGGCAGCTAAAGGGCCTTTTCCTGCTGCTGCAGGAGTAACTCCACCAGCACCCAGAGCACACACGGAGTAAGAAGGATTTGACTTTCATGCAGAGACACAAGTCCTGTGCTACAGCGCGTGGCCTTTCCTCAGTTCCCAGTTAATGCCCTCTGTGACTCCCTAACAGCACCCCACTGTCCCTCTGCACATGCCTCTTCTTGCAGCGTCTCTAATGCAGCTCAGATGAGGCCAGAGCAGCATCAATAGTGTGGAGTCAGGCAATGTGTGCTTTTGGCAAGAGCCCCAGCCAGTATTGCTCCCATCCATCTCCCATTACTGTGCTGACACCTTCAAATGGCAGCAGCCTTTACAAGCTGTGTTGGGAATTATCCTGCACCTGCTCGCTGGAATCACCGTACGAATCACCGTACATGTGTTTATCCTTTCCTGCTCCCATCTTTGTACCACCCTGGCTTGCCAACAAAGGCAAAAACAAAAAGGCATTTATCAACACACCATTTTGTACAGCACTCCACCAATTCTGAATGCATGCTGTTTGGATCAGATACCCAATATTGTTCATCCAAGAAAAACGAAGAGAAGAGCCCAGGGGCGATAATCAGCAATAGTTTACTGCAACACACACACACAAACATCCCCCTCCTGCTTTTTCCCGGCCATAAATTGTAAATGACAGTGGTGGGAGGAAAAGGATTTTTCTCTCTCTGAAACGATTCTGAATAACTGTTCTGAATTACAGGACCTACATTGATCTGCCTGTCATCCTGCTCCATTTGGAGTGATAGAGCTGCAGAAAAAAGTTTTTGTTTAATTGAGATAATACTGTATTTTTCCTTTAGGAGAGAACTGAGGTATGAGGGATGTTCTTCCTGCAATAAAACGACACTGGCAGGTGAAGTCCTGACAGCAAAGCCCTAATTCAGCACTTGCTTAATTCTGCTGACTAAACAAGGCCCTGTGCTGAGCTGTGTGAGCACCGTTGGTGTCCCACGGTGCCACCCAGCACACTGAGAGCAGTTTTTGTGCCCAAACAGATATCTGGCATTGAGCTGGGCACTGGCTCGGAGGGGATGTGGAACTTCCCTCACAGCTGGAGCAGTGTCAGCTACCCTGGTTCTGGACTGCTCTCAAAATAAAGAAGTTTTTCCCTTCTGCTCGTCCTGAGTGAGGACTTTAAGCACTGGTGGACATTCCTGCCCTTGCCTCGGGCCACAGCTGTGCCGTGCCCCATCCCTGTGTTTGCCTCCTGGCCAGGGGCAGCCAGCTGGGAGGGACCAGCTGCTGAGGACACTCTGGGCACAGGGACAGGCCTGAGGTGGCTGGGCCAGATGTGCCTGAGCAGCCCAGGGCCCCAGACACTGTTTGGGGTGACAGTGTCCTCAGGAACTCTGCTGTTCTCCTTGCCCTGCCAGCAGCTGAATTCAGCACTTCAAGGGAGTGACACAAAACCAACCTGTACCACCAAAAGGGGGGGAGCTCCCATCCATGACCCAGGGACTGCACACGAGAAAAGACCATTAGTAGTATTAGCAGTAGTATTAGTAGTAGTACTGCTGGTGCTGACACCTTGGTTTTGTTCTGGGTTGGGCCAAAAAGGAATTTCTGGAATGCCTGTGCTCAGGTGCCAGTCCCAGCGCCTTCATCTGGTAAGAGCTTTGGGAAATGTTTGTTCCTGACCTGGACTGTGTTCTCAGCTCGGAAGTGTTGTAGGTCTCGTGCTGAATGCGCCACTGGTGTCACAGCAGCCTCATCACTCTTGGGTTCCACACCTGCTTCTGCAGACACAAGGGGCTGGCATTCTAAAATTAAAAAAAAAAATTAATTAAAAAAAGGCACCAAAAACTACTTAATTTGGAACTGTAGTCTATTTCTTTGGGAAATACTGTGCCTCAATCTGCACAAACCCCTTGCTTAGATTCCATAGGATTTCTTCAGCAGTAATCGTGGCCTTTAAACAAGGAGGTTTTTACAAGCACACGTCATTACAGAACCACAGAAAAAAGAAGTTTTCTTGGAGAAAACTGAAATGGCAAGGCAGTACACATTTATTTTATCAAATTGAGGACAAATATTATTAGAAGGAAAGGGGGAACATCTTAAAAAAATAAAAAGACTGACTTGCTGCATTGCCTTGATTTACCATCAGGAAGGTTTCTGGCAGTGCCACTTTGTCCTGATTAAAGCCCTCGGTGGCACAGAGAGGCCTGAAATCTTTTATTCTGGTCAAGGTTTAGTGTGGGTTAGCGAGGATCCCTTCAGGAGACAAACCAGTGCAGCCACCCCTGTGTCAAGGTGCAGGGAAAAGGGTCAGTAATTATTCCCTACCTGCACTTCTTTGGGAGTGGGAGTGCACCAGATCCACCCCCACAGGCCAGCCTAGGGCAAAGTGGGAGGGAGGGGGGGAGAGAGGGACATCTGGAGAAGGAGCTTTAAGCTCCAGAAATATTTTATGTAAAGCTCTTTTTCAGAGTCTACTTTTGTTTTGAACCAGAATTTTCCTGCTTTACTTGTTATTTGTCTCTTGAAGAGATGAGGAAACAATAACTATCACTTCTTTCTGTGTACTGTCACCTCAGCACATAACCACAAGTTTTAGTGGTGAGCTCCACACACATGGAATGGGATCCACACCATCAGCCACCACACAACTGGGGAGACACTTTGACTTAAAGACATCAACTGGACTGGAGGGGGAAAGTCAGTAAGAGATACAGATTTCTAGAAGGGAAACATATCTGGAATATTTTGGTTGGTAAGTTGTTTGTAAAATAAATAATGCTTAAAAAAATAGTATCCAAAATTAGAGTGGAACTCTGGCTAGGGAGCAGGTGCCCACATTCTATCCCTTGCACTCCACATATATGCCCAGCTATTTCTGCCTAATAGTTTATTGATATTAAAGCATGAGATGTCCACAATAAACCATTAAATAAAATAAAATATTACAGCATTGCTCAGCAAGAGAGATCTCAGAGCACAAATTCCTTCATTACCTGGTCATTTAGATGATAATCCAGTTGTCCCAGTCAAATCCTGCCTTGCTGGCGATCCAAACTGGACAGATTTCCTAGAGCTGCTCTTCAGAGCCAGGTCAGGGTTTTTTTCCCCAGGATGTTGCAGGAACAACAAATTTCTGCTGTGTGCAAGGCAATGTGGCATGATTTATAAACAGATGAGATAGTAGATGAGAGATGTTAGACAGACAGACAGATAGATAATAAATCTGTCTCTCATCTATAACAGCCCAAGCTGCTGTTGCTCCACTGGCAGCACTTCCAGGCCCTTGTCTGCACAGCCACAATCCCAGGCTGTGGGCAGCACAAAGGAGAGTGAGTGTGTGGCACTGCACCCTCAGCACCATGCCTTAGACAATGTGGTGACAGCGCTACAGCCCCTTCTGCCCTCCCCATCCCTGGAAAAAAAAGAAGCTAAAAAAAGTAAGAAAAATATTTTTGCATCCACACCTTCCAATTCTAACAACCAGTACATTGCTTCTAGTGGGATAATGATTTCTTGATGGACTCTCATCAATGGCCTGTTTCCACATTATCTGAAATAATTGCTTCAGAGCGACCACAGAAGGAGCAGCAGGTAGGAAATGAGGCTGCGCTTGCCAAAACATAATGGATCATTTAGTCCTTCTCGGAAGGCTTTAACACTTCTGTGCCTGATGGCACCATTCTGATGATAAATCTGGCTGTGGGGATCAGGTCATGGACATCACCAGATCAGAATTCACATCTGCCACACCAGAATAAGGCCCCCAGAAAACAAACATTAAAAAATAGAAGTATTCAAAGTGTACTCCCAGCTTGCAGGCACTACACCCTCTCACTGAACTGATGAACATCTCAGTCAGGAAAGGGGTCTCTTGCTCCTGTTTTTGGCAGGGGGGTGTTGCTTTTTTCCCATATTTTCCATCTCTTAATGTTTCCTTTCTTTTGTTTCTCCCTCAATTTCATTTCCAGCCCTTCTTCCCCCAGCTACCAATATAAGTATACAACCAGTCATACAATCACTTATAATAATCCAAAGCCTTGAAGAATTTTCATCTTTCTTGCCATTAAAACCCTTGTGTGAAGCACCGGCTCCATCCATGTCCAGGAGACATAATAATCCTTTTTGTGGGTGACCTGCTTTATGAAAAGGAGCCAGTCAAGCCATTTAAATAAATGTATATTTTAAAGTGTCCTATAATAGAAATTGTATTTGAATTATATTCTTTATCTACAGCTTTCCAAGTGATATTGTGGTATAAATTTGAAAATAGCCTTAATTTTTGATGAGTGTTAGTGTAGTTTTAGAAGAAGATGTAATTAAGACTGTGGCTTCTTAGCAAGAAGAGCTGCATCCATGGATGCCACTCCAGATGGTTTTTGTTGTGGCTCCATAATGAACCAGGTTAGGAGGGCAAGGAGCAGCATTGTAGAGAGCATTTGGACTGATTTGTGTATAGCAACTATTTCTGGGAATGCAGTCTGGGTAATTGTGCCCCTAAATAGCCAAACTATTTGTGCAGAGCCTCCTCCACAACTGTAATTCCACGCTTTGCACACCCAATGCAGCCTGCACTGAAACGCCATCGGATGTGGCTGCAAGCTTTTGCAATAGCATGAAAACAGAGATCCACTGGAGAAACCAGAGCCACCCCTCCCAAAGCTGGCTCTGGGTGCAGCAGCCCATAATGAAATGCAATGAGGAGATGCTGGATCCTGCCCCGTGAATAAGGGGCTGCAGAGAGGGAAGACGGCACTGATCCAGGGCTGACAACTGAATCCCATCGCAGGAAGAGGGGAAAGTGCTACAATCAAGGACCTTCAGCCCTTTAACAGGCATCCTTGAGAAGGAGGATACAGGAAAGGGAGTGGGAAACAGCCTCAGCTCAAAATTACACGCAGGGCTTTCTAAGCAAAAACCCACAGGAGCGTGTTTAGAACTGTGTTGGGTTGAGGTGGAGTTCACAATTTGCAATTTATGAAAATAAATACATATAGACCAGAGAATTTCCAAAGTGCTGCAGAAACAACAGGCAGCTGATCCTTGGGATCAGTTGCATTTGCCTTCAGTCCCCTTGCATTTGCCTCACTGTCACTCATCCCTGGGTAAAGGCAATGAGAAGGGACACGTTTGTCCTGCTCAAATTTGTAGTTCATAGATCAGGGAAAGGGAATCTGTTCTCTGGCACAGTGTGCTAAACAAATGTGTTTTCTTTTCCTTTGATAATAAACATCCCCTGCACCAGAACCCAAAGCAGGACCCCCACAGCAGGGGAAAAATAAGGCCAAAACTCTCCTCCAGAGTTTCACCAGCTCAGACTAGACTGAGATAATCCCAGATATGCTGGAAGCACCATGTTCTCATTTTCAAACTGAGAGAATCAGAAAGTAACCAAAGTACTGGATGTTAGAACCCATTTAAAATATGATTGGCCTAATTTTTTTAATGATCTATGCTTGGGAATTATGAATTCACCAGCACCACCACTGCCCGGCTATTTTTAAAAGAGAAAACCCACTGGATTCATTCTTCTGATTTGTGTCACTCAGGGCGTGGTGTACCCAGTTTGTGCTACAGCTTCTGCAGTTTAGTGTTTCTAATAATTACTAAACCCTCCGACCTTGACTCTTCAGTTCGCCCACTCCAGATGAATCAATCTGTAATTATTAAGATTGTTTTTTTGGGCTTATCTCGTGTTTTGTGGTGTTGCTATTCTGCAAAGTAAAGAGCCAATACACTCTTCCAAAAACCACACAAATAGCAATGCTCAAAAAGGAGGTGGGTTTGTAAATACCATAGGAAATTTCCTTGCCAAGGATCTCACGGGCCTTCAGTTCAGTTGTCCCAATAACTGAGAATACCAAAGGATGTAATCCTGCAAACTCCACCCAACAAACACTGTGGCGAGTTGTTTGGTTAAAAAAAAGGTTGGTGAAATCCTGCAATATTTTTTCTTAAATCTGAGATACTTTAATTACAAAGTGTTTTTACAGCATTTTGTACTTGTTTGGCTGCTGCCTGCTCCTGGCTAAACTCCTTGTAAAATGAGAATGAAGTACTGATGTCTCCCTTTCTTTGCCAAGCTTTACACCAAGGTTTTAGGGTTTTTCCTGTTTAGGAAAAGCTTTTCCCTCCAGACATGCCCATGGTGGGATGCTGCTCCCTGGAGAACGTTGTTCAACTCAGGGTTGGTACTGTGAGGCCTTCCCATGTGGGAGGGAGGGAATCATTCAACCAGTTCACTCCTTTTCTTTTTAAAAGGGTATGTCAAACTCGTATCCCATAAAAATAAATTACTCTATCAAAGCGCACGTGTTCCAGGAAGGAAAAGCCAGTATTTATATTCTAGCTCCCAACTTGCTGTTAAACCACAGCAGTAGCTGTAAAAGTGAAGTCGAGCCATAGAAAACACTTTACAGTCTCTGTAATTTGGGTTTGGATCTCAACTGGAAGCCTGGAACAGAGGGGGGATTATCCTCCCCAGAAGCCACTTGGCTGGGAGGCTCCAGCCAGCGCCTTTCCCTGAAGAGTCACTGGGGGACGATGACAATTCCTGCCCTCCCCAGCGCTGCTGCTGCCACCATGGTGCCAGCACAGACAGAACTCTGCTCCTTCCCCAGCGCTGTGTGTGGGGCGAGAGCAACTTCTGCAGGTGCTGCAGAATAAACCAAACATAAGGGAAACCGGTGCCTGAATTCCAGCTTTACCATTTGCTCTCACCACTGACGGCCCTAATGCTCTGTACAATGATCCACACTTCAGTTGCTAAATTAGCTTTTTCAAGGGGGATTTCATTTGGGGAAAGCAAAACAAAACACCAGCTTAACAGAACTTGAGGGCTTAAACATTCTGATGATACAAAAATAAGCCTGAGTTATCGTCGCTCGATAGGCACAGCTCAAAAAGCTTCCAAAGCAACTCCCAACAACTGGCAGCAGCTCTCAGATCAAAGGAGGCTCCTGGGCTGAGGTGAAACTGCAGAAGCCTTTCTATTAAATATTGAGAGGATAAATAGGGTTTATCCTGCAGGAATGTGTGCACACACACACACAAACACACACCTGTAGGATCTGTACACACACACCACTCCAAATTCTCTACAGCTCTCTCTCTGTGGATCTGTACATACACACAAACCTCTGTGTGTTTGTACACACACAAACTTCAAAGTCTCTTCAATTTGGGATCAAATTCTACTCAACAACCAATTAGATGTTCTTTCCCCCAGCAGTCCTGTAAATATTCATGTGGTTTCTTTTCCCTAAAAGTTAAGACTGTCACCCGCTTCTAGAACCTGCTAAATAATTCCAAGGAAATGAAACACAGCTTTTGGGACCATCAGTTGTTCCATTCCCAGGTTTGCCAGCAGACAGGGAGTCACAGAATCACAGAATATTCTGAGTTGGAAGGGACCCACAAGGACTGTAGTGTAAACCACTCATTCCCAAATCCTAAGCCCTAATTTTCAGCACACAGATGTTCGTGTCAAGTCTGTGAGTTCAGAGTATTGATAGCACAAAGTTTGATCACAGATTGATCAGATTTCAGGCACCTTATCACAGTGAAATATCCACTAGAAATAATTGCCAATAGTCACGTAAATCAAACCAAAATGGATCTTAAAGGAAGGTTCATATGCAGCAGATATGAAAGAACTTCCTGATTATTCCAAGTCCTCTTTCAATTAACACTTATTCCTAGTCTGCCTTTATTTTTTCCTTTTCATCTCTTGCCTGTCATTCATTTGACATCTCTACCATGATGAGAGTGATACTTAATATGAATGGGAAACACAAAAAAATCCCCAAACATTTCCAGTAATCTCTCTGCTTAAAGAGATTCTGCTGATTCACACTGGCACCTTTGTCCTGTAACCCATTTTCTTTTCACTTCGTTTCAGACCCATATCACAGTTCTAACAGAAACCCTAACTCAGGACAGAATTTTGAGAGAACTCAGCTTCTCTCCCCAGCATATTTCCCTATCAAACACCAATCCTTGGCTGCTAAGTGCCTCCAAAATCAGCCTGATGCCGAGGCTTTTAAATGATGATGAAATAGAAAAGTAGGGCAGACAAGGAGAGGAAATTTTTCAAATGTATTCGTGATTGCCCTGAGTCCTGATCCGCTGCAGTCGGAATGAAAACGGGCATCACTTCCAGTGGATGTGGTTGCATTTTTTTCTTCATGATTTCCTCACTTGCAGATTATTTTTTATTATGCAAAGCATATCATTAAATGCTGAATTACACGTGAGCTGACCTTCACTCACTCAGTTTGCTCAGGGTCTACATTTTAAGAGAGAGAATAAATTTTTCCTAGCATAACACTATGAAAGTCACCCCACGGAAGAGTTTGGACTGTTGGCTGACCAAGTTTTTAATATTAAACTACATTTTTGCCTTTGAAATTGCCATTAGAGACACCACAGTAAAGGGAGAAGGCTAAAAATGCATCAAGTCAACAAGTCTTAACAAATGTCTTGTTTCCCTACCCCAAGTTCTGTTAAAGACAAAGCTATCATGAGTAAGATTTGAAAATTTATGATCTATATGAATGTTGGGGCTTTTTCCAGTTTTACTGCTAAGTGTTGCTGTTTTGTGGCTTGACAGATCTTCCTCTCACTGAACCACTGCAGACCAGGATGAACCCTGGCCTGGAGCTCAAAACCCATTAACTTCCTGCTCCATATTCATAGGGGAAAAAAGCCTTCTGAGTGGTGGCAATGTTCAGTAACTTCCCATACCAGACACAGGACTCTGATACAGCTACCGAAGAATCAATCTTTTCCTCATGGCTGCTTTGTGTGGCTCCTGGGATGTCTGTACTTTTGTAACAATCAAAATAATTATAAAAATAATAATGGAAGACAAGCAGCAAAAATATTGAAAGCACACGTGTGTGTTTGGGGATGCGTGTATCAGGAGATCACCCTCTGGATCCAGCACTGTGGACTGTTTCTCATCCCACAATCCAAGATAGTACACATTTCAGAGCCCCCGTTGTGAGCAAGTATTTAAAGACTAACATTAAAGGAAAATAAGCCTTTCCAATCAATTGTGAAAGTAAAACCAGCAGTGAAGCAGCTACAGAAATGGAAGCGCAGCTAGAAGAAAATTAAAAACAGCAACCCCAGAATACCTGTCCTAATTAAACATCAGCTGGGAATATGTGAATTAAAATAGGAATAACATCTGAATTAATAAAAGAGCAACAAATGTTTCAGGAACTGTTCTTCCTTGATCGATGGTGTAATTTCCTGAGCTCCAAGGCATGCCGGCTGTCTGACCGGCTTTACACGGACACTTTGTAGGCTCATGCAGCATTTTTGGGAACTGACTGGCCTTGCCTATCCAGAGTGTCCAACCAAGCCCCCTCTATGGCTTGGGTAGTCAAAAAACTATCCATGGAGTTTTTTGAGACTGTAAATAAATGTACAAGATGAACTGCAAGAAAGCCAAAAGGTGGTGAACAGCACACAGTGGTCAGGAGAGAAAGAAAACCTTAAAATGCATCTAGAACTTTCCTGTGCTGCGCAGATTTTCCAACGCTTCCCTTTGTTCCCAGCATGGATACAAATTGAACACCACCACAAAGCCCCACAACACAGCAAGATACGGTGAGATTAAATATAATATAAGAGCTATTTGAGATTCTTAGAAAAACTAAAATTAAAGATAAGGCTTTTAAATCACAGGACCGCATTTACATCAACCATGCATTTCCAGATTTGTAAGGCCATTTTTCTAAGAGATAAACACTTGACTAGAGAAGGGTTGTAAATACCAAACTGAATTGGTTTATATTGCCAGAGCACCCAAGATTTTTAGCTGCAAGGTGAGACAGGCTTAGTATTTTTAAAAAGTACAGATTTATGACAAGCCCTGCTAAGCAGGCTCCAGCACACAGAAAGCTCCATTTGCAGCCCCCAGTTTCCCTGTGCTGTATCCCTGCAAGCTCCTTTCTGAATACGCAGCAGGGGCTTCATGCACCAGTTTTTCCTTTCTTCCCTACTTTGCTCCATTCCCTGGTACCACAAACCCATTTTCCTAAATGGATGTCTTGGATCCCGAGTGCCCCCCTGGGCAAGCCCATGTTTGAGCAGCCCTGCAAGAGGAGAAATGCAGCCTGATCCTCATTAAAAGTCTGTTGATGGGCTCACACTCTCCTGCTATTGAACATTCATCAGTTTCTTTTTCCACGAGAATGTATTTGACTGCGGTATTTGGAAAGTAGAGCAATAGCACCAATTATATCCTAGCAAAGCGTGTGTCTGCATACAAAATTTCTGTTGTGGTGGGATGGCATTAAATTCCCTGGTAGATTGCCAGAGTTTAGAGCTATTAACGCTGGATTCTGACACGGTGACAAAGCCGTGTTGCTGCGGTGAGCCAGTGCCCGGGGGAGGATGTTTGCACACTCCTGCACCAGGCCCAGGGAAAGCACACAGCTCAGGAACCTGCCCCTAAAACACCCAAACAAAACCCAGACTATCCAGGGACCTCTCCCCAGGGCTGACACCCACTATTGCACCCCACGAAGGTGGGAGTCCCTGTGCTCTGTCTGCTCAGTGCTCAGGGCTGCAGCTTCACCTCAGTTTCTGGGCTGAAGATGTGAAAAAGCACCAAAGGTAAAACCAGGGACCATGCTCAGCTCCCCCAAACGTGGGTCATGACCCCCAGGTCTTGTCTTGTTTTTAAGAATAACCAAGTACAACCAACAAAACCACATAAATGATATAAAGAGTTGAAAGTCAGGGGACTGGCTTCCAAATGCTTTTGAACAGAGCTGGTTATTAAGTCACACAGGCACTTTTAAAAAGTGTCTTGGTCATCTTGTTCTCGTACAAAGATGTCCTTGATATTCTGCTGCCTTAACATCAGCCACCAATATCCCACTGCCTTCCATGAGGAACAGCTGCCCCAGCACCTGCAGCTCAGGAAGAGGAGAGGAATGCTGTAAAACCCCAGGGAAACACCACTCGGAGAAATCAACTGGAAGCAGAAGATACCTGGGGTGGGTGGACAGGACACCAGAGCACGTCTACCAGAATAACAACAGGACACGAGGCAATAAATAAGTAAAGTGCTGATCTGCAGAGCAGCTCCCAGCTACCGTGTGGAGATGTGAGAAACGAATTGCCTGGGGGAGCAGCTTATGGGGAGGGGAGGGAATGGCAACTCAAAGCATACAATGAGAGAGAACCTTCATTTATTCACTCCAGAGCCTGCAGCCAGCAGGTCTGAACTCAGAAAAGAGGATGTGGAACTCAGAAAACAGCAGTGTAATGGAGGGTGTTGGGTGAAATAAAATCACTCTGTCAGAGAACAACCAAAAAAAAATTAATTATTAATACTCTATGAAGGCAAGAGAAAGGGTAAATTCAGCCAAAAAGGTTTGTAAAAAAGGGGCATTCTGTGGCCTGGTGGAAAGCAAGGAGAGCAAGACCATGCTGCTGCTTTCTCTACATTCCTCATACAGGAAAAAAATCTGGAAGCAAGCCCAAAGGAGAATACACAGGAAACAAAAAGACCTGCTACATTTAGTTCATTTCAGCATCATGTCGAACTTGCCCTAAAGAGCAACACTCCTGTACCTGGTAAAGCTCCACCAGAGGTAACAGTAGGACACAAAACCATCACTGCACTGGAGTGCCAGCAGTTCAGCCTCAGCCAAAGGCTCTGTGCAGCCCACGGGTTCAGGGGATTATTTCCAGTTTAGAGCAGCACTGATGAGGGGCAGATTTGCGAGGGCAACGAGGCTGCACAACCAGAAGGACACTACAGCAGACAAAGGAGAGCCCCTGGCTTCCCCTCTGACCATTGTGGCCTTGGGTGCTCTGCCAGGCACAGACCCCTCACACACATAATAGTGAATGTATGGAACATTGTGTGTGAATACTGGGAAGTGCTGTGAAAGGGACGCCCCTTTCAGTATCAGTAATAGCAACTTCTTCATAAACCATCCCACCTGTTCTCAGTCCCAACTGACACCCACAAGTTGGAAATCTCTCCTAGGTTATTTTTCTAGGCAACTTTAGAGACAAGGTCATGGCTGGAAAGCCAAGTACATTGCCCAGGAAAAAAAAAAGGCAGTTCATTATGGCATTTCAAAGAGAAATATTCAAAGTTCCTGCATATAAAAAATTAATTAGCTGACCAAACATTTGAATGCTGAGTAAATAACCTTTCCCTGGCAAAAATAAAGCTGAATGATCTAAAACAAAATAAGGGCATCCATCCAGCAAGGAGAAGGAAAGGATAAGCTGTTTTCCTTTCTAAACTTCCCCAGCTTTCATTAGAGGTCACACAGTTCAAAGAGGATCGAGTTCAAACAGGACTCCAGCGTTTGAGCCCGACCTTGATCACAGTGCACTGTTCCTGGGAAAGACAAAGGAGGGAACGATCAGCCCTATCCCGAGATAAGCTGACGTGTTAAAAAGCACATGCCTGTCCTGCACCCTGGTGCAGGAGCTTTGAGTTCCTTCCCTGTGCAGAGAGCTTGTCCTTCCCAGCACCTCCATAATCTCCTGAATGGCCAGGAACATGCACACAATTCCTACCCAGCAAGGGGAAATTTCACCCATTCCTTACTCTGGACCTTACTGGCTCTGCACCTCCCAGCAGTCTCCCAGTTCCTTGCTCACGCTCGACTAAGTCCCACGAATCTCGAAGGGAAGGGGCTTCCCCCTCCTTCCATAAGGTCCCACTGATCTCTGCTTGAAATAGAGCAAACCAACCTTCTCTGCCCCAGGGATGTTTGCTATCAAGTGGTTTCCACACAGAGAGGAAACACAATGCCCAGAGGAGATGGAAAGGCACATCGCACACAGAGATTCAGGCAGCTGCAAGTCCTGCCTTAGTGCTTGGTCAGGTTGCAACTTTGGAGTTATTTATTCCAATTAATCTTTTAATTTAAATTACAATCGAATGCTTCGAGTAGCTCAACCTGTGCTTTTAAGGCTTGAACATCCACACTGAGTCAGACCTGTCTATAAAAGCAGTGAATTGATTATTTTTATTAGGTTCTTGCCATGCTTTTTTCTCCTGAGCTCAAACATTGGCAATTTATTATGCAGCAGCTCCTTTCCCGAGGCGGGGGAAGAACCAGCCTTTTGTCAGTACATGGAACCACCAGCACGCTCATTTTCCCCACAAAACTCCCTCATTTCAAAACATCAGCCTGACTCAGAACGGCTGGGTCGGGAAACAGCTTGTAGGGGAGGGTAATGAATAGACAATGCATGCACAGTAACAAACAGCCGGTGAGTCATCCCAAATTTGTCCCACATTAACTTCACAGCCAGTCCCTGCTGGGGAACACAGAGGCACTGCTTTAAAAGAGCTGGAGAAAAACTCAGGGGACACGCTGAACTCTCAGCTTGTTCACCAAAACGTGTAATTTGGCAGTATCAACAACGCTCAGAAAACATCAGGGCAATGCATTTACTTTCTCGAGGATTTCTCTGCTGCAGGCAGGAAATACACAGTTCAGCCCAGCCTCGCCAATCAAATAGTAGCTCAGATACGCTTATATAAATGCCTGCAAAATTACCACAGAAATTGAATAAGCCTACAGGAGATGCTTTCCCAGCTTTACTATGATGTCTGACAGCAAGAGCACCCCCTCTTTTCTTATCCTTTCAGTTAAAGGAAACTCTTCAGTGTTTTGTTTGGGAATGTTTGCAATTATTGCTGCTTTCCAATAAAGTGATATTTTGAGAAAGTAACAGTATTTGGCCCATATTTGCAGAAAGAAAAGCCTTCCATTGCCCCAAACGCAGAGAACTGATAATGGCAATTAGTGCAAAGCAGAGTTAATAGGTTTATTGATGCTGGTTTTTCCTCATGGAAACTCACCCATTGCACCCGGGCCTGATGTTCACCTACAGGTGCACAGGCCACAAGGGTGTTCCAACCCCCAGAGCCACCCCAGAGATGCTCCTGTGCCTGAGCTCTGCAGGTGCTCTCAGAGAAGGCCTGGCAAAAACCCCACTCATGCCTTCAACCACGGGCTGTCACAGAATGTGATACAGACCCTTCTTCTGTTCCCTGTGCCTCACAGGCATGGTTTAGTGCCCTACAGTGAAAACTACTTTATAAAGGCTTTTCTTCTGGAATAATTCAAATTAAGACCTCTGTTGGAGTATGCAATTATTCTATGTGTGTCTGACATCAAGGAGAGCCACTCAGAGGCAGATCTGTAACTGGGGATTATTTTCACAGCATATAATTTTCAGATCACGCACATTAATGTTATAATTGGGCTGTGGGAGCAGAGGGTATTTTTATTTACACACAGTTCCTTTAACTCAGCAAAGTGCTGTAATTTCTCTTCTCCTTAGTAAATATTCTTCTCTCCAAACCTGCATCACAGGGATGGCGCATCACTGAGAAAGCCCTGCTTGCTCCAGAGGTCATTGCATTTGGTAAATTAATCCTAATTGCAGGCATAGTTCCTGTGAAGCTTGTTGAAGCTTGGTAGACTGAAGTGGGTTTGTGATTTTAATCAGGAAACATTCCAAATTCTCAATTTCATTCCAAACATTTGCAATTCTCCAAAATATAATGAGATCACCTACTTTAAAAAAAAAAAACAAAAAAAAAACACCAAAAAAACCCCCACCAAAACCCATGAGATTTGCAAAACAGCAATAGATACCTTTTAGGAGCAGGCTGTTTCAAGACCAAATAAAATCTTGTTTATACTGATTTGTATCTTTTGGTAGATTGACAGAGACATCAGTGGAGTCTTTTCCCAGGCTACACTGATCAAATTTGCCAAAATAAATTTTTTGATGTCCTTACTAGAGTCTTGTATGTGGGGTGGACTTGGAGCAGGTTACTTACTTCCATCTGCTTCATTTAATGAAATGTTTAACAACCTAATCATTTGTGAGATTTCTGCTCTTCTTCCTTGCAAGCTTTGGTTGCATTTGTCCAATGAGTTTAAAAATTTTAAACCCATGGAAGAGCACAAGAGACAAAATAGTTTTGCTTAGAGAGCAGGTGACTAAGATATAGACACTACGATTTCTCTGTCCTCCAGTTTCAGTCATTAGGAAGAGCTCAGTTCATGGTACCAATTTATTTTCAACAGGAAAACTTGCGGATTTTTTTCCCCATGAAAAAGAAAGCCATTTTAGAGTCAAGAGCTTTGAGAGCTCATTTCAAGGAAAACACACAAAATGCTACAAACAGTTTGAGCTCATTATTAACTCCAAAATCAGTGTCACACTGTCAGCAGCTGTACACACCTGATGCAGTGGCCACAAGCCTGCCCAGCTAAGAGGCAAGTTTTATATCTGATTTGGTTTGTGTTCTGTGCTGTGGAGCCAGAGCCTGGCAGTGTCAGCTGAAATCATAGGCAGTTCTGGTGTCGTGAATAGTCATTTATTGGGAACTGGTTTAAAGACAAAATCTGCTCAAGAAAGCAAAAGTAACACAAAACAGGGCAAAAAGAAAAGATGAGCAGAAAGTGATTTATTTTTTTCTTGGCAAGCTAGCTATACTGAGATTTCTGTGTCATTAACTTTAAATCTAGAGGGGTTTATAGGCTTGTTTTCATGTTTTCATTCCAGCACCTATGAAAACCACATGTGCAAAAGAAAATATAATAAATTTGAAGCTGAGGTTTCTTTCACTGAGTACCAGAACGATGCATTAGTCCCAATTCCAGATGAATCTGTTATGGAAGATTTCATAACTATTTTTTTTTAGTTTTCAGTGGTTCTGCTGATGTTTCATTGAAGTTTGCCCCTGACTTTTCTGCAATATGTTCCCTGCCTACGGAGCTTTCAGTTCACAGAGTTCTCTGGGCTGACCTTTCTGCTGTCCTTGCCACAATGTGTCTCTTTCAGAGGATCCCGTTGCTCTGACAATGCCACTAAGCAGAGCTCTGGGCTTAGGAAATCTCTTGCACTGGGGTAACTCTGGAAACTTTTTCTAAGCAAAGCCCTCAAAATTCAACCTATGCAGAGGATCAGTCCATTGAAAATGAAGCTGTTTCCTTTAGAGAAATAATGACCAATAATCATAAAGCGAACCAAACCAGCGTATTTTGGCAGGTTGTCTGATTTGTGAAGGATAAGGGTACTTCAGATCATGCCACAGGACTGTGCCTCTAGTGCCAAGTCCAATGCTGAAAATAAAAGCAAAAATCTCTTTTGAGTAGCCTCAAAACCTCCACCAATGTTTTTAAATAAAGACTTTGATTTGTCTTTCAGTTACAAATATCACAGAATGGTTTGGGCCTCAAAGCTCATCTCATCCAGTGCCACCCCCTGCCATGGGCAGGGACACCTCCCACTATCTGAGGTTGCTCCAAGCCCCGTCCAGCCCGCCCCGGACACTCCTATGGATCCAGAGGCAGCCACAGCTTCTCTGGGCAGCCTGTGCCGGGGCCTCCCCACCCTCACAGGGAACAATTTCTTCCTAATATTGAATCTAAATCCCCCCTCTGTCAATTTAAAGCCATTTCCCCTTGGCCTATCATTACATGCTTTGAGAAAATATCTACTTCCTTTTGTTTTTAAAAGAATGTTCTTGCAATCAAAATGAGCCCTTGCGTTTTAGTTTGACTTGAAGTTCTTTTACAAAATGTTTGCAATTATTGTTATGACATTCATAAGTGTCAGTGAGCTGAAAAATAAGTTTCCAAACAGCTCTGAATCACTTACTGTTATTCCTCAAGTCTGGCTGTTACAGATGTTTCAGGATTTTCTGCTGGGAGTCTCTGATCATCAGAACGAAATGATCAATTGCTCTAGTTTAGCTTTTAAACTGAACTAAGATTCTCTATGATGTCCTTGTCCAGGGCTTTTCAAAACCCAGCCTCTTAGAAGAGCAGTGGAAAGGTACTTGTAATAAGAGGTGGCTGCAACAGAGCAGGCCAATTTCCTGCCATTTAACATCACAATGGTGGAGTTACTGCTAATAACAAATCCAATTTGTAAATCCATTAAAACAACAAAACAGCCCGATTTGCTGTATAAAAAGTAACGGCTTTGTCCTAGAAGAAAAGAGGTTTGTTTCAACAAGACAGGGAAGAGAGTTGTTCTTGTGACTGCTGTCCTTTTTGCCCCCTCTGCTTACACAACCCACAAGATCTGTAAACGTTCTTACTTCCAGCAGCTTCCCGGGGCCAGTCTCTCCCTTCAGCTGTTCTCATGAAAACCTGCTTAAAGCCAAAACTGAACCAACATCCAAATGACGACAGAAGCTGACCCAGATGTGTTCAAGCAAAAAAGATTCCGGGCAGGAATTCAAGCAAAAAATGGGAATAAGGAGCAAAGGAAGGCTCTCACATTGCCGCGGGCTTCACTGCCCAAACCTGGAGGAGTTTTGCCCTGTGTGAGCTGCCAGTGCCACAGGCTTCACCCAGCTCCAGCAGGAAGCTCCTCTCTGGCTGTTATTGATGGTGCCCACCACAGGATTCCCCTCAGGCAGGGCAGGGAAATGGCTCTGGAACGCTGGCAGTGGTCCAAGTGCTCAGTGTCCGTTACAGCCACAGCTATTGACTGCAGAGGTTCGGGACTCAGAACATCACCACAAACATTCTGATGGCAAATATCAAAAACCTGAATCATTTTACACATCTGTCAGCAGAAACCTTTGAGCCCTGCAAACCCAATTACAGGAATGAATGATGAGACATCTGATAGGGTAATTACTCATAATTAGATTTTGACGCAATCTTTGTGAGACAGGCATTTGAGTCGTGGGGAGAAATGTTCTCATCTCGGAAGTCACCAAAATGGTAGTTACTGTGTTGGAAAGTCAAATACAGCAGTGTGGTGCTAAAAGAGGAATCCACACAAAGAGACACAGAGCCCTGGAGCCTCAGCTCCTTCCATGCCTGCGAAGCCTCCCCTGGCTCCAAGGGGTGTGTGCCCAGTGCAGCAGCAGTGCTGTCCTGCAGTCTCCTTCTCCCACCCCCTCTGCTAAATACCCTATGGATGTGTCAGGCTCACGTTCCCATTTCCTGCTCCATGCCCTCCTCACCGCGATTTTTGTGGCAGTCTGTGACTTGCCCCACCTTAAATCCAGCATTTCCCAACACCTGCAATGAACCAAACCAAGCACTCAATAATAAGGATAGAAAGAGGGAATGAGCTCCCCAGTTATTCCAGATGGGTGCCTGTCCCACAGACTGTGTGTGAGCTGCCTGCAAGGAGGGCCATCTCCATCTTCTCATAAACAGTAGAAACAACACCCCGGCATATCACAAAAATAGCAGGTACTTTTATCTTAGACCTGGACTGGACAAACGGAGATGGGAAAAAAAAAACCTTTTGGCAGATTTTAGTGAGAAATAAGACAGAAGGGTTCAAGTTTTCCTTCATCCTTGCCGGATGGCAAAGAGGAATTTACCCTATTTTCCTTCACTAAATAACACTAACTTTATGGAAACTAAAAATAGCATTGGCCTCGTCGTTGCTCTTTATGACTGCATTCTCATTTCCAGTTTCTTTTCCTTTATGCCTTTTGCCTGACTAAATTGCACAGAGCAGTTGGTTTAATGTTTCCCCTTCTACATGAGCATCGCTCCGGAGGGGGCACAGCCTCCTCATCTCTTGCTTTTTTGGCTTTGAATAGCTGAGAGCCACATTAGCATCTCCTGACTGGAGCAGGACCAGGGCCTTGCTCTGCCCTTCTTTCCTCAGCCTTCAGTAATCCTTCTATTCCAAACTTCCTTTTCGAGTGGCTGAATTTCCCTTCAGCCCATTTACACTCTCTGAGGAACCAGCCCCATTCACTCTCTTTGGTCCTGTCTCCCTCCCTCATTCCTGAGTCTTAAATACAGATCATTAGTCTTTAACTTCTCAGTATCCCAAGGGTGTCCATCAGCCCCCTTCCACTTCCTGCACTAAGGAGCTGACGGGTACATCATAAAACAGGACTTGTGGTTTTTATTCCAGTAAAAGTACCTTGAGCAGGCCAGAAGCATCAAATTATAACCTGCACTGAAGGCAGCTGTAATTGAAAGGCTCCTTCATGTTGGAGAAGACCTGCAGGCAAAGCTCACATCCAAAGCTGGGATTCCCCCAGATCCAAAAGCAATACAGGATGTACATTTGGGAACCACTAAAGTCAATAATGTGCAGTTACTTAGTCCTTCTTCATTTAATGAGAATCTGTGTCTGTGTGTGTGTGTCTCTATATTTGTTACCTCATAACTCTCTAGTGAGAGGCAGCAAACAGAGAAATGAGAAAGAGAAAAGCAGGTGCCTTTGCTCTGGCACTTGGCATGTGACAGAGCAAGGAAAACTGAAATATTTGGAAATCTAGGCCTTCACCAAGGCAGCCCCTAAGGCCTCCTCTGGTTCCACACTGGACATAGCCCTTTTCCTGAACCATCCTCAGGCCTCTGCCATGCAGCAGGTCCAAATACTCTGCTTGCAGGAAGCATCTGGAAAATAAGGTATGACCTATGCACATGCACTTAACCTGAAATAAATGAGCCAGTAATCTTCTCATGTCCTGCAGTGAAATAGGACACATTTTATCTCCTGTGATTAAATTACTGCTTGGCCTGCAAGAAAGTTGTAGCATATGATTTCCCTGGATTACTTCTGTGAAAAGCACTTTGCCTGTTTTCCCTCCGATTCCTTGTCTGCAGCCAGACTCGCATTTTGGGAGAGGGCCATTTACTCCAACACTTCTTTCTTTGCAGATTACACCACCTCCAAGAGTTTTTCATTCCTTGTAGCCTTTACTTGTACTTCTGTTTTCTAATGCATTTTGCTGCTGCTGCCCTAACTTACGAGGAGCCAAATATCTAAGGTAAGTAGCAGAGGGGAGAGATTCAGGGATGTGCATTTACTCAGGTTTCCTCATTTCACGGTAGGTCCAGGAGAAATGCACATACATTTTTCAAGAGATCAATCAATAATCCTATTTTGTTTGCTTGCATCCTCAGTGCAGCATTTCCATCTTATTCCCACAGCATACAAGAGGCTCAATTCTTATTTACCTGCCACGGAGCAAAAGGTGAATGTTTATGCACAGGCTTCAAGAAGACAAAATAAAGACAAAACAAACCCTTCTGTGACAGCAAACATGGAAATAATAAATTGCCTTAACACAGAACAGTGGTCACGGCCAGTGAAAAATAATGAGCACCCTGTCTGGTTTTGAGGGATTCCCTAGGGATGCTGTGTAACCAGCAAACATTTTTTGGACTAACCAAGAAAAATCAAACTGCAGCCCTATCAGCCTTTTTTGTAAAAGTCCATTCCCTGCACTGCTTTGGATGCACAAACTACCACAGCTGCTCCTGCATGGAGCACAAAGGATGAGCATCTCAAGACAGTCAGCCTAAACTGCACCTACACTGCTGCAAATGCAACCTTGTCCAGCCTAGGAGTGGGACTTTCATGATCCTTGTGGGTTCCTTCTCATTCTGTGTCCCCCACTCAAACATGCAGCTGACAGTCTGGCCCTTGGCGATAATGAAATTACACAGAAGCCTCCCTGCTATGCCCCAGAGTTAGCCAGGAAAAACGACTAGTTAAATGGAGAACTAGAAAAATTAGTGTCATTATTGAGTATGGTCTTGGAAATATTGAAATTTTCCACCTTTGTCACCAAGAAAAAAGTGCACCTGATTCAGAGTTAATAAATTGGTATGAGACTTCCAAAGGATATGGGATAAGTGGCTGCAGCTTCCTCATTTCTGTGTCCCAAAACTTAGTGCAAAGTCTTCCTGACTGTGCTGGCAAAGCCTGGCCTGGCACTCGATGCCAGTGGCTGCATTTTGCTGCAGAATTGGCAGTTCAAAGGTGTAAAGCTCTATTTCTGCACTAACCTGATTTGGGGCTGGGATGGATTATGTAAGGCTTGCGGAGACGTATTCGTCAGCACAGGCTGACAGCATTTCATCTTGCACAACTCCACAGCAGAAACTAATGAGACATTTAAGAAAGAAGATGAAAAGGAAGAAAGAGGGGAAGATAAAAGAAACGCATTGTTTCTCAAAAAAAACCAAACACCAAAACAACAACAAACAATAAGCAGAACAACTAGAAAGTAAAGGAACGAACATTTTTCTGAAGCCTTTGTCTTTTTTGTTCCTGAGATGTGTTGGTGTTTGTCTCCCCTGAGTTTTCTTACCCTGCTCACTAACTGTGCATGATCAATTCCTGTAACTGCAAAGAGCAAAAACCCAAAGAACATTAAATCTGATTTCTCCTTTTAGTCCATTTTCCCAGCATAACTTTGCAGGCTGTATTATTTACCATTAAACAATTTTACATTCAACACTTCAGGAGACATTTTCTTCAGTACCAGTTTTGTTTGTCACTCTGAGATGAAGCTGCTGACTTTAGAGCGTAGAGGATTTTAACAGCAGCCAGCAGAAATGTCACTGGGTGTAAGTAATTCTTCCATAATAAATACAGAAAAGTCTCTTTAACTCACACAGCTCTGGTAGAAGCAGAGAGGTGGCAGCTAAGGGCTGTCCCCTCCGTGTAATACAGGGGCAGGGGAACACGTGGCTGCCCGTGGGAAGGGAAGGGAGGCTCTAAAGGAAATGTTGAGTTGTTAATCTGTTACTCCATTGCACCTGTGACAGAGCTGGGGAACAAGGGGCTGAAGTTATTTTTCTTATGCATTCTTACGCCATTTTTTAACCAGGGAAGAGAAGGGTGCCATGAAGTTTTTCAGGTACATTTCTTATGATCAAAAGCACAAGTCAATGATGTCAAGTAATACTTCAACACCTTCTGCAAACTCATCTCCCATACTCTTGGATGAACTTGTTTTCCATTCAGTAACCTTCTCTCAGGCTGACTTTGAGATGCAAAATGCTGCACAATTCTGGGTCCCAGAGGATTGAAACAGGAACAGTATCACAGAAAAGAGAGTGGGAAAAGATCCTCCCGGGTCAGTTACTCCTTTCTGTTCCTCAGGGCAGAATCAGCTCTGCTAAATCACTCCTGACTTTGTCTAAATTGATCTGAAGAACCCAACAACAGCCCTTAAATGTGCAATGCCAGAGCCTGCTCTGCACTACCCTTCCCAAGAGCTGTCCCAGGCTGCAGCCCAGGGGCAGCTGAGCCACACAGCAGGGAGCCCTCACTGCAGGAATTTTCAGGTGTTTGACTCTTCCAAGCAGGACAACCACAAGATTCCTCTAAATGCTGGTTAGAAATGAGGCTGGACATATAGGACTTACAATTTGCATTCTGTCATTTTATTCCCATATACTCAGAATGATTTTATAATTTCTCTGCTAAACAAGGAGATGCTGAATGCTTGTGTTACCCTTCTTTCGATATTCCAGGATTCTCATTTATTTGGGTCCCACAGACAACAATGAATGAAAGCCCCATGGAACAAACTGAATGAACGGGTAATGAATTCAAAGCAGCTTCCATCCTACAAATGCAACATAAACCACAGGATTCATTGCCAACACCACCAGGCACATTCATACAACAAATTTGCTTCTTGCAACACTTTTCTGTGACAACACAACGTGTTCAAAGAGCTGAAGGGCTGACGGTGCAGTTGGAGAGGGAGAAGAGGCCCTTTCCCCCTTTTTTTGGTTTTCCTATCACAGCTACTAACTGGGATTAGAGAGAACTGAAGAACTCCTCTATCCACCACAGCAAGGCAACCTGTGCCAGCACACACTGGCTCCTCCCAGGGGCTGCACACAGGGAAGGGATTCACAGATCCTTAAATCCCAAGGCACACAGTGACAGTAAAAACAAACAGAGAGAAGGGTTCAAGGAGAGTCATATTATTCCATTGCTGTGTTACACCAGTAATAACTGTATGTCCGCAAGGCTGCTAAAGGAACAGCAACGCTTTCTCTTGAAAAAGAGCAGTGTTGAAATTTCATTTAAAATCACCCCAAACACACTCAGCTAGAGGTGATAAGAAGGTTAAAAAGTTAAAGCAGTAAGAAAAAAAACTGAGAAAATGGAAAAAACAGCTAGCTGTTGATAAAAGAAATAAGTCATGGTTATTTCCACAGACTGAAGGGAAATCTTGGACACTTTTTAGAGAAATCAATGTTCGGACATTTGTGGACATTCCAGTGCTTTCCATTGCCCCCTTTCAAAGTGACTTCAAACTGGTGCCTGCCACAGGACAGGGTCAAACACGCTCCTTGTCTCCCCAGGAGGGAAGAGCCAGCACCAAGCAGATTTGTTCTCCCAAGTGCTTACACACTGAGCTCTTCAGTCACTCGGACATCCACGAATATGTTATCCCACTCTGCTGCAACAAGATCTGCTAAATTATCCTGCCTGTCCCTGGACGGGGGAGAGCTTGGAGAGAGGCCAGCCACCAGCTGAGAGCTCTCCTTGCCAAGTCTGTCAAGCAAATTGATTTTCCTCCAAGACCTTTGGGCCCTTCTGAACAAAAAGACACCATATTTAATCTCCTTTTTGCTCAAAGGGCTTGGAGCAAAAATCTCCAGTGTGGACTAGAGGACGCAAAGTGCCACCCCTGGTCACCTACAAAACTTTTAGATGTGGCCCAAGACAGCAATGCTGTACCAGTGGCAGCTGATGAAGGATCAGCTGTGGAGGGTCTCGCTCACTTCTGAGATATAAATGCATTGGTCTATCTGCTTGTTCACTGCAGATACTTTGAAGGTTCTGTGCTTGGGGCGGGGGGTGGTTTATATCCCTTTCCATCATACAGCTGCTCCTCAGTTCCTAAACAGCTCTAGAAATGTGTGAAAATTACTAGGCATGTAAAAAAGTAAATTGAGGATATTTTTTGCACCAGGGTAAGCTACAACACATCACTCCGGTGCATCATTGCCTCCAGTGAAAATAACCAGGGAAGATTTATTGTGTGCCCTCAACAACAGCAGAGGAAATAAAATCTGAAGCCAAAGGTTTTCCATTCAAGATATCCCCATTTCTGCCTTTGTCCGAGCAGCTCTCACGACTTCTTCTGAGTCCTGCAGGAAGGGAAAGCATAACAAAGACAGCACTTTTCCTAACCCCAGAGATGGCATGCTTCTGGTTCAGGGACATTATGGGACCAGCACTCCCCTACAGGCTGTGGGAGCTAATGATGTCATTCCTTTCAGGCAGTGGCCATCCACCATTCCTTGCCCTGGCGAGGGAGCAACTCCATTTCCAGCTCCAGCAAAATCCTCACCGCAGCACAACCCTTTGCTCAGCAGCACCACATGGGAAAAGAAGGACAATGAAGGAGCCGTGTAGCAATCCCCAATTTTTCCCATTTCCAAAGGGGTTGTGTGCCTCATTGTAGCACTGCTCAAACACTGAAATAACCATTTTGTCCTGATATGTCACACACGGCTCTTCTTAGTGATTCACTGCTGTGACAAAACTCTTCCCACAGTCTTAACGTGTTTTTAATGGAAGTCAATGCTAAACACGTAATGGTTTAGCAGAAACGCATCTGCAGTGTCAGAAAGGAAGAGAACCAACAATGCCAAGCTTTGGTCAAACTCTAAATGATTTTGTTTCAAACCTAAACAGTTTTGGTTTAATTATAATTATTGTTGCCAATTTCATTAGGACAATCCCTCTGTCCTCCCTGTCTTTCATCTAGATTTCCAGAAATTTAATAAATAAATATATATTGCAGTGAACAGCAGCATTTCCGTGAAGCTTTCTTCACTGTACACTGATGTCTGCCAGAGAATTTCACTCTACCTCTGCCAGAAAGGAGAATAAACTATAATATAATTTACTGACAAGCTTTGGATCCAAGATTTTGGTTTAGTCTACACTAAGAAAACCAGCCATGAAATCTAGGTTTGCATCTGGGCTTAAACATAAACCATCTACAGGGAGCGAAGGAGGGGAAGGTCATTTCATCTCAGCATTTTATCTTTGATTTCCTACACCCTCAGCTGTTTCACCAATGTGCTAAGTGGGATCAAAATCTTGTTTGGAAGCACTCAGATAAGAACAACACATCACTGTTTATGTTACAGGCTTAAAATATGATAAAGTATATCATACCTCAACTCTCTACTGCTTAATATGAGCTCTAATATTTCCCCTACTGACTGCAAATCCAATCCCTCAGATTTTGCCTTGCCAGGGACAGTTCAGCATGCTCCAGGTCAAATGGAGCGATCACCCTCAGGACATGGTTGCTCCTGAACTCCAGCAAGCCCCTCAGAAGTGGCATTGGACACAGCCAGGGAGGATTAGGGACCCTTGCACGAGTGCTGGCCATGCTTTGTTCATGTGAAATTTAGTGCATCAGCTCCCCAGGATGTTCCCACTAAATCCAGGCTCATACAGACACAAGATTTTCAGCTTTTCTATATATAAGCCAAGCTGATTCCTTATCCCATCAAATTTACATGTTTGCCCATGGCAGGTACTGAGGAGAGGAGTAATTAGGAATAGTGAGGAATGAAGATCTTTCTCTCAACCACAGAAGGGAAAGATTTAACTGTTCAGTTTTTAACAAGGTGGTTCCCAATGGTAACAGAGTTGGATGCTATTGATACAGCACATTTCCAATATTTCTCCAAGGAAAAAAGCTTGCTGTAAAAGCAGCAAACTGCCATGGATTTTGCCTGACAGAGCAAAAGGCACGGCAAATGTAGTGCATTCAAGAGAGAAGAGAAGCTAAAATAACAAGCACCACTTCCCCAAACACACCACACTGCCTGGGTTACAATCCAGGTACAAAATGTGCCTGGATTTTATGTAGTGCCCCAAGGCACTGAGCAGCTCAGATACTCTCCCAGACTGTGTGTGGAGGGAGTTGACTCTGCCCTCTCACAAACAGCAAAATTATCCAAATCACCTCTAATCTTATTTTTCTATTGCATTGGTTGCATTTACCTGAGCACACACGTTCATTTAAATGCAAAGCTCATGGCATTTGTTTGCTTTAAAAAAGAAAAGCTCTGTAACAAATCTTAAAAAAACAACCAACTGAACTGTAAGAAAAAATTGGCAGAGATATGGAAGGCAGAGATATTGGCAGAGCCCATTTGCACTCCTCACAGCTGGAGACAGGAGCGCTGCTAACCCCAGCTCCACTGGGAGCACAGGTCAAAGCTCTGCAGAGATTTCTTTGAGACATCCTCTTTTCACTTGCAAAGGGAGAACATTTCTGCTGAGAAATAGGAGTGATATAATCCAGCAGGTCAGGGATAAGCAGCATCCCTTCCCCACTTCCCTTCACAGACACAGATCCCAGCAGAAAGCTGGGTTTTATTTTCAAAGATCACTTCCTTGGCAAAAAATTGCGCAAGCAGAGAATAACACGCAGGTACAGAGACCCCCTTTACAGACACTGCCCTGGTACCTGCTGACTGTTCAACAGGGAATCCATGTTTGATTTGATGCAGTTTATGGTTCATTATTAACTATGAATACAAATAAATGCTCTGTATTTTCTGTTGGATAACGGCCTCTCCACAGATAATCTTCTTAGATCGGGATGCAGTTTACCACACCTGACACCTCGCTAGGGAATTCCGTGGCTGTCCCAGCTGATGGCTCTGTGTTTGCTGGCAGGAACCAGCCAAACCAAACCCATTCCCACCAGCCAATGCTACATCTCCGACGAAAGCTTATTATTCAAGATGCTGTTCAAGGGACAACACAGAGAGGGGTTGTGCCAGAATGGCAGGGGACAGGTACAGTACAGGCTGGGGGAAATCAAGGCAATTCCTGTGCCTCACAAGTCATGACAAAATTCATATTAAAATTCTCTTGCAAAAACAGGAGGAGAAAGAAAATTGCTGACAGAAGTATGGAGCCCAGGCACCACCGATTTGAGGTTNAAAAAAAAAAAAAAATCACTGGACTGTGTTTTTCTTTTTTGCCTCTCAAATGTCATGACCTTTTTTCCCCAAAGTATTCTCCAAGAGTTTTTTGTTTCCAAAAAAAGACAAAGATTTCCACAGACAATCCTGTAGGAAGCTCATCAGTGTCTCACCAGCAGAACTGATTGCATATATAATTAGTAATTTTTCCTTTCTTTAGTGACTGCAAGCTGACTTTCTTAAAAAGCTTTTGCCCTACTAATTTCTGTCCTGCAGGAAAGGCTTTGCCAAAGCCCAATCAATTATGAGGTATAAATCCATGTGCAATCAGGCTCTGTTGCTTCCCAGCTCAGATCATTCAGCTGCCTTTGCAAAGCTGATCCCGGTGTCAGGGCATGGGGAAAAGTCCCTTTATGTGGTGGGGTGACCCTGGTTGGAGGCCAGGTCCCTATGAGCTTTTCCATCACTCCCCCCAGCAGGACAGGGTAGGGAGAAAATCAGATGGGAAAAGCATCATGGATCAAGAGAAAGGCAGTTTACAGAAGCAAAGGAAAATAAAGTATTTATTCTCTACTTTCCATCAGCAGGCAACATCCAGCCAGTTCCTGGGCTGCAGAACTTCAGGATGCATAGCGATTGCTCCAGAAGACAAGCAACAAAATAATGAATCCCTCCCCTTCTCCTCCTCTCTCACAGCTTTTGCTGCTGATGTCACATGGAATGGGAGATCCCTGTGGCCAGCTTGGGTCAGTTGTCCTGCCTGTGTCCCAAGCTCCCGCCCACCTCCAGCTGCTGCTGGGGAGGGGGAATGCTGGGGAGACAGCCCCAGTGCTGTGCCAGCACTGCTCAGAGCACTGGGGTCTTACCAACACCTTTCAGCTACCAAGACAAAGCTCAGCACTGTGGGGAAAATTGACTCCATCTCAGGCACACCCAAACCAGCCAGAAACTCAATAAGTTTTTAAGAGGTATACATTTGGCTCACAATTATTTATTGTTTTCTTAATGCATTTAATTTTACATATACATGTGTCTAGTGCATGCAACCTTTCACTTTGAACAGTAAGAAAATAAAATATGATATCCCAAGCTTTGTGAATGCACTTTAAAAAAAGTCAACTGTCAAAAGCCTGCTCTTAGAGAAAAGTTTATTTTCATAGTCTGTCACCATAATCAGATCAGTGTCTTCATCTCACTGCACTACGTTTCTCCCTGACAGCAACAGCAGTCACAATAGCAACCAGTGAGAGGCATCAAAGACAACTCTTAGCGCAGTACAGAGTCCATCCCCAGCACTGGGCTGTGCCCACTGCTCCAGCTTCCAACAGACTTCCCCAAGAACTCCCTGTGGAGGACACACAGGGCTACTGAGGCACAGACATGAATTTTAGAAACCTGAGCTTCATCCCAAAGTGCAAAATCCCTGTCTCTGCTGGGTTTAGACCACTGATGTCATCTTAATGCACTTAATGGTCTGGAAACCTGTGGGAAGCCTGCGCAGTGCAGTGCAATCGACTGAATCTCCCTCACGTGGGATGTGCCCGGTCATTCACCTTCCCTTTGGAATCTCCTGGCTTCCAATGGTTGGTAACATGCCAGCTGCTGCCAGGCCTAAAGCACCACAATACAAGGAAATCAGCACAAACAAAACCAACATTCTGCTCAGTGTCCCCATCCATGGCACCTCAGTGAGGATTGCAGGGAAGGCAATGCCAGGGAGAAGGCACTGACACCCACTCAGTCATGAGTGTGTGTTGAAACAGGCCCCAAAGTGATGGCTGCAGGCACATTTCAGGGGGGTTCTGTAACCTCAGAGCTCTCAGGGAATGACAAAATCCAGATCGAGGTGAAAAAAAATTTTTTTTTGCTTGTCCTAAAATGGGTGAGCTCCAATAAAGACACCAGCAGTAAATACATCAAGGTTAGTCCCTTAAAAGTTGTGAGCTTCAGCTCTTCTTTCCTTCCAAAAGCTTCATCGAGGCAATCAGCTTCTCAGGAGCAACACCAAATCGTTTTGCTGGAAAGGGCCACACCAAAACATTCTTTTAAATCTCTCCCCAGGTACACTTTAAGAGACAGGCTCAAGAATGGCAGTCAAGACATGGGCAAAGCTCCACCAGACTCCCTGTAGCAGCAGATCTGCCAGTAAAGCCTTTGGTCAAAGACTCGCACATTCATCAGCTGCAGCAGTGCAAAGTAGGAAAGAGCAGGGTCAGATCCCATTTAACAAACAGCAAATATCCTTGGAAAGGGGGAAGAGAAGAGGCCACCTCTTTGTTCAATATTTAGTTTTACTTATGGGAACTCTTGAAAGAGAGCCCTTCCCTCATACATGGATGATCTGCTGCCCCTCCAGGACAGCCAGGGCACCCAGCATCAGTTTATACACCCTGGCGCAGCTGCGGCACGAGTCAAGAGCTCCTGTACGCTTATTTGTTTGTTCCTATGAGGACTTTCCAAGAGGGCAAAATCCCAACTATCCTCTTGGTTTTCTTATAAACCCTCCCACCACTGCAGTAGCCACAGGCACACAGCCATCCCCACAGCATGCCTTCTGCAGGTTAAATCCCCATGGACAAGGCTGGAGCCAAGACAGAGTCCAGCTCAGAGAAAGAGAGAATCCTCTTGTCCAGGGCTGCCCTTCCTGCCAACTGTAGGAGCCTGTCTATGTCAGCAAGGTCTGTCCTTATTTTTCAAAGTGCAGTAGAAGAATCAGGCCTATTATTCACACTTTATAATTTCTCTTTAGCTCTCTGTAAGATGCTTTCTAGAGCTAGGAGTATCTTCTTTTAACAAAGGCAATTCTTTAACAGAGCATTCCTCCGATTCATCGTTTTCATCCCCTTTGTGTTTACAAAACTCATGCCACCCTTTCAACAATCCTTTTGCCACCAGATCCTGAGAGTCTCAATCAATACTCCTCTCAGTCCCTTACACAACTATTTTTTTAAAGTGTAGACCTCCAGAAAAGATTTCAGCTTCATGCCAGAATGGCTTGAACTTTTTTTCAGCCTGGACCAGCTGATTTCCAGTGGCAGCTGGGGGAAGCTGAGGGTGAAATCTGCTATCCCTGCTCTGAAATGAAGCCCACAGAGGTGCAACTCTCACTTAATCCAGCCTCCTTTTCATCACAGGTATTAAGGATTCATCTTCAAGCACTTATGCTCTTCTGTTTAATCTTCCCTTATCTCCCGAGTGGCCATCGAGCAGCCTCTTAGAATTAAGAGGGCTCAGTGCTAATAAGCTCAGGAACAGCTCCGGAGCACTCTGGTTTGGAAAGGCCACAGAAAACACTCCTCAGCCTCTCCCAAAGCACCTCCTGGAATCGCTTCCCTTCGCAGTGCAATATCCACAGATCCCCTGCTCATCACCACACGCAGCTCATCAGATGAAGACAAAGGACAAACTTCCAGAGGGTGCAAGTCAGGGAACACTGGTCCCACGTTTGCTGCTGCCCTGCATGGCAGCCAGGGCTCACAGAAAGTGGAGAGGCTGAGCGCTCACCCAAAAGCTGCTGCCTCCAATGAACCAGCATGGGAGACACTGACTGCTGCTTTCACCCTTGTCTTGGGGGGAACGGGGGTGGCTGGGGGTTTCAGCTCCACGCCTTGGCTGAGCTGCAAGGCTGCAATGTTCCTCTGCACTCACATGGGGCTCAGGAGGAGATTTCCTGCACACAAATCCTAGTCAAACCAGGAAATCTCTTGTGCTGGTTTTGTGCCTCTGTTATTACAAGCTGCCTGTCTGGCAGCTTGAGCAGGAGATCCTTTCGGTATTACTAAAGCAATAAAGAATTGGAAAGGAAAGACAAGGAAGGACAATGTGGATTTTTGCAAGGGGAGAGAGCAGGAAGGCCCAGGAGAGTGTCAGAAGAGCCAGAGAGGAACATTTTGGCTATACCCTCACTGCAGTTATCCCAGGCTGTGAGCCAGATTTTATCCCAGTCCTCCCATCCATCTGGATGCTCTTTACTGTGGTTCTGGAAGAGTCAGGTCTGAAACTCTCTTTTTGCTCAGGGAGAAAGAACTTTCTTGCAAATTAATGCAGCTGAGTCAGGGAGGGTCACAGATCCTTTCCCAGGGAGACAACATCCATCCCTCCATCAATGTAACTGACCAAAACCAATTGTAGATAACAAACAAGCACAATATTTACCCAAAAAACTCTCAGACCTCAGAAACAGTGAGGACATGTTAATTTAGGCAGTGTCAGTACATCTGCACACTCACACAAGCTGCCTTCAGCGGTTTGATCAGAGTGAAGCACACAAAACTGGAACAGAGCCGTACCCACAAGCAGTAAAATATATTTATTCTTGGCTCATGTTTCCACAAACCCTAGCACAAGAGTTGGGTTCATGGTGACAGCCATTCTACACTTATTGCAAAAGAAACACCCTAAAATAGATTTAAAACTCTCTACCTACAAATCAAAGGTGTGCCAAATGTGTGCAGAGCTGAGATTCCCAAGCAACACGGCCTTGTGCTCTTACAAAGCCCTGTTACTCCCCTGAATATAAATGATAAAGACATCATAAAACATGGAAAGGAATGAAAAAATCCCTTCACAACACAAAAAAAAACCCTTCAAGTGACTTACTGGCAGGCTCAAGAGATAAGAAACAGAAGATAAGTGAAGGCAAGCACCCCAAGAGCATTTCAAATACCAGTCCCAGTCTAAAAGAAGAAAATCTATTACTCTTCTCAGGAAAAGGAATCAGGCTCTCCATTGTCCCCAAGCATGGAAACAAAGAACAATATCTCAAGATGAAGTTTGTACTTCTTGGGAGACAGATGGGAAAGATGTTTTGTCATCTTCTTGTTGAACTTTTCTCAGCAAAATCATTATTTTACCAATAAATCACATGTTTCATAGCATTTGTGCTCTGACCTGATACAGAAAAAGGATTTGCATAGAAGGTGTGAAAACAGTTTTTCAAAAGTGATCCCACATCATTTGACTGGGTGTTGTATCTCTGCAAAGATTGCAGGAATAACAAAAATGAACACACCCAAGGCTTTCTTCAGAGCCTTCCAAATTTGCTCCTATACTAATTCACACTACATGAATACCCCATTTAAGACCAGGCATTTTAGTTCAGTAGAGGTGGATGTAGTTGAGAGAGTGTCTGAATCCACTGCTACCCTGAGCCACCCAGAGCAGTCTGACAGGGAAAGGACAGACGTAACCACCCGACTCTTATTTCTAGACAAGAGCAATAAATAAGTCCTGTGGCAGAAATCCACAGGCTAGGAGGGAGCAGCCTGTGAACACACAAAATAATTACAATTTGACCAAACTAAAACCTCCAGTACTCCATGTCATGTTGGTTTGCTTAAGCAGCAATGGAAATAAACAGATTTTGTGCAGCTTTAGTGAAGCTTCTCAGCAAAATTCCAGGGAAAGGGCTGAATCAAATGCCAGAGAAAGCAATGGAAAAATTCCTGTTACACTGAAAGGTCTTTAGATGTGGGCCATCTACCATAATGTCTTGGCAGAGCTATTCCTCTCTACACCAGTAAAAATACGGACAATTTGGGAAACCTCCTTTTTTAGCCTGTTAGTTACCTTATCCCAGATACACTCTAGAAATACCCCATACTGCTGAAAATGTCTACACATTCGGTTTGACGTATGGAAGCAGCCCACTATAGATCAGCCTCACGTCCAGCTAAGGCCATATATGCAGGATCAACTTATTTAGGAACAATGTGATTGTTCGACTTCCAACCCAACATTAGATCTTCCCAGAAGATGTTGTCCTTAATGTTCACCACTAGAATGCATAAAACACCTTTTTTTTCCTCTTTTCCCTAAAGAGATTAAATGCATTTACTGCTGGAACCTGTCTTACTTCTCTACCAAACTGTTACAGGAGACAACATTTGTACGAGGCTTAATTAAAACTCATGTTAATAAGCTAAAGTGTAGTGAGCTAAACATAGTCAATATTTTATTGTATGAAAAAAATGTTATATATTTATTATATTGGCTATATGATGTATTCACTATTTGTGTAAAGCATTTAACATAAACAAGAACGTATGGTTAATAAATACAAATGTTAAATACACATATAATATGGATATGCTTAAATGTAAATTGAACATCAGTATTTTCTATAGTACACCGCTTTCCCTTGTGGTAGGTAAAAAATTACTGATTTATCAACATGTAAAAGCTCTGAGCTTGTAAAAACTTATTTCTGAGGTTCCTGTGTTATCACTGATGTCCCAGTGCAGCCTGTGCTGAGCTCTGCCCAACCACTGACTTTCTTGCAGCACTTTGAAGGCAATTCAGTCAGATTTATTTGATTCCCCTGAAATGTAAGGCCATGCATGCACAGCAGATTATGAAAAATGCTGGTTACTACCAAAAGCACAGCAAGATACACCTGGTTTGACCAGGACATGCACAGAATCACTCCCTCCTCATCATCTGGCCCACTTTTCACCATGTGGACAACAAACACAGGGGCAGCTGCCAAACCCTGCCTGGGCTGCAAACATCCTGACTCTGAAACCTGTACCTCATGCAGATCCCATCTGCTCTGCAGCACACAACAAACAGGCCTGGGGTAATTGAAGCCCAGCTCCTGCCCAGTGCCCATCAGCTGTGGCTTGAAGCACTCTTACGAGGAGTGTTATCCCCGGCTTGAAACCCCAGGCTCTGGAGTCAGTGGTGTCACAAGGAGCAGTCACTCCTCAGGCTGGGTTCTCAGCTCACCCTCCACTTCCCTCCCAGGCAGAGAACCCCTCTTGACTCTTCTTTATTTGCATGTGTCCTCATGGTGATTCTAAGGCTCACTCTCTACAACATCGAGATGCATTTTCTCCCACACCAAAGGACAAAAAGTACAAGAACTTCATTTGCAGCATAGATCTGCTTTCCTGGTCAAGCACAACCCACAGGAGGCCAGGCCTGCTTTAGAGCCCAGTCCGTGCAGGAAAACATGGATTACAGGATCTTTGTACCATTTTGCTGGTTTGGCATCACTACCCATCAGGTTTTTAAAGCTCATTCCAACCTCTGCTCATCACAGGGACCAGTAAAAGAGGCTAAAGCAAACAGCCCTGTGGTGCCCTGGCTAGAGGGAACAAATACATTTCAGGTATAAATCACATGCTATGACAGGTGTATGGTCAAGAACATCTATAGTGTTTTATAGGACATAAAGGAGAAAATGTGCTGTAATAAATTGTAAAAGTTATGCCTTTTAGCATCTGGATGGCCACTTTAGAAATTTAAGACCTCACCTTTAAAAAGTGAAACAACTGAGCTATAATTCATTTTTATTTCACTATTTCACTTCCCCATCTAAGATTTGCACTCCATATACACCACCTTTTTTCAAAAGCTGTCAAGAACATAAGAAATTTGCCCTGAAGAAAAACACAACTTTTTCCTTCCATCCTACAACATTGTGTGTTTCAATCCAGACAGGGTTGCAGCAGTTCCATTTATGCAGATTATATTTCAGGACAATCCATCAAAGCAGGGAATGATTGTTTTATGTGAGAAAGCCTAATGCTCCCAAAAGGATTCTGTAAGGTAAATATCCCAGGAAGGACTCAGACAGCCATCCTACACTGTAGGCTCACCACCTCCATGAGGCTGAAGCAGCTCCAGGGCTAAGCTTATTTACTTCAGCCTTTCCAAAATGGGATTTCATGGTTACAGAGTGCCTTGTTCAACCAATTTCTGAGCACATGGCACTTTGGTTCAATGTTAAGGTTATTTTGCCATTTCTGCCCTTACATTTTCAGCTCTCCAGGCAGGGGAGCACCTGAACCATGGACACCTTGAAGAAGCAAAGTCACATCTCTCTTGGACCATCCCCAGTGGTCTCCATTTCTTCAACAGCCCATTTTTACTGCTGCTTGGGTAAAAGATATTTTTGCAACAACTCAAGTGCCCCCATTTCTATACAGAGCTTATACACAGACTTTTACTAATCCAAAGCAAAGCCAAAGTACAGGTCCTTCACTTTTCCTTTTTTTGGAGAAGTGGAACAACTTTGCAGCTCCTTCACGCTGATGACGCAATGAAGGTTTCCTCTGCTTCACCCAGTTTAACCCCTGCAGAGTTCATTGTGGTGTGTATCCTTCCTATGAGCCTGCAAACTCCCATGAAACATTGAGTGGGACCTATTTCTCCTGACTTTGGATTAATCCAAGGTCACACACACATCCTTATAAGGGAATTAATGCTTTTTAGGACTCCAGCCCTTTGGGTCCCGTTTTGCCTTGGGTAACAGAAGCCTCCCAGGAGAATGTGGGTTTAGGCAGTATTTCGTGCTTCCTTTACCAGTCAGTACACCATGAAACACGCTGAGGTCCCTCTCACAGCTCCGAGGAGCCTCCCAGCATCGAAGCAGAGCTGCCGGCAGTACTTGATCTTCCTTCGTGCCTTTGCCTGCAGAGTGGCCTCCCGTGGTGCCCTCAGCTGGAGGACAAAGCTGTGTCATTGCAGAGGGCTGCAAACGAGCCGCTGATTACAGAGCGCAATTAAGAGACACCGTGCGGGTCCCTGCAGGCTGGTGCATCACAACCTTCCGTGCTCCAAAGGTCAGACAAAGTGAGCACAGCGGGAAGTTGGATCCCTGTCACCGAGAAGCTCATTGCAAGCAGGTTCTTGTCTTTTGGGAAAGGCACGTAGAAACATTTAGATTTAATTGCAAGCGGCAAACCAGAATGCGGAGATGACAACAAGCTGGTCCTCTGCAAGCACATGAGCTTCAGTCACCAGCTCAAGCCAGGAAAAAAACAAAATCAACATTATGAGCTTGGGAAGGTGATAAACTTCTCTACAAGGATATAAGGATGTTCCTTAGCTGCAAGTGTGACTTGCATATATTCGTTGTCTTTGAGACATCTGTCTCAAACACAGGCTTTACGCCACGAGTCTGATGTGGCTTTCACTTATACCACATTTATAGCACTTTTCTGCTGAGTTTGACAACACTGGAGTTTGGAGAAGCAAAGCTCCACATGAGTTTTCAGGTCTCTCCTATTTGGGCATGTCCTTCCATATTTTAGATTCCCATCTGAAACAGAGGCTTACAAGATTACAGCCCGCTGGGAGCAAACCCAAAGGGGATAACAAACACCGTGTGAGCACACAGCTCTCCCTAACGCCAGCCCAAGTCCTTTCCCATTCCACCTGCACACCCCTGCTCCCAGCTGTTTCCACAGGGATAAAGGCAGCCTGATGCCACAGACCTCGTGGGCTAAGTTTGGTCTCTGTAAATAAAACCGGTGCTATTTTTTCTTTGAACAACCTTTAGCCGCTTGATCCTGCCTCTGGGAATGATATTTCCTTTACAGAAACACATTTGAAGGATAATTCACACAGAACCACTAAGAGCTGAGGAAAACCTCCAGAGAGCAGACCCCGAGCCTGCCCCGGGAGGTGAGTGCCACTCACTTTGATCTGCAAACCCTCACATTTTTGCTCCATTTCTGCAAACTTCAAAAATTTTAAGTTTCTGCAAACTTCCTATGCCAGGATGCAACCTTGTTAAATTTGTTGTATGTAGACTATGCAATGAATAAACTTCGAAATAAATTTCTATTTATCCCTACGTCTTCAAGGGGTTTGATGGAGTGTCTGCTGATATTTGGGCCAGCTGTTGCCAGAGGCTTACAACTGCAAAGTAACCCCAAACCAAACTAGAAGTGCTGGGTTTGCACAGTCTGATCAGAGAGAGACAGACTGACACTCTGAAAAAATGTTTCTGCTCAGACTTTCCCTTCTGTCTCAGAGGAATAAAACATTTTCCAATGAGGCTGAATTGCCCTGTGATGCCTTCACTGGAGAGGCACCATTCTCTCAGGCTCCAGAGACAAAAGATTAAAAAAAAATAAATAAATCTTTCATGTCTAAATTCAGTTTAATTTCTGTTATAACTCCCTGTCTCTGGCTCTATACCAGGATTTCCTTTGCCTTCTAAAGCAAGAGTAAACTCAAGTATTAAACAAAAACTTCTATTTAAAAAGAAAACAATTGAACTTTTCATGTGTAAATGTACACATTTGTTCTAGAAATTTAAACTTGATCTATCATCTCTAACACCTCTATCAAAAAAACCACGCTGAATAAAACTGAGGGGTTTTCTCCTTTTGTTGATAATACAACAAATAAATCCAAAACAAGCGACAACTGTGCACACACAGTGTGAGAGTCACAGCAGACGAAGAGTCAATCTAGAAAAGCTGATTTTCTGTTCATTTGCTGTGCCTGAGTTCTCCTCTCATGTTTCAGCATCTATATTGTACTATGACTTCATAGAGCTCAGAAAGCCCTTGCAGACACCGGGCCCTGTGTCACAGGCAGGCGGGTCCTGCTCAAGCAGGACGTGCTGAGACACCCCCTGCCCCCAGCAGCACCGAGAGACAAAGTCAGCCCTCAGATCTAACAGCGAGAAGGGAGGACACAAAACAAGAAGTGAGACAATTCAGACAGAAAAGATAAGCTGAAGACACAGCCTTGATCTCTAGCTGATCTCATGCCCTCAGCACTGCTGGAAGCTCTGGCTGGAGCACAGCAGACTTACATAGACCAGTCCCAGCTTGATTTACTTTGAAATGAAAGGCACTGCTGGCAGAGGCTTCACACACAGCCAAGAGCTCGGGAGCAAGTTAAAGCCAGCTGAAGTGCCCCAGGTGACAGACAGAGCCCCTTACACACACTCAGATGTGGAGGCTGAGCTCCTTCCAGTCCTGCCGAGAGTTCTCCACGCCTTGGCAGGGATTTGGGCACAAAAGCAGCAGATCAGGGAGGGACAGATCTGCTGAAGTGGCCAGAGAGATCTGCAGCCACCATCAGTCACTGCAGCTGCAGTGCTGCTAAGTCTGTGAAAGGAGGTATGAAATCATACCCAATTAGCTCATTCTGAAAGTTACAAATATCCCTGTTTGTGCAAGAATCATAACAACACGCTCCTGATATAATTTTTTTTTTAAAATAATCTTTTATGTACCTAGGATCAGAAGTATGAAGAAAGACATTTAAAATGCAGGAGCAGATGACTGGAGAAACTTGTCCTCTTTGCTCTTGCCAGAATGATGCTCCAAATTCCCCAGGAAATACATTGCCTTATAAAGCACAAGTGCTATTTTCAGATGAGCTTAAAATCCATCCCACCAGGGCTCACCAGACACACATATGCTCCCAGACACAGAGCCACAGAATGCCAGGAGAAACTCCTGAAAGATTTCCAGCATAATTTTTCCTCACAGCATTGTATGCAAAGCCTACAGCCCATTTCTGACAGCACGTGTGCAGGTGTGGAGCCCTATTCTCACACCCTCATCCACAATGTGGCAACTCTGGCTTTACCGGGTGCTTAAATTCCAGCAGAACCTACAGGACAACAGCCCAACATGTTCTCCTCCAGGGCACAAGTCTGGTGTTGTTCCATAAATCACCTTTTTGGTTTAGGTAACAATGATCCAGAGGCAAGGCCCCAACACTGCACGGCCCCGGGAGCAAGGGCATTTCAGGTGCTGAATATGGGGATATGGCATTAAAAAGGGAGTAACTTCTGGCTGTATAATTATAAACTGCATTATTATGCATGTGCACAACCAAAGGAGAGGACAAACTGAGGTCACCCAGGAAACTTTGATGCTGGCATTTCTTCACCTCTGAGTGTCTGACTTTGCAGCTTTAATAATATTCTTGTCATGAAGGGGTTTTGTTTAATTTATATATCGATTATGGGTTGCTGTCTATTGGCAGACACCCACAGTATTGGCTGGATGCAGTTTAAACAGCAAACCTTCTCTCCATTGGAAACACCTGTTTTAGCCAGAAGACCATTTCATTGCAGATGTTACACTCTGAATGAAATAGGAGCCTATTTTGATTCTGTGATCTGCCCAGGGATGACAGCATCGTTTAATGTATCCATCAAAAGTTACTAACTTGATCATTATGGAATGGGGAATGGTGCATATGACCTTTCTTTTAAATTACCATAGCAGACTTTTAATGGGTTTCTCAAAAGTTATTGTTATTAACATGAATATTACAGGAATAAAATCAGCCCCTTACAGTCAGTTATCACAGTGCTTAAACAAAACCGATATCTGCAAAGAGCCTGCTGAGGTATCAAGAACTCTGTTGTTCCTAAAGGAAGACTTAGATGAAGCCAAGTCTATTGCCTGCTATGGATATCACCAGAGTTAATCAATTGTTTTAAATGGGACAGAACTTTCCAGCGTGTGCTGTGCTTAGACAGGCACAAGCTGATCTTTTGCCTCTGCCGTGCCTGTTTGGTGTGCTATGGATGTTGGCTGGGAGGTGCAGGGCACTGGCCTGTCCCACACGCTGGGAACCTGCAGCTGTTATCCTGTGAGGTCCTGCAGCCACACATCACCATTAATGTCACACTTACAGCCAAGGTTAGCAAGCAACACAAGGGAACAAATTCCTAAGCCACAGTGGACTGAATTTTTTGAAGATGCCCCCTTTTAATTTTAATTTCTAAATCAAGAGTGAATAAACTGTTTGGTCATTCAGAAGGAAAGACAAAACCTCAGTCACATCCAGCTCTGTTAGTTTGCTATTAATCTTTCTCTGGTGCTCCCCCCCACTCAGATGAGTGCTACAGTGGGTCCCAGATCTGCTGTGTATATTTAATCTTTTAGTCACTGGAGGAGAAACTACAGTAGTGGTCTGGAAAAGGTCTGGTCTGGAAGAGGTGCAATACACACAGCAGGGATCAGCAATTCCCTAAGGATGCCCCCTTGCAGCACATCCCAGTCCCCAGGTTCCAAACAAGTGCTTACACTTTGGCCTTTTCTGGGAAGAAAGGGGTGAGTTTTGATGGTGTGCAGAATTTTTTTATAACAGCTTCCCACTTCTCATGGTCCCAGTGAAGAGTTATCAGAGCCCTGAGGGCCCTCTGAGGGCCCACTACCCCTCTTTACTCCATTTAATGTGCTAAATGCCACCTTGCGAGCTACAGTACCATTTACAGAAATCAATGTAGAACTAAGTTACTAAGCATGTGAAATGGGCTACAAATAGCAAAGGCATTCTTCCAGGGAGGATTCACATTTTTTCTATCATGCCATAGTTTCCAGCTATTATTGTCATTTCTTAAGTATAATTATATATAGATGATGCTAAACTGAGTTTAGAACCTGTTGCAATTCCACGTTCCCATCTATTTTTCTGCCCCAGCAAGCCTAACTGCCAATAACACAAAAAATCCACCCCATTTACAAAGAAAAAATCATTATACTTGATTCTACACATATAGCAACTTAAATACCATAAATTTTAATACTGGGCATTGCAAAAGGCACTTAGCTATATACTATGCTGCCTCCACTGACTCAGGATACGCAATAACTGTGCCGTACAAGTCACTAAAGGCTCCAAAAGCTACTGGAAATGGAGCATGTCTGGACCTGTGGAGCACCGTGCCAACACTGTGTTATCCAGCTTTCCACCTGGCAGCTGGCCAGACCCAATAAAACTAATTACCATGAGATGGTTTTTTACAAATGGAAAGGCTGCAGTTAGAGACAATCCAAGTGCTGAGCTCCGTGCAACAGGCAAACACCACTGCCAATTCTTTTCCTTGTGGAGAAAGGGAAAATTTGCTCCTGCTCACTCCAACAGAAGAAGTCACAGCTCTGTTCTCTGGATCTGCTGCTCCTGGGAGATGGCAGCAGAGAGGACCTGACTATCAACACTATGATAAAGATGATTCTCTTGGTGCACTGTACTGAAACACTCACTTGCAGATCTCCTTTCATTATATGCAATTTTTAGTTGCTTTTTGCAGATCGTATTTTTTTCACACATCCTTGAATCTGCCACTGCCACAGAGTTTCATCCAGTCAGCTCCAACATGCAGACACAAAATTTCCTGTTACAGAGAATCCCACAGACTCCTTCAACCCAGCACTGATGTAGAAGCTTTCTGAAAGTTGTCTGCTCCCTGCCAGAGCTTTCAGATTTCACACCAGAGATATACTCTTGATATTTACCTTGACCCTTTGAAAAATTAGTGAGAAATTAAAAACCAACAAGGAACAAGAGTCTTTGCTCAGGACGACAAAATTGGGAAGATTATTTGATCAGGAGAATAAATCTGTCTCCTTCATAGGCAGCGTTCTTTGGGATGGCACTAGGCAGCCATTTTCACAATTCCAGAGATTCTCTTTCCGGTCTGTGACTACAATCACCTTCGCTGTTGGATACTGCCATCCCATCTCCCGGTTCGCACCTAACTCACCTTTACCCTACCAAACTGTCCATACCACAGCAACGTGGCTCCCTCGCCCTGTGCCTGAATCCAGCCACGTGCTCCAGAGCCCCCTGGCTTTGGGCTGGGGCTGCCCACTGCTCCCCACACATATCCACAGCCATGGCTTTTGGGGCAGAACACATCACTTGCTGCTGGAAAGGCAGCTGGAAGGCTTGGTACACTGAGTCTATAGAGTTCTTTATATTATTTGAGAATATTTACTGGGAGGTGCCAGCACAAGGCAGTTTTTCACTCCTTTTCCTTAGCTGTTGTTCCCATCCTAATGGACCCTTCCCAGAGCCCTCCTGGAAATCCATCAGACATATCCTCTCCTGCAAAGACTAGCCCAGGAAACAGTGGCTGATAAAAGTTAAGGGGCATCACACAAAGTAAATGGCTCATAAGTGACAATATTTAACATCAGACAGACACCAAAGGTCCTTCTTGAATGAGGGGATCTGTGTCTGACAATGTGTATCTGACTGCAGGGAGAGCAAAAAATAGCACGGTGTAAGGAAGGACACACAGCAAGGCTCCCAGGGATGCTTCTGCCCAAGAAGGAATCTTTCCCTGGGAGTCTACAAAAGCCATTCTTTGTCTCGCCTGCTGCCCCATTTACTCTGCTCTGTACAGGTCACAAGAAGTCAGCTCAGAACGTTCAGGTACAACTGAACACCCCTTTCAATCCCCAGCCTCCAAAGGAAGGCAGGCACTGCACTGCCATGGACACCTTCAGAGCAGGGGACTCAGACCAGGATCTGCCACTCCTGTGAAGTTTCAAGGGCGTTCCCTTCCTCCCAAAGAAGGTTGCCTGAGCAGATGACTGCACCATTTTGGAGCACTTTTCCCACTGCTGCGGGCACCTCCGCAGGCTATGAGCACTTAGTCCAGAGCTTCCACCAAAGTCATATGCATTTTGAAGCACAGTGACTCTGCAGCCTTGGCCAAGGATTTCAGCTGCATTCCCCAAGCGTTATACCCACCGTGCTAAAAAGCACCTGCAAAGCAGCTCTTTCTGATATTTACTTTGTAAAATTAAAGTACAGGGAGGAAAAAACAAATAGAAATCAGTATCTTTCTGCTACCCCTTAGTTTGCGTAAGCAGTCAATGGTAAATGTCAAATGCCAGCAGTGCATTAGAAAAGGATCACACTGAAAAATTCTGTCTTCAAGGCCAGAGCCCAAACCCCTCACCAGCCCCAAAACTGCTCTAGTTTCACACACAACATCCCACATTAGGAGCAAATACACTAATGCCTGATTTAGCCATCACAACTCCAGGAGTGTGGGAGTCAGAGAGACTCCAACAGCATATGTGCAGAGGGTTCTCTCTATGCTGAATTTTAGAAAGTGCTCTCCTGCTTCAGACAGCTCTGCTCAGGTTCAAAGTAAGGAACATGGAATATTGCGAGATCCGAGCTCATTAGAGGAGCAGGTGGGGATGTCTGCAGCTGAATAAGCAGGTTGCTTTGGGAATAACATGAAACAGATGTCCTGTCTTTGCACTCCCTGAACATTTTCTGCAAATAAATTGCAAGTTCAGGGTTTAAGGCTGAGTCTGTCATTTATCTCTTTAGCAACTCCTCTACTGTTTTCTTTTGCCTGTTTTCTTTCAGGGCAGAAAATCTCTTCTGTAATAAGATGACTTTAGAAGCTAGAGAGAAAAATCTGCTTTTTGACTGAGCAAGGGAAATGAAGGACTCCCTGCTAAATGAGTTTACTGATGCTTCAGGTGGAGAATGCTGGGAGGTGCTCTGCACATCGTCCAGGACAGACACACATCAAAGCTCACTGAAGAAAACCATCAACTAGGCTTTATTAAGGGGATTTCCCTCCAAGATATTTTCCCAAAAATGTTTATTGTTCAGGCTGAGGAGGAAGTTGGGTTGTTATATATGTTAAGTATAGCCTGCAAACTGTTATTTCAGCATAGCAATGCACTTACCCCTATCAAATGTCTGACAGAGATGAAGGGACTCTTGTTCTGACCCCATATCCACATCCTGGGAAATACTCAGTCTGGGCTAGAACCATATTTGCCAAGAGATTGCTTAAGGCACATGTTAAGGAGGCTTGATTCCTCCTCATTCAGGAACATTTTGCTCTGAAAGACCAAAGCACACAGCATTCCACGAACAGGCAGTGTTCTGGGATGGCTCTGTTCGGAGACACCCCCAGCCTCTACCAGAAAGCAGCTATTGATCATCAGAAAGTCCCTATCACTTCCCATCTAGAAGGTCTCACTGAGATCCATTCAGGTTTGCAGCCAGCCCCCTTTGTCAAGGCCCAGGACATATTTACACAGATAATGTACAAGGGACTAAAACAGGCAACAAACTTCTAAGACTTACTAGCACAAAAAAAGGGACTCACAGGTCTACTGCCTTAACCCACAGTGATGTGTCTCTTCTGCCTGTGCTGCTGGGATGACCTTTCCAGCATGCAAGTCTCTTAAAAACGTGCCTAACTCAGAACCATGCAAAAGCAACTTCCAAAAATCTGCATAGAGCATCAGCTCAAGTCTCAAGACAAAGAGGCAATAATTCACCCACTCCATCAGCACTACCAGAAGCTAATGCAAAATAAATTCCATGGGAGTTTCCAAAAATGTCAGACGACAGTAATACCTTAGTGAGGCAGAACATATTTTATGCATCCTGTTCATTAGCTGAAAAGCCTGTCTGCATGACTGTTTTTTCTCAGTTGAATTAATCACACTGTATATTAAGAAGAGACCCGCTGAGCTCTTTAATACATAAAGTATTTAAAAGATGTTATTAAAAAAGTTATTTTGGAAAATTGCAATTACACATCTATGTGTACACTTGCATTTATTGCTTCTCTTCCTGACAGCCTGTGTCAAGCAAGAGACACAGGAGTATTTCCACAGCCAGAGATTTGGAGCCATGATAGGGATGTTTACAGGGAAGTAACAGAATTACAGTATTATCCTTGGGAAAGGCTACGCATCTTCCAACACAAGTTAGGTCTGGCACAAGTAGATTTGTCAAAATAGTTCATATTAAGTTTATAGAGTACCTCAACTTCGATCTACATCCCAGTTCCAAACCCAGGAACCCAGAAAATCCAAGCTCAGCCTAGTCCATAAGCAGTGCCAACAACCTCCAACTGATGCTGTGCACGGAAGCTCCTCTATGTGCAGCATCTCAGTTAGTCTGGAGCCTTAAATATATTAAAAAGCCCTTTGCAAGGCAACAAACCTGTCTGTCCACCAATGTACATCCCCTTATGTGAATTAAGTGTCATACCTAAAAGGAACTTCAACTTTTTGCTTTGGCCTTTACAGGCAGAGACACTTTTTCTAGCTTGAGATCTTCTTCCAACTGATACAATAAATGCAGCCACTGCCAGTTTATCCCCATTTACTTCTGCATCAGGCAGCTCTTGTCCCTTCCTTTGTTCTTGTCCCATCCCTTGTTGAAGGGATGTTCACCCTTCAACTATTTATAGGCAACAGCCTAAAATGTCCAGCCAGCCCTTAAAGTGAGACTTGGGCACTGATTTCTGTATACAAGACCAGCATAATTTCTGCATATAGGGCTATCACTCTGCTACCATGATTAAAAACAGGAGAACAGTAAAGTCTGAATTCCACAGCCCTAACAAATCTCATGACATTTGTGAATCACAAAAGCAGCAGGTCTCATTCAGACCCCCATGGACAGCGTTGGTAAAGGCTGACACAAGGGCAGCAGTTCCAAGTGCTAAATGGATAAAGTGGCAGCCCCAGCAGAATTTTTCTTCATTCATTATCTGTAAATTTTTAGAGTCACCACATAACCCTGCCCACCCTTCCCCACAGGGATATGGGTATCAAGTCATTTGTCAGCAGAATATTGTCACATTTTACAATATCACCCTTAAGTACAAGAGCTCTCAACAGGACAGTGCTGGAGGTTATTGATTTTGAACCACTGACACAGCAGACAGCATCCCCTCAGCAGGAGATGCCCAAGGGCAAATGACTTCTTAAAATACACATTTGCCTACAGGAGTTTCATTAAGTTCAATAAACCATCAGGTATCGACTGGTGGCACTATTTATAAATAATCAGCCTGTGCAGTGCTGACCCCTTTTTTATTTAATGAAATTTGCTTCCTCTTGCCAGTGTCAAGTATTTTGAGTCGGCAAAACACTGTGACCTCTCCTACGCTAAAAATGAAACTGTGAATGAAGACTGCCATAAAAGCCTAACACCAGCTCCCGGAAATAGCATGTATCTATTTAGGTAATATAAACAAGATGTCAAGTCTTCAGGAGCATGAGCTGTTGAAGTAAGCACCAAACCCTCCCTAGACATTTGCACACCACACAGAGGGAGTGAGGGGGCTCTTTCATTCAGCCTTCATTAAATAAATAATGTATTACGCACAAGCAAAATTTGTGTTATTGCAGCAGTGACAACAACTCATCCTGAATTAAGACATCCAGGAATTAAAGCTCTCTCTCTTTCTACATTTCCTAAAAGGAAAGAATTTCCTAATGGGAGGATCTCTTGTAGAGGAGCTGTGGTGTCCCAGAGCACTGTGGGCCCAGCCAGGTCAGGGCTAGGCCTCAGCAAAGCCTCCCTTCTCAGAGCTCCAGTGCAGGACCAACATTCCACTGTGCTCAAGCCCCCACACTCTCTTAGTTCAGCATTGCTTCCTCCTCCTTATCCCAGAACTGGCAGGAGCTTTATCCACCACAGGCTGGCAAAAACTCATTTTGAGTTAATGGTCCTTTATTTCCCTATGGAATTTCCTTAATCCTATTCTTTATGCCACAGTGGCAGAGGTAGGGATCCCTTTTCCTCTTTCTGAGCCAGTTTGCTCACCTGACCTTTAAATTCTCCTGCACCATCCATAAGGCAGGTAGGGGTGGGGAATCACAGCAAAAAAATCCAGGAAACATAAGCTCATCCCTTCAGGCTATTCTATATTTAGCAGTTCCCTGGTGTGCTGCTATGTTTCTAATTGCTGTTGTCAGAATATATGCAGGAGAGGGAGCTGCTGTTTTACAGAAGAACAACCCTTCCCACGCAGGTGTGAAGTGTGCCATGTCAGCCGACCCGGAGCAGGAGCTGCCAGGGTCAAACACAGCACCCTGGCTCTGCCTTCCCTAAGGCCCTGCCTTGCTGTACTCGCCCTGGAAGCTGCCTGGGTTTGTTTCCACGCACACCCCCATTCTCACAGCAAGGGGTGCACCCCTGGTGTGTATGTGTGTGTACACATTTATGGTCACTTCATTGCATGGGGACATCTCGATTTGCAAGCGAGCAGCATTCAGTGACACCACACTGTAACAATATATTGGGGATGGAGAGATAAGGATTTACTACAAGGCAGGATTAAAACCCTTCAGTTGATCTGTATTGATTTTATTTTTGCTGTACTGCCTGCCTGATCATACATCTTCCCATTCCCACCCCACTGCTGGGCAGGAGGGGGCACGGCTCAGCTGAGCCTGCAGAGTCCAGCATATACCCATGGAGCAGAGGAAAAGCCGCCGGCATCCTTGAGTGGTTACAAATTACAGACCTCTCACCGGGGGACCGGGCTGGAGCCAGGATCCAGCTTTTAGCGTGCCAAAGCCAAGTACAGCTAAATTACACTCTCAGCTGCTCTGCCAAACAGCCGCTGTGGCAGACACAAGTCTCCAGCAGGTCCTTGCCCGGGGCCACCGTGCACATCCACCCACAGCACCCCAGGCACCAGGCACGGAGGGGCCAAACTGCTCCCTGGCTGTCACACTCGGCCCAGGTTTAGCCCTGTCCACGTGTAAGAGCCACAATCCCCCCGGGGAACAACAGACAAGAGTTGCACAGGGCAAGTACCGAGGGAGAGCTCCCACACCTGCACACTCAGCAGCCACAGGTGCTGCAGTGCTGCCTTTGCCACTGCACCAGCACAGAAGTTCCTGTCTTTCCAGCCCAGACTGACGCAGGAGCAACTCCTGTGTGACCAAACAGTTCCCACCCCTCCCTGCTGACTGGAAAGCAGCAGATTATTGGAAAGCAGGAATTATTTTCAACCTTGTTAGCATTTGCCAAGCATCATCTCAACCCTAACGTTATAGGCATTTAATAGGGCCATACTGAAAATCTCTGAACCTTGCAATCAATACAGCTGAGCCGCTGCACAAAATTTACCATTGATCTGTGTTTCACTTCATTAAATGTTAGTTTTACAAGCTTTGAAAATAGGCCTGCTTAAAATTGTTTAACAACCTGTGGCTGCATCATCAGCTCCAAATGGCCACGCAGCACTGACTGCAGGCTAACCTGCTAGGTAGGGATTTCTTGCTCTACAACAGTATCAAATTCACTGTTAAAAACCTGTAACATGTTCAGCAATATTCCCTTTAAGCTCAAAGCACGCTGATGCAACCACTTAGAGAAAGAGAGAGCACAGACAACGAAACGAAAACCCTGGGCCCACCTTCTTTGAACACAGCTGCTCAGCTGTGGCCAAGCTGCCCACCCGACAGGCCCCAAGGAGGGACTCCTGAAAATTCTTCAAACTTCAAAAACTGATTTTTTAAACCATACCAGCTCCCCTGGAGCAAGCAGGCGCGTGCCATCACTCACGTGGAGACCGCACAGTCCTCAGGTGGATGAAGCCATACGGATTTGCAGCAATAATAACGTGCACACCCAGCAAACTAATCATCAATTCTGCTTTCTGGCTTCTCTTCCTTGACCCACTGAGTTGAGAGTGAAACGCAAAACCTTGATTCCTGCTACACCAGGATGGCTGAGAGGATCCATCAAGCCCTTAGTCGACAGGCAACACTCTGCATGGGATAAATTATAAGGGCTGATGGCAAACCATCACTCTGCTACCACTACTAACACACTGTTACTTATCTTCTGGACAAGTGTAATATTTGAGTGCAAATGGGTTTATGTACTAGTATTTCCTCATTTCTATGGCCTTGCATTGCCAGCCTCCATATTTTCACTTCCACAGCCAACAGCTAGTAATGGAGAAAAATAGTGTACATTCATTACAGAGGAAAACAAAAAGAATTCAACATCCATGATTCCTTTATGCTCTGGTTAAAGGTTGCACTTTTCATTCTTGTCTCCTGCAATTTATTAAGCTCTTTGCCAGAGTAAAAGTCATGGCAAATCTTGGAGTAGGTAAAAATCTATTTAAGCAAACAACTGATATATTGCACAAACCACCAGATAAGAATCAGCATTCTTGAAAATTAAAACATATACATATATATATCTTTAAAGCATATCAGTAGCTGAGGAACTTTGGCACCTACCATGCGTAGACAGGCTGGGGGCTCCTTGCTTCTCCTGCCATCCGGGAGCTGCTTTTGGAAACAGAAACCTGCTCAAGTGCTTTGGAAATGGCTACTCACTGTTGCCTGTGCCGAGGGCTGCTGGGACAGTCCTGCACCATGCCTGGGTGCCCTGCTCCCCCTCAGAGGGAGCAATCCTGTTTGGGAATGGGGGGCTCAGGGAATCAGGCCACATTTACAGCCCAAGAAAGCAGCTCCCCCATTCACCAGGCAAATAACTGGACACAGCAAAAGCACAGAAAATGTCATTTTTGCATTGGTGCTCCACATGACAGAGCCATGAGCTGGCCTAGGACCAAAATCTCCCAGATGCCACTACCGAGGTGTTACACTTCAGCAATTATTCATTCCCCTGCCAGCAAATGGGCGTTGTTACATTTTGAGGGAAACCTCTTTCGGTTTCCAGGATCTCCATGGCCAGGAGGGAGACGCACATACAAGTGTTGACATTTGGAGGTCTGCACTGCACAGTGATCAAAACCACCCCTGCAACACATCCCAGGGAGGTTCACAGCACCCACTACAGCAAAGGCATTCAGAGAATTCTCCTTTGTGCATTATTTCCCTCCCTCGTCCACGGCTTTGCTTAGAGCCCCGCCGACATCAGAGGCTGGGAAGCGGAATGTTAGACTTGGAGCTAAAGCATCACACAACACAATGTTTATTGTCACTGTCTGCAGGAGAAATGCTGTTTCTCTGACATTCCTACACAAAACAAACACACTCCTACAGGATAAAAGGAGCGGGCAGCTGCTCCAGCCACAGCCCAGCATGACTCTACAAGGCCCAGCAGCCTCTGCCAACTTGCCTGGCACAGCCACAAAACCAACTCCAGACCCAAGGCAGGAAAGGAGAAGGACTGAAATCAGCTCTCAGCTGCAAAGTTTTATTCCTCTGAGCATCGACAAAACACAGATGGTCTTTTGTCTGAGTGAAGGCCATTTTGCACCTGGGAAACTCCAGTCGGGAAGAGAAACCAGAAGGCAAAGGGGAGAAATCTGTTCATGCAAGCACTTTGCTTCGCAAACAGAGCTGTACCCTTCTAATCAGCAGCAAACGTTCCTGTGCACAGCAGGAATATGTGCAAACCAAACCTATCTCTCAAAGAGATGAAGGCATTTCTTCATGTCAATAAATATTGCACATTGATGTAAACAAAAAAACCCAAACAGACACCAGTTAGAATGTTTAAAATTGAGGGGAAACGTGTTAATAAAAATGGTGTTAATGAGGCTGTTTGGGATCTACTTTTCTTTTCTGAAATTATTTGTAGGACTAGGGCTGAAGTCAGCAGCAGACTGGGGGGATCTTCCCTCAGGAGCAGAGTTCAAACAGCAGGATTTTTCTGAGCAGTGTTCCCAAGCAAAGGCCATCAAGCATTCCCAGATGCCTCCGAATAGTACCACAGCAAATAACACCACATAATAACATAAACACTAAGCTAAGAGTCTTAAATAAGCCTGAGTCTTAGGCTCAGGCTCCACAAATCCAGAGTAAACCCCATACAGAGTAACCCCTCTCTACCAACTTGCAAGGCGAAATTGATTTTTAAACCTTTTTAATCACTACATGTGACAATTTCCATGTAATTTACCCACTCCTCAGGAAATCGCAACAGACTCACCAAAACAAGAATAGAAAATGCACCATTTTGAGGTAATTTTCCAGTCATTTACACCCATGAAATCCCAGTTATCAGGACTGTGTCTGTAAAGCAGCAATAGAAATATGAAGGGATTTGGGCTTTTTTTTTTTTAAGTGAATATCTGGTAAACCACCATTAATTTTCTGGTAGGTTGGAATATTGTACGGATCGCTCAAGTAATTGAAAGCAGAATAAAAACTTGGGTTCGTGTGCAGTTATAGTTCAGCACTGCAGTCATTTTTGCTGCCCTTTGGCCATCTTTATGTATCTGAAAAGAATGAAAACTTACAGGACACATCTGAGCAGAGAGCTACTTTGGTTACACAGCTCTCTTAATCTATATAATTTCAGCTCCTCTTGTTCAGGCCACTGGAATTCTGAGGCTCGTAATATGTAAAATAGGAATTTCAAATGCAGTTAATAGGCAGTTTAGCCCAAAACCTTTTTGGGAGCATATTTAATTACTCCTAAGGAAGAAAAAGAAAAAAAGTCTGCCTAATATTTCCTCCCCAACCAAACGAGTAGCACAGGGTAATCAGACTAAACATCTTTCCCTCTTGCAATCACTCTGATTTATGGACTGTTTATATATTTTCTATGATGACAGAAAACTAAAATGCAGCAAATATGACTTAGAACCCATTTTCATAACGTGCATTCAGAAAGTTTTCCTCAGTCTTCAACTGCTGCTGAGTTACTCAAGGGCACAGGTGGAGGCACAAATTATTTATGTAGATTCCATCCAGCCCAAGAAAAGTTCTCTCCCTCGATGACACAAAGGATTGGAAATCTCCAAATTCCATTTTTTTCTTTTTTTTTTTTTTCTTTTCTCTGCCTCTCCAGACTCTCCCAGATCAGTATTTTCTGTATTTATGGCAAGTACCTGTGCTGGAGGTGAAGGCCTGGTCCCAGCAGCACTGTGAGGGGAGAATGGAGTCGCGTGAGGGGAGTCGCGTGAGGGGAGAATGGGGCCGCGAGGGGAGTAGCGCGAGGGGAGTCGCGCGCGGGGAGTCGCGCGAGGGGAGTCGCGCGAGGGGAGTCGCGCGAGGGGAGTCGCGCTGTGGCTCTGAGGGGGCTGTGTGAGGCGCGTGCTGCTCTCCCCAGTTCCCGCCGTCCCGGCTGTATCGTGACAAAACCCCACCAAAACAGCAGCCCCGGGCAGCTGAGGGGACAGAAACGCCCCCAACAACCCCCGCCCCGATCCCAGCAGGCGAATCCCGGCACTGAGACACGGGCAGGACCAAGCCCTCGGCTCCTTCCTCAAGCAGGCGAGGACATTTCCGAGTGAGACCTGAGCTTCAGTTAATTAATCGAGATCCAAGATAAAACCTTATCAGCGCCAGTCTGGGCACCGATCACTGGCTGCCTCTTCTCTCCATTGCTCCTTTTTCCTGCTAAGGTAGAGATATTAGCAGGGAAAAAGTCATGCCCGCTGTCACATGGAACTATCCTCCGAGAAAAGAAAAGGCAGCTTCAAAAGAGCCGAGGGAAGCTACTGGGAAAGCCTCAAGTCGTCTATTTTTCATTTATTTGTATTTTTTTTTAACCAACTGCTCATTTTCACACCTGAAAATGTCTTTGAAGTGCCTTTAGAGCAGCACGTTTATTGCTCTCTGCTGGCACATACCTGCCTTCCCATCCAGCTCTGTTTTCCATCAGCGCTCACAGAAACATTTTCCTGGACACAGTAAAGTTATTACTTAACATAAGCACATATGGATTATGGATGTTCTGTATGGATATTCCTGCAGTTTCCATTCTGTCAGGGTACTAACACAACTTCCCTGCCTCTTTGGCTTTGTTTATCCATGGCTACAAATGTGAATAAGCTGCTCCAAGACACCCTACACATGCTGGAACAGCACAGGAGGAAACTAAAACCTCCAGTCCATGTTTAGCAGCATAAAGTGAGAGTACCCAAGCAACGCATCCAACCCCCAAAATACTCAGCACAAGACTCTGAAATCTCTGGTGAGAAGCCAAAGAGATGCTGCAAAACGGCCACAACAGGCTTAAAAATAGAAACCAAAAGGAAGTGTGAAAATCATGCCAGAAAGAAAGAAAAACCCCACAGTTTAACATCAGAATATACAAGAATGCTCATAAGGAAGGCTTTAAAATGAATTTCATAATTTGTTGTGATTGAAGAAAAGGCCTTATTCATTACATTACTCCTCTGGCACCTAATTGTATGCACATGTTGGGGTTCCAGCCTGAAGGAATGGGTTAATTCTCCAATTATTTCACAGAATTAGAAATACTTTTTTTTTTCCCCAGGAAATGTAGTGTTACCATGAAGCCCATCAAGACATGCTATTTCATAATTAATACTAAATAAAAAGTGCATTCTCTCCTTTGTCTAAATAGTTTGCTTTGGCTCAGCTAGGAGCAGTAATTAGCAGGACAGCCTCCCTGAACACATTTGATCTGCTACAGGGTTTCCTGCTGCGGATCAGAGGAACAAAACTGATTTCACACAATCCATGGGGTTCATGTTGGCTGGATGTGCTGTAATTAAAACGATCTTTTCTTTTTCTTTTTCCCCCAAGGGCTTTGTTTATCTGCTTGTGCTTTCTCATGGAGAGGCACACACGTACCTAATTTAGCAGTTCTGTTGATTTACACTTCTGCTCCTTACCAGCTCCCTTTGTAGCATTCACTGTTTGTAGTTTGGTGCAGAAACTGGGACCTGTTGTCACTGGTGTGATAGGTCTGTTTTATTAGCAGGAGTAGAGGAACAGTTCCCATGGAAACATTTCCATGTTTCATGGTGTGCTTTTTATGGGATTCTTAAGGTTGGGTAGGGTGGGCTCTGGGTCTGCCTAAATGGGAGCACGCAGCAGTCTGTGCAGACTTCCCCTTCGGCAGGAGGAGGAAAACACTGTATTTTTAGATTGTGTATTTCCTCTCTTACGAAGTCTAATGCCCGTGAAAACACAGCAGCTCGACAGCCCCATGCCATTGATTGATGTCCAGGCCAACTCCCACCGCTCTGACAAGAAACTGGATCCTATTTGGAAAGGCCACCTCCAAACCCAAGAGAATATTTTCCTTTCACTCTGACTTTTACGCTTAAGGTGTGGTTTAACCGGCCTCAGCACACTGGCCTAAGCCAGGATGGTCCTGTGTCACATCAGGAACTTCCAAAGCTTCTTGAAAAAACACCCAACCACGCCATCAAACCCCTCCTGCTCCACAGTGGAGGTGTTCAGGCCCAGGAACACCACTGCTCACAGGCCAATCCGAGCCCCTGGCATTTACCAAGAGTGATGGTAAAAAGAAAATTAAGTCACCTACAAAAGGGTTAAACTGCCTTCTCTCTCGCCTTGCCTTTCTCTGTTTGCCACGAACAGGTGAGCTCATTGCAAATAGATTGTCCCACCTAAACACAGCACGAGATTCACCTGCAGCCACCCAGATCCTGACAGGACAGGTCCCCATCCCCCTTCCCTTTGTCTTCTTTCTTTCCAGAAGCTGGCAATGGGCTCCCAAGGTTAAGACTTACAAATATTTTTTAAAATCTACTTCAACCTATACACAGTAGTGGGAGGAAAAAAATCCAAAGAAACTTCAAACTTCAGGGCCACAGCCAGCTCTTTGAAGAGATCATTATAACAAATTCTTATTGAAGAGGAGAGTAATTATCATGTTCTAGCAAACACATTAAACAATTCAGTATTATTATTTTGACACTTCTCTGTGAACCAGGTGTTTAGGAAGCTGTTTCAGACAGAAGCATGGGATGCTGTCCCTGGGGTCCTTCCCCACAAGCCAGTAGCCTGAGGTGGGCCACTAATGCTTGAACTAGGCTGGAGCTCCCCAGAGCCTGGCTCCAGCAAAGCCCTCATATCAATAGCACAGGACACTACGGTTTTACTTATTTCTCATCATCCCCATCACTATATCTCAATTTTTGAATTACTCACACAGAACTGTCTCATCTTTCACAGTTAAGAAAGAAACCTTACCTGAATCTATCTCTGGTCCATGTTCTCTTAAGCTTTTAAAACACAGTCGTATTTTTATTTATGTAAGAGTATCTAAAAGTTAATTTTCCTTCACACTACCATCTTTGTGTTGCTTGACCCCCACCAATCCCATGTAGTCTTGCTAAGCCTTCCCCTCATCTCTGACCTTCCACACACTGACAATCTCAACCGTGCCATGCTATTTCTGGCATTAAAAAAAACCAAACATGAGTCTGGAGCCACCAAGGAGGAGGGGAAGGAGTTTTTTCTTTAAGAAAAGAGTAATTCCTAGCAAGATGATCTGCTCATTCCTCCTTTGGCAGTTCCCCTTCCCCCTCACTCCCAATATTGCACACATCAGGCCTGAGTTGCCAGCTCTAGCAAACACCACCTCAGAGTTCACTCCTGGGCCCAACTGCACATGCTAGGAAGTACCATAAGCACAAAAAAGCCCAGAAAATCCCTGTTTGCTGCTTGACTAATTAACACAGAGCCTCTATGTACTCATTCCAGGCAGAGCTGCTATCGAGTCAGCTGTTCTTACCTTGGGGATCTTGGATGACCAGAGTTGCAGTTTGGTGCTGGTTTGGGGACATTCATGGCTGGGGTCCCTGTGTATGTGGTTCACCCGAGCCTGGAAAACACAAATGTGGAGATAGATGGAGATTTTGGAGTTCCATACCCAGCAGCTGCAGTGCTGGCCCATTCTGCTCAAAATAAAGGACAGTCTCCTCAAGACTTTTTTCCACTCAAAAGTGGGGGGAAAAAAAATGGCTGAGCCATTTCTTCTGTATTGAAGTAGTGAGATCAGTGTAAGGAATTCACACCACCCTGGGACTTATTTCAAGGACATTTGGGGAATTAAACAAACCAGTGCCCTGGCATGGCTGGTGTTTGTTGGGGAGGCAACACAGAGAGCCTGGGGGGCATTTGCTGTTTGAAAGGTTTGGGCAGCACAAAGGAGTGCAGGGCCAGGCGCTGTCCCCAGGCCACAGAGGCTGTTTGGGCTGGCTCTGCTCAAAACATTAAAAAGGGTACTCTGGCTTCATGCCACGTTCATAAACATGTCCATCAACTGCAGCCTTTGGGGAACAGGCTCTACTGAAACCAGTCACTTGCTGAAAACAAAGTGCTATTCTTTACCTTCTAACCCTTCAGCAAAGCAGCTTTTCTGCAGTACAGAAGGTAAAATCCACTCCATACATCCACTACACAAGTGCTATTTAAAATTCACTCACACAGTGAATTTATAATTCATTCAGGCTCAGCTCAGACCCTGGGAAAGGCCCCATAACAACATGTGCAAATCTTCAACCAAAGCAGAGTTCCGCTAAAAACAACTGCACAGAGTCCACGAGGCTTGGCACAGCTACATTTCACTGAAAAAGGCTTAACCACAGGGGCAGGGAGCAAGAGAGCTGAGCTGAAGGTCCCCAAGTACTACAGCAATTTTTATTCATTAGCACAGAAGCATTACAGCAGGCTACAGACCGTCCCAAGAGCACTGACCCCCTTCTCCACACACTGCCCGCTTTCTCCTCTTAGGAAGGTGCATTTTAAGGAGCTCCCATGGGATTTATTAGCTGTAAGATATTGATTGTACTAAGGATCTCTTTTCTCCAGAAGATTTAGTGAAAGTTCTCTGCTTTGCAGTAAGAAAAAGCCCTTTCCCCTGGCCCACACAAGCCAGTCTTGAGGCAGGGATATGGTGGCAAATGAGGCCACCAACCCACTGTAGGACGCCACCAACCCACTGTAGGACGCCACCAACCTTCCCCTGGCCCACCAGCACTCCTTACCTGAACAAGAAGACTCCAGGAGCTCCACGCTCTCCCATCCTCATCTCAAGACTGCTCTGTGAGGAGGGGAGGAAGAAAGAACCGGCACAGGTGTCCTGGGGCTGCAAACGCAGCACAGCTGAGGATGGCACGAGCTACACCTGGTCACAACCCCCTGCACAATTACACACAGCAATTCCTCGTTTAGCAGAAAACAGAGAAGCAATTTCACATTGCTGGGATTTTTTAAAGGCACCGGGCAAGAAAATGAAGAAAAATGCACAGTGTGCAGCTAATTTCTCAACCAAGCAGGAAACACTTCCAACAGCACCTGCCTGTAAGCCCAAGCAGCTCAGAGCTTCAGTCAGTAAAGGAGACCAAAAAAGGGTGGGATTCTATAATTTATTACCGTTGCTAAGATGAACACAATACTTGATACCCCATCGTATGCAGAACTGTAAAAAAATAGTTTTAATACAGTATCAAAATTTACACAAGTGTAGTGTCAAAAGACCAGTGTCCCTCGCTTGGCCCCTGCACGCCCGGAGTGCAGGCACAAGGACAGGTGGTACAGCTGTTCATACATACAGAGAGATAGGAATACAACAATTGAAATTGAACTCTGCAAACAATAGAGGGGAGAAAACAACATGGGAAGAGAACAGACAGCTGTCTGGGCTGGGGGTTACAGCAGAAACCACGCAGCAGGGCAATGCTTCAAAATGGAAGGCTGGATTCTGCATTTCCAACTCAAGGAGAAGCAGTGAATGGGAGTTTTGCCCGAGAAAGCAACGCTGGATCAGAGGCCTTACACTGAATGGTACCAAGTGAAAATAACAACAGAAACCAACAGAATTACTGCTGCAAATTAACACACTTTTTCTGAAGACAGATAGCAGGTTTACATCATACTCCTATATAACAAAGGATTGTACAGCAACCGAGCTACATTCCACTGCAAATAGCCCACAGATACAGTCCAAGCTCAGAAAAAACAGAGGTTCTGACTTTGGCTCAAATCTTAGTAACCAAGAACAAACCAGAAACCCAGGAATTGTTGCATTCCTATTTTTTTTTTATTAATTTTTATTAGTCTTTTTGATACTCAGCTATAGTAAAAAGTTAAGCAACAGCATTCAGTCACAAGCCTGTTGCACATTCATACGTGAAACTATCATTGCTTTAAGATATACACAAAATATCTATCGTTGTAATTCAATACACACAACTAGGATCATACACAGAGATAAAAATAAACTAAGCACATCTAGGGCGCCGTCTGGTCAAATCTCAGGCAATCTGAACAAGAGCTTTCTGCATCATAATAATGAAAGACATTCTCTGAGGATAATAAAACCTTTTTCTTTGAAAGAACGCTACAGTGGCAAGAAAAGCTTTTTTTATAATGCAGTGCAATCTTTTAGATCCTTGTAGGCTCTTGTTAAATAAACCAGCATGTCTCTAAATTAAACAGTAGAAATTAGCATCCTGGCAATTGGAAAATACTTTCCAAAAGAAATTCTGATGGAAATCCTGACTTGAGACCTGTAATAGTGATGCCTAAGTATTCTGTTCATTAAAGGGCCGTTCATTAAACACCTTACACCTCTGCAGAAGATGTGCATCAAAGTGAATCAAAAAGAAAGCTATCTTGACTTTCATTTAGAAAGAAATTGTGGATCACTACAAGTACTGTAGTTATGCTACACTACCGGCTGGTTAGGACTTTATGGTCTTTTAGCACCTCCAAAGGCAGGTATTCTACCAAAGCAAAAAAATCACCTGGAAATTGCCTAAGCACCATTAACGGATCCTTTACAGACTGAAGTGTGAGTTACTAAGAAGCGACTTTCTCAAACCTGCAGAGACCAAAGGCACAGTTTATCAGTGTCTCTCCAGTCTGCTGAAAAACCTCTCTTAAATCCAGTGGAAAACTCGTTCAGATCTATCAGAGATTCACTGTAACTAACCAAAATAAAACTTATTTCGCGTAACGCCTGCAGAATCCCAAATATCTTTTGGTTAGGATGGCAATACCTCAGTGCTTCTAAGGGTGGAGTGTTGCAGTGAGGGTGCAGCGCTTCATTAGCCGGGATATTGGAACAGCAGGATTGGGGGACGCTGGCACACGGCTCCCCTGTGCAGAAAGTCCCCCCTTTCCAGCAGTCTCTCGCAGTGCAGACTCCCTGTCGTCAGCTGGGAATTGCGGTGGACATAGGCAGTTCTTCCCCTCTCCTGGGCAGTTCAAACTCGTGCTCTTCAGAGAGAGGACATGCTCAGGGCCTCTTACATAGGTCCTTTATACTGATTTCCTGACAAGTGTTGTCTAATTCCAGGGCACGACCCTGCAGCATCTCCAAGTTTCCTCCACACAACCTAGAGTGAGGGATGGAAAGAGAGCTCATTATCCCCAGTCAAGGAGCACTGGCGTTCCTATGGACATGCATCTGGAATGCCACAGCTCGGCACACACACCATGCAGCACAGGGAGGACACAGGGCAGGGACACACAACAGGAGCAGAGACCGTCTCCCAAGGGACACAACATTCCTTCTGAACACAGAAAGCACATGCTGCCAGGTAAAAATGGTTAAAGACAGGGACACATGAACTGGCACATGCATCACTGGGATATTTTATGCTTCACACACAAGACTGAAGGTGTTTGCAGACCTCAACAGAAACTCTGTCCAGCTATTTCCCCAACCACATCTCTTGCAGAATGTGATTCAGAAGCACAAAGATCCATCCAGAGGTGTCTAAACATCTCCAGTTTAAAAACCACAGAGCAGTTCTCCTCTATTTCAAAGTATTTACTTGTTCTCTTACAATCAAGCAAGGCATTAGAAGTGTTTACTCCACTAGTTCTTCCTTGAGGTCAGAGGAATTGTGCCTGCAGTCACTGTGCTACACTGTGCTCAACACCCATGTTACAATGTCAGAATTAAAAAGGCAGAAAAGTGATACCCCCCAACATTTAGGGAAGTATTTTATAATGATGTATAGAAAGACTGATGGAATATGAGCATGAGAACAGTAGCTTGTGTCATGTTCCCAGGCCTCTCAGGGACCACTAGAGACAAGAATGGTGATTTCTATCAATTGTACTGCAATTTCGGATTATTTTTTTGTAACTGCTACTAAATCACCCATTAGTCTCCAGGCCAACAGCAATACGACTGTCAAGAAAGGTAAAAGCTGTTTTCCATTGTCATCATTCATTATTTGTATTTTACCAGTGCCTAAAGTGCAGCAGTGAGCAGGCACTGCATTAGCTGGCACTGAATAAAGACAAAGGAGCTGGATCCTGGGAAGCTGACATCCTGAAAAGGTAGTTCCTATAGCTGATGAGCAAAGTCAGAACAAAACCAAGGTCCTACTGTGATTCTGTGCAAGAGATGGGAAAATAACCCAGTTTCTCTGAGCCTTTGCTGAAGAAAACCTGAGTATAAGCATGAAAACCAGAAATACTTCAGACTGGAAGCAACATGACTACAGTGTTAAAGCACAGGGCCAAACAAAGTCAAATCTTTAAAGGGAACTGTCTTTAATTCCAATAGGTGGGCATGACCCAAACCCTGCTAACTTGCCACATGACCAGCATCTTGCAGCCAGAAATCCCAAGTCACCATCATAAAACACATGTGTGCTTTAGGCACATTTGCTGCACAGGTAAACACTGCAGTGGTGAGAGCGTGGAAAATGGGGGTTCAGTGACACCTCCCCAGTCAGGTGTCTGTGGCACAGCAGGGCTGGATCTGACAATTCTTTCCGACATCTGGTTCCTGATTTTCCTAACTTAACACTATCAAAGAGGAAGGTCTCTTGGACAGCTTTTGTGAGAAGGCACATTGCACCTACCCATGACTTCGAATGATTTTTCTTGTCAATAAATATTAAGACAATATTTACCAAGCAGCTAACGCTGACACAGTAATAAACTAGGAGGTGACACTTCCCAAAGTCCTTTATTTCCAGCTGAATGAGTGACTCTTGATTGCTAGGAAGGGACAAACCCACACACAAGAGCCCATGTCCTAAGCACAAGTAACAAGTTGGGGTCAAAATGTCCCTCAAAATCATTCCAAATTTCAGCAGAAACCTCAGCTAAAGGACAGCTGAGAGGCTCATGACGCAGCCACGGAGATTCCTTTTTAGCTTACTTCCAACACACCAGAGTGCCAGGATGCAGGAGCGCCCTGGAAGCCAGGCAGGAACCTGCACCCAACTGCAGGTGAGAGCCATCACATCTGGGGGCTGCAGCAGCATTCCGGGCCTGTGGGACTCCGTGAGCACCAGGAAATACCCATGGAAATCTCAGCTCCCTGAGCCCTCCTGCCCAGCTACACCCCTAATCCCAGCTGGTGTATCCCATCTTCCCTCAGGCTCCCTTCCCATGTGAATTACAAACAAAACTTCTCAGTAGCCTGAGGAAAATCATGAGTAACACCCCTCCAGACCTAACCCAGACATTCCTGTGCTTTGGAATTACCCCCATCCCCACTAACACGTGATGAACTACCTCTAAACCTGCTGCCACACGTGGCTACATTCTCAAAAGGCACTACAAGCTAATAAATACAAAGCAAAAACATTCCCAAATACATTGTTGATGAGGAGGCACCAATTCCATATGCACGTCCTGAGGAGAGAATTCCCAGCTCCATTATCTTAATAAAATACCAGCATGATCATGTAACATCACAAAATCCCTTCAACATGAATTACACATCCACATTTTCATTTTGCAATATTTTGGTACCAGATTGCATTTTGGTACCAATCAACACCATGCATCAAAATTATGGAGCTCAAAGTGAAACTTGTCATAGTTCCACTGTTTTCACAGGCAAAATGATGCCATGGCAAATGTTTCCTGTGAAACACCCACAGTGCATCAGGCTGCAGCTAAACACTGAGTTATAGCCTGGCAGGAACTGCAAGGAGAATGCAAAAGAAAAGAAACATTATAATTAGTTCACAAATCCACTGTGCTTTTAACATGGACTGGGTGGGTGTAAGAGAAGACAAAACCAGAAAGGAAATAACCAACTATTTTAAAAGTATAATAATATATCAATAGTCAAATCAGGCACAGATTATAAAAGTCAGAGGAACAGGGAGCATTTCAATGCCAGCAGCAGAGCTTTGAATGGCTGGGGAACAAAGGGACAAGGTGGGATACAAGTATATATTTGAAATTTACACAAATGAAGTGATAATGTCAAATTGAGCATTTTAGAAGTGGAATTATTTACATCACAAGAATTTTTATGGATTATTATTAAATATGGATGAGTTAGAAACTGGGGTTTTATCCATAAATTGTGAAGGAACATCATAGACAGAAAAATACAGAGGGGCCATCGTTCAGGTGGGGAAACTGAGGCTGGCGGGCTTCATCACACTCGCCAAGTTTTATTCTTATGAAGGATAAATTCAGGTCAGCTGAGTCATACAGTACTTTATCCCAGATATATTATACACATAGATTTTTCTGATCAATACTAACTCACATGTTAATGCTACAGTGTTCCTAATGAAACAGTAATTGCATTACAGAAACAGTAATTGACTTAATTTCCATATAAAATCTTCAAGGGCATATTGTCAGCATTTAACCAAAGATTACTTTGCATCTTCAGGTGTTTCCAGGCTGAATATGGAATATAAAATTAAACACCTTAAACTTACACTGCTCATTTTTTTCCAGCTGTCTCAGTGCAAAGCCAGTCTGTGTGGAGCACCACAAGCAGATACAACTGGCCCAGGCATGGGGACATACATGTGGCAACTTCTTCCTCCAACCATCCTGCCTGATGGAGCAGGCCATGGAAGAGCCTTATCCGACCGGCTGCATGGCAAAGCTCTGCTCTTGTTCCCCACTTCCTGCACCAGCAGGAGGTTCAAGGCAATTTTTTCCTTTTCTTTTTTTCATTTTTTTCAAAGCCAGGAAAACAACAGCACTATTTTAACAACTACCTCCTCTGTTTTCTAATGGAAATGTTCCTTTAAAACATATTCCTGCTCTTTAGATTTCTTGCTGTGCACAAGTGGGTTGCATTAACAATGAGGTTTTATAACAGAAACTATTTCTTTGTTGCAGGAATTCCAAGTTGCCAAATTTGTACTGAAAAGCAGGCTCCTGGTGCTGGCTAGTTCTTCCTCCTGCACCTGATTCTGCAGTGTTGCACGGGGCAGCTGTGCATTCCCTGGAAAGGTGGGATCAAAGCCATGTGCCTCACCCTGGGAAACAGCAGGGTCTGCTCCGTGGCTGGGGATGGGGATGTCGGGCAGTCTGTGAGCTGACAGCTCCTTTTCCATTTGGATACAACGCTTCATTTATATCCATTGCTGCAGTACCTCCTAGTGAGCTTAAAGCTCAACTTTCACATCATATTGAACTAAACTCTGTGTATTTCTTATCAATCCATTTCAGCAAGCAAAGCATCAGCTGTTGTTCCAATATTTCACTTACACAGACCAGCTGTTATTACAGGTTGTCAAAAGCACCTTGTTAAATGCTCCTTTCAGGGAAGAGCCTTTGCCAAGGGGGATTTTAAGAGAACTACAAAAGGCTTTTTTCCATAATGACACATGATCTCTTGACAAAATTACCTGGCATAGATTTATTTTCTAGGCAGCAGCAGGTGAAATATATGGAAGATGCAGAGAGGACCTGGAGCACTCTGAAGCAGGCACTCCTCGGGAGCTGGGAATGCTGTATGAAGGCGAGACCAGGGCACTCTGGGCAGAGTGCTGCTGGCAGGGACGTGGCTGGCGTGGCCATCGCGGAGGGGATGTGCCACTGAGGGCACAAAGAGAGGGGCTGGGGCACTCCCCGCTGCCTCTCCCCTCTGGATGCCAGGAAAACAGGCGAGGTGGCTGCGGGGAAGCGCTGCTGTGCCCGGGGGCTGTGTTACAGGACGGGATCTGATTGCTGTAATTTGTGCTCGGTTCACTTGCATAAACCCATTTCCTCAGGCTCCACCGAGGAGAAGCCAATGTCACCCGGCCTGAGGGAGATAACCACCCCGTGCAGGAACTTGGATGTCCAGGCACGTCAACAGCGCTGCTGAGCTCAAAACCAGAGCAAATGTCTCCAAAAATCCCTTCCAGAAGGAGGGCAAACCTCCCCCTCCAAGTATGTCCCTGCAACACCTGTATAGGTGGGGAATAACATCCACTTAACCTAAAGCAGGCTAGGAATGAGTGAAGCACAGGAGAAAGGAGGTGCACAAAGCCCCAAGCAATCACGTCTGAGTCAGCACTGGGAGAGGGGAATACACAGTCCTCGCTCTCTGCTCAGCTCTCCCTCAGTTTCATTCCCCTCCAGAGGAACACGGACACCACTGGCACCTCAGCTGCAGTGGGACAGTGAACTCAGCCACTTGTCGTCCACGTCACCCCATAAACCTCGGAATCTTGTAACACTTTCTAAGTTTATTTAATTGTAACAGTTTTACATCTGACAGAAGGCAGAACTTGAAACTTTACTCGTCTGATTACTTGTGTCAACTGCTGTGTATCAATGGCACACAGGCCTTTGCAAGCCAGCCCTGACTTCAGGGCAAAGCACGTCTGTTCCCTAGGGAGTTTCAACACTGACCTTGGGATTGTGGTCTTTGCTATTTTTAACACAAATATACTGTGTGCCTTGGCTTTATCTCTGCATTAAAGTCTTTCTCTCTGCAGGGGTTACAGGAATCCCTTATATTCCACTGGAGCACAAACACGTGTCCTCAATGAAAGACTTCCTTATTCAGCAACACACCACTTCCAGCTTTAAAGAAAAACTACAAGTGTAACATGGAGAGCAGCTACAGCTGGAATCAACACGGCTGTGAGGGCTGGATCCTGCCCAGGAAACACACAGTCCACAGATGCAATGAGTGACAAACAAAAACAACCCCACTCATGACGGTAACATCCCGGTGGTGCCCACAGGGATGTTGCCAGGACAATACACACGTGTTGAGGGACACACAGGACGTTTTGCATGGACTGTACCAGAGGAGCAGCGTTACCTTCAGAGCATTTACCACTGAGTCAGACTGCTGAGAGGCTGAGCCATGTCCACTGACGTTGGCTGGCTCGTTTGCAGAGCAGTGACTCCCCTCCGCCCCTCCTGGCATCCTAATGGCATCCTTCGCAAAAAATTAAACACTATTTAATACACAAAAAGCTTGGTCACTGATTAAAACAGATGTCAGTTATTTCTTGCTCTTTTGCAAAAGGCTGAGAAGCGCTGAAGGTGTGTGTTACTCCAGAGCCCCCCTCTTTCCGTGCCACAGTAACCACAGCCCACATCAGGCAGCGGGGGTGGCACAGCTGAGTGTCACCCAAATGCTCTGGCCCTCAAGGGCGTCTCCCTGCAAAATCAGGACATAGTAACAAAATTTCTTATGTGTGTACATAGCCTCTCAAAAGTGCTACAAAGTTTAGAGAGATAATTTCGCTTCAGAGGAAGGGTTTGAAAAGGTCTAATTTTATCTCAGTAATTCTGGAGGTTGTTCCTTCAACAGAACTCAGATTTTTGAACGTTGCTGCGAGGTTTGCAACACAAGCTGAGCCACAGCCGACCAGAGAAGCAGCCAGGAGCTCCGGGCTGCCAGCTCACTCCTTCCCTGCCTCCAGCTTCTCCAGGGTAAGGGCATGGCCCCCTTGGCCTGAGAGATGTCAACTTGTCCCCAGCAGCGACAACCTCAGGGGCTTTGTCCTCCCAGTGGACACCTGGAAGGGATCTTCAGGACACTGCCAAAAAAATGCAAGCTACCTAAACTCTTCCAGCTCAGTCACCTCAAACTCTGCAGGATGTAAAGCATCTCCTGGAGTGAGGTAACCTGAGCAAGCAGGCAGCTCTGGAGGAGTGCTAAAAATACCCCTGCTGCATCAGTGGGCAGCAGTGTGAGCACTGCAGCCGCAGGGACCGCCCCAGCCCCGCGCCCGAGCTGCTCCCAACCTGCCCGGCTCTTCCCTTCAATTCCTCATGCAGAACTTTGTTTCAAAAAAATTGAGAAATACAAAGAAGCAAAACGTAGAAGCAAAACGTTTCAAAGACTGACAGATGGAAATTTCCTCCTTTAAAGAGTAACAAACACTGTAGGAAACATCAAGAAATAATGTAGCGGTAATTCCTGCTGGAATGTGTGGGAAACGCGTTTCTGAAGGAAAAATAATGACAGTGGAAAGAGCCTCTGATGAGGATCAGTGCCCCATGTGCAGTCATTTGCCCTGCTGAGCAAGCACAGAGCACAGTGCAGAGTTTTTGGGGGTGTCTCTAATCTAAACAATAGGAAAGATGAAGGTGGGTGTGGGAGAAAAAGGGCACAGAGCGAAGACACGAGGCTGAACTTCACAGATCCACTCTGCCTGAAAATTCATTGGAAAGTAATCAAGTCCAAGGCATGTTCCTAATGCTCTTGGGATACACTAAGGCCATTGTAACCAATGGTGCAGGCTCAGAGCAGTGCCAAGGGGCAGACAGAACCCTCCCAGCCACCCAAAACATCAACTCAACCCCCACAGTCATGTGCAGGACTGGACCTCACATATTAAAAAAAAAACCTAAAAAATTTAAATGTTTTTAAAAACCCCAGAATGCAGCATAGGCTAAACCCATGGAAAAGGTACCTTAAGGCTGAATCTGAAACCTCACTTCATGCACAAACGTATCCTCCTGCCAAGCACCGGATCCATGTAATCCATTAGAGCGGGCACTAATGGATCTCGTAACCAGGCTGACAACAGCAGCACACACTGGGGCTGTGCAGGGCAGCATCCTGCAATCCTCCCCAGCAAGGACCAATTTGCTGTGATGTATGGAGGGCCTTTAGGACTTCTTTTGCTTTGGGAAGGATTTATAGATCTGTTAGTGACTGGCCAGACTTAATGCCATACTCTGAGAAAGGAAATGAAAGTGGAAGGAAAAGGGGTTATAAAGCAGATTGGAGCAATTCTGGGTTAGGATAAATTCAGTCTGTCAGCTTTGGGGCTTTCATCAGTAAAAGTATTCTGTTTCTTTACTAACTCCAGAGGCAGCAAAGATTCTGGTCAGTTTTGAATAGAAAATAGAAATATTGCCATTAAAATGCTGAGAAAATGAGTATGGACTACATACATAAAGCCTCCTGAACACAATAAAATCCAGACCTCCTGCAAGCGGTGCTGCTCTCAGAGCTCAAGCCCCCCTCCAGGCAGTTGTGTTCCACAGCCTCTTCCCTGCCATATGTAGCACATTTTTGTCTCCTTTCACGAGAACGAGAAACTTGTGAACATACTGCTTCAAGCAGCCAGCACATATCGGTAGGAGACTGAAAATTAGTATTTCCCCTGTGGACATCCTTCTCCTTCCTCTCTCTGTCCTTGCTAAGAGACATAAGCTTTCCTTAAAAAATAAGGCAGATTTTGCAGCCCTGAAGGCCCATCCTCAGCTCAGGGACTTCTCATGTCAGGTGAGGCCACTTCACTGAGGCAGTAAAGCTTCTGCCTGCCTTGGAGGAAGCTTATTCCAGGGGATGATGGGGATGCCCAGCCCGAGCATGGGTCCTGTGAGCTGGAGACACTCCAGCCCTGCTATTAGAATTCCTGAGGCAGTGAAGCAAAGCAGGAGGAAAAGGCACTTTGCCAAAGCGGTAGTGTCTGAACACACGGGGCCTTGGGGGATGAGAAGTTGAGGTTTGCAGAGCCTCTGGCACGGCTGCTGCTTCCCAGGGAGAACACGGACACGTTTCACCTTCCACCAAAGCCTGGCCTCGGTGTCCTTGCACTGAGCCCCAGAGTACACTGGGGCTGTCACTGCCCAGCCCAGAGTACAACTGGATCCTGAGCAGGACCTCGAGGCCGGGAGGAGAAATCTGCTCCCTTCCTCCTCTTCCCTAGCTCCACACAGCGCCTGCATCCAGCCCCTGGAAGCAGTATCCCGTGGGGCAGATCTTTTCATTTCTTATCCAGTAACGAGCTGTGGAAGTGGATCCAAATCGGACAGGAGGGATGAAGTCATAGCTCTGGAGTGCTGAAATCTCTATAAACTTTAAATATCTTGAGTAATTGTGAACAAACTGTGCTGTATAACATCAGCACCTGAGAAACAATTTCCTTTTTTGCTCATCCCACACAACCAGCCTTCCCTCCTGGCCCTGGGCAGCACTAGTGCCCACGTACAGCAGCGTGCACATGGCCTCTTCTGAGTCTAAAAGGATCTCTGTGCAGGTCATCCCACTGCAGAGAGCAGGTAAAACCCACACCACATCCCATGTAGGGCTTCCCACAAGGATAAGAATCCCTGAATGTGCAGATCCATTTGCTGTTAGAAGTAAATCTACAAAATATCTAATGCCAAAACGTGACTCTAGTGAATAGAAAGAACAGGAAATCTGACTCAGCCCTGTAATATCACCTAACAAAAAGCCCAGATGAAGGGAAATTTAGCATTTCATTCACACTAACTGCAAAATGTTACTACTCAGGCCATTTTCCCACAGAGCCAGAGGCAAACCCTGCACTGTACCCTGGCCAGTGTCAGAATAAAGACCCCTGTGTAGAACAGGGTATTCTGTGATGGAGAGAATTAATCATGAGCTTTTCTACTTAAGTCAGTGGAAAGCTTCAATTTTTCAATCTGTATTGTTGATAAGGACAGTCATGAATGAAAAGCACTGTAGTGCCCAGCCCAGTGTCCAGCTCAGTCCGTGGGAGGCCATGTGCCACCCCCTCCGGAGGTGCCTGGCACGCAGGGAGAGCCAGGAAGGGAAAAGCAGTCCATGGCTGCCCCAAGGACACTCACAGCCACCTCACCAAAACTTCCAAGACAGCAGAATCTTCCTGCCTGCTGGGCACTGCTCTGTTCACTCACCATCCAACCTCTAATCCCAGAGGCAAGTGGTTTACTGGGAAGCAGATCATTCCTGCTGGGTAGCTGCCATGCCAGTTCAATCACCACCTGATTTTCAAAGCTTTTTTCCCTGATTTCCCCAGCCCTCAATTTTCCTGTACAGCTCAAAGCCAGCACAGACTGTGTTTGTCAGCTTGTTTCAAACAGGCAGGAGAAAGGAGAACCAGAAAGCAATAACTGCAGCATGTTGCTCTGCTAGATTAATAACACACTAAAGAAAACAGTGACATTTTTTTAGGGAACATTCCTGTCAATTAAAATACGCAGTCTTCAAACGCTGCAGTTTTTCACCTGTCCTCAAAGACCTCAGCAGAAACCTCTCCAGGATATTGCTGCCAAAATCCACATACTCTTATACTGGGTTGGAGGCATACTCAGATTTCTGAGTGGCCAAAGCCATTGCTGTCTACACCCACTAAGAGACAGCCATTTCCAGCAGGCCCTTCAGAAACCTCATTTGATAATGAACAGGCAAGAGAAAAAGGTTCTGGGCTGTGGCAGCTCCAAACCTTGGAGGCTACACATGTAAAATCCAGAAGATTCCGCAGAGTTTACTAGAAAACTCCGAGGACAAAGGAACTCCAGACTTCTAGAGTTGTAACTTGAAAAAAAGACTATCTGTCCTCTCAGAACTGCAACTCTCTGTACACCAAGTTTTTCTTGAATTTGTGTCTTGGTAGCATGAAGCTCATGAGCTCTTGTCTTCCAGCCTTCCCCTGTCAAGCGCAATGGACAAAGACTCTGCTCAGAACCTCAGCTGCTGGGAACTGGAGCCCTTCATTAATGGCCTATTAATTTACACTGCGGACCAGAGCACATGAAACAACTGGGTGGGTGGATGCCCTTGATTCACTTTCTTTCAGCAAATATTTGATGACATGATGAGGAAACATGAGTTTGTTCAATGGCTTTTAATCACATTTTGGTTGAAGGATTCCCTATTCTACATACTAAGAAAGGGAGGAGACAAACACTATGGGACTGTGAGTGACACAGATTTCAGAAAAAAAAATCACTAACCAAACAGTTCCCCTCTTCTAATTAGATTTATAATTAAAACCATATAATGAAGAGGGAAAATAAAAAACAAAGATCTCAGCGAAAAGTTTTTGAAAGATTTGGAACTGTGTTGAAATAAAATGTGATAATCTAATGGAATGCGGAGGAAAGAAGGAAATGGAAAGTGTTGGAAGGGCTTAAGAATAAACTAATGTGTACCTAACAGTCATGTCTGCCATTTCCCAGTTAAACATACCAGGACTGGAATGGGCTAACAAGGATGCAAATACCTTAAAAAAGGGCCTGAAGCAACAGTGCAAGTGAAAGAAATACAGCAAAAAGAGATGGAAAAGGACCAAAAGCCTTGGAAAGGCAAGAATGAGGAAACAGAGGCAGCAGAGCCCAGGTGTGAGGGGCTCCAGTCCAGCCCAGCACCAGAGCTGCCTCCTGGTCCTGTGCTGTGGGAGCAAGGAGCTCACTCCCCACATCCCAACTCTGGCCCCACTGGCACTTTGTCTGCAGCCTCCTGGCAATCCTTTCCTTCCCCTTCACTGAAAGAGAAAGCTGAATTACAAGGACAAAGAGCTGGAAGGGGAAAAGTCTCCTCCTCCCATGAAACAAATAAGAACTGAAGCAATTTAAATTGGGTGACTTGCCAAGTTTGTCTTTTGCAAATGCATTCACTGTCATTATATGACAGATGTCCGCATCCCCAGAGCGTTTCAGCTGAGCTGATCAGCCCTGAAATACCACCGCTACAAAAACTCAGGGATATCTTCAGCTAATTGACGTGTGGATGCCAGATCCTGATCTGGCTTCCCCCAGCACAAGGCACGGGGAGCAGTCATGCACCACGGCAAGTCTGGGAGGACACTCCTCTTTCCAGGCCTCTGAAGTTACTCACTGACATAACAAGGCTGTCACAGCCCAGGGAGCTGCAACTGGGATCCGAATCCAATCTTTGATCCCTACATATTTTATTAATTATTGCTGAGTATCTTCATTACAACAGCATAGGTGTTGTGGACTGGTGTGACAAGATTTGAGTGGCAGGGGAAGATTTAGAGTTTTAGTAGCGGGAGGCTTTAGGAATGGCTTCCCAATTCTCAGCCCTCCAGCTCAGTGCAGATGAGTTACACACTTAAGAAGGAGGAAAAAAAGCCCTGTCCACCCTACACTGCTGATGGGGAGGAGATAGAGAAAATCAGGAGTAAAGCTGAGCCAGGGAAGAAGGGAGGGGTGAGGGGAAGATGTTTTAAGATTTAGTTTCTATTTCTCATTATCCTACTCTGATCTGAGTGGTAATGAATTAAACTAATTTCTCCAGGCTGAGTCTGTTCCGCCCATGACAGTAACTGGTGAGTGATCTGTCCCTGTCCTTATCTCAACCCATGAGCTTTCTGCTGTATTTTCTCCCCCTGCCCAGCTGAGGAAGGGAGTGATGAAGCAGCTTTGGTGGGCACCTGGCCTCCAGCCAGGGTCAGCAGGCTGTATGTGGTTAGAGCATTGCTGATGCTGCACAACCTGATCCCCAGCGGTGCTGCGGCTCCATGTGCACTTTGAGTCAGCAGAAGGCACCGCCAGAGCCCATGTGCTGCTCCTGCCTCAGCCCCATGGGGAGCTACTCTGGCCTGAACCCCATCCAGCAAACCAGAAACGTTCTTGCTCAAGCCCTGCAGCCCCCAGGCCCTGCTGTCACACAGCCTTGCCCACAGGAGTGTTTGAGGAGCACCGGTGCAAGCTGCTCAGCCCTCGCCCGGCCGCAGCCGGCGCAGTCTGCCATTCCCAACAGAACACCCAGCTGCGTGCCATAAATCTTGGAAAGTATCTGCTTTCTTGCTCAAAAGTCCCGTTTGTGGCCAGAAACTGAAAGGGTCTGGATTGTGTCTTGTTAATGGAGAGAAGGAAAACAGAACAACAACAACAACAAAAGAACAGCTCTCACCAAACCTGCAACCTACGGCTCCTTGTAAGTCTGAAACCCCCTCAACCACTGTGCAGCACTGCAAGAGACATTAACAGGCTAAAGTGAATATTCCCATTTTTATACCTTTTCTATTACCTGATCAAACTAAAATGTTGACTCAGTGGTGGTACTGCAATTCTCCTGACAAAGCAGAGGGAGCTGAAACTCAGGTTCCATTTGAACAGTGATGGCAGCACTTAAAACCATTTTCTTTGAAAATGTTCTTGCCACTAAATATTAATAAAACCTTTACATTAGAGGTCTGTGGGGTTTTGGAAAGAAAACTAATACATATGGAGGGAGACAAGCAAAGCAAAAGAAATTGGAAAGAACCACATCTAAGTGACAGAGGAACAGAATGATTTGTCTGGAGAGGTGTCGACAAATGTGTCAGTGCATTTCCATGAGTGACACATAAGCAGAAAAGGGGGAAAAGAAAGGATATTGAAAGCAGAGAGGAAAAAGAAGAAAAGCGTGGCAGGAGGAGAGAAAAAAGCCTGAGACAAGGCCAGGGCTCTTCAGCAGAGACAGCAGAGTGTCACACTCACGACCGTGAGCTGTCACCTCTCTCCTAAGTGCAATCCTGCAATTCCCAAACCCTCCCAGTGCTCCAGCACCCCATCAGGGAGGGGCTATCCAAAAAGCAAAGGGCATCTCTCACTGAGGCACTGCTGAAATTTTAAGGCAGGACACTGTAACTGAGCAAGGGCCGTGCCAAAAACCTTCATCAGTTGCTGAGCTCGTTGAAGATTTTCAGTTTATTTGTCAAAAGCACTTGGCTTGGCTTCATGCCTAACAAACTCCCATTCCTCCCATTAAATGGAATCAAACCGGTGCCAGGAGTTTATGCATTTCCATCCTGCATCCTTGTCTTTGTGACAGGGCCTGAACACCATTGAGGTGAGCATGTTCAAGGTGGGACCCACAGGAATAACAAACCCCCAAAACAAACTCAGGCAAATGTAGCACCGAGGTGATGAATGCAAAGTTAGAATAAGCTCGGTGTCTACACTTCCTTCCTCTCCCCAAAGCCAGGACTTCAACCAGGAGGAAGAGTAAAATACGCCAGGAAATGTGAACTCTTGCCACTCATTAAGTCTTAGAATAAAGTGTCCAGAGGTATGAGAAGATTTTTCAGAACTCTACCACAGATCCTTGTGCCAACAAAACCACACATAAGACAAACGGACCTGGTGATTTGAAAACAAAAAGCAGTTTCCAGGCTTGCTCACCTCACTCTTCTCCTTCAAAACTCCACCCTCAGCATATTTTGTTTCAATGACTTTTGCAACAGCTACAGGCTTAGGTGCTGGGCTGTTTCCACAGGCACTATTCTCTGGTTTGGCACCCTAGCCAAGGTATTTTCACTGAACTCAATGCCCACAGTGGTGGGCAGTGGGTGTTCCAGGCTTTGGTAAGATTTGGGAATGCTTCTTGTGGGTTCTGCCTTGGCACCTCAGACCCAGACAAATCAAACATAAAACCCATGGAAACTTCTAAAGATTTGGCTCATGAAGAATGTTCTGCACAATTTATCTCCCAGTGCTGTTGCAGACCCAAGACAAACCACACAGTATTTTTGGGTGGGTTTGTTAACATTTGCCCTGAAAACCTCTTTGAAAAGAAAATAATATTCGTTATCACTGAGGATCAGCCTTTGTCTTTCCTGCTGAAAATGGTTTACATGTTAATGAACAGACATTTCTTGTTTGTCCTTCTTTTGCAGATCCAAAAATTAGAGTAGAGAGAAGCAAAGTGCCCAAGGTCACCAAGCAAAGGGCTGCAGAGGCCCTTCCAACTGTCATATGAAAGGAGAGGGAAAAATCCACCACACTTTACTTCAAATCTGCCTCAAGAAAAGGGCAACAAATCTGAGCCAGTGGATTTTACTTCTTACTGCATCACTGTTACCTTGGATTTTACAGTCAAATAATTGTACTAAGTCCAACAAAAAAGCACTTTTCTTCTTCAGACCAATGACTAGTGTTCAGTTTAAACAAAATACAAGTTCTTTTCCAGAGGGCAACTTCATTTGAAGACCTGATGGATTTTTCTAAGGATTATTTCTATATAATAGAAATACATTCTAATAACTATGTGCATATATGAAAATTACTAGTGTCTTTGATTCATTTGTACTGAACTTTTAAATTTTTCATTCTTAGAAACATGTTAGGAAAACCCTTAACATCATATTTGCTTATTTATTCAATTGAATTTCAGTCTTGCATTAATGTATCTGATATATTCCTTAAAGTATTAAAAATTACATAACTCAATTATTAGTTATAATGTTTGCACTTTTAGAGCAAAATATTTTGGTTGACTATAATAAGTAGTTGATGTTTTAACAAGAAGCTCTTGGAATAAAACCAGAATGCAAAGGGTTCACTGTGATTCTCAATCCATTAATTAATTAATTAATTAGAAGTAGCAGCTTCCAGGAAATTTTTCTTAGCAAGGTTTCAACACCTGCAAAGGAAAAAAATTAATGAAAGCATTGTCACAGCCTTAAATGAATCCCCTACTCAAACACAGCAGGATGAGCAAACAGATGTGAGAGCCTTTGGTTATCTGAGTGTTCGAACGCAGGAAGGACAGGGGCTGCTGGTCCCTCTGCAGCCCGGCACGCCCGCGGGGCTGTCACCCACCTGGGGCAGCATGCGATTTTCCTCCTCCAGCTGTCTTACTCTGGCCTCCAGCTGCCTAACATAGGACAAGGTTGATTCTAAAAAATCAAACAGAAAAAAACTCGTATTATCCACAGAGATCTGCTCGTGTTTACCAGTGCCAGAGCCTGTGCCACATTCTCACTTGTACTCACAGCAGATTGCCTCTCTCAAATATCCATGGAACATTCCACTCTGCCCCTCTCAGGGCAGAGCAAACAACACTGATTCTGGAATTGACCAATTCCTTGTTGCTTGTGATTCTGAACTGCTGCACCCTAAGGTGGTCCCTTCTCAGACCCAAGGAATCTCACAGAAAGACAACGCAGGCTTGAGTTCTTCCAGCCCATCCCCATCTGGAAACGCTCCACAAGGGTAATGCATTATTCCCACCAGGTCAGCACTGCGGAGCCCAGGGAAAGCAGATGGTGCTGTGCAGGCAGCCAGGCTCAGAGGGACCCCTCGCACAGTCCCGGGGCTCTGGGGCACGCACAGCCTCCCCAGGCAGCACAGCAGCTCGTGGGCTCCAGCCCCAGCTCCTGCCAGGCCGTGCTGCCACAGCTGGGGCTGGGCTGGGAAGCAGCTGTGTGACCCCAGGGCCTGGGAGGCTCCGAGCTGGGTGGCAGCAGGACCAGCCGGGGCACAGCGCGGCTCACGGCGTGTCCTCCTCTCCCCCACGCGCCAGGGACACGCTCCCACTGCTCTGCTCTGCCCTCAGAACTGCACAAAGAGCAAACCCTGCTTGCTCTGCTCACCAGTCCCTCACTGACCTCCACATGGGTAAACTTTGTGTGTTGTGAAGAACATGAGTCACTCCCAGTCTGCTCCCAAGAACTCGACATAAGAAGAGGAGATCCCTGATTCGGCACTAAAAGCACCCAAGAGCTTTACCATCACACATTTCTTGGGTCACGTAGAATTGCTGCTCTTAAAGTCCTGGATCTAAGAGAGAGACATGTCTAGGAATGTAGCACCCAAGTGTAAGAAAAAAGGTGCAGAAAAACTGCTGCGACTCTTGCACCTCTCTGTATGTAGGTGGAATTCCGCATGTACTCATTCCTGACTCAGTGATCCACTCAACTTCCCCTGAGATGTCAATTCCCACCACACATTTGTACTCATATTGCCATGTAATTAGCACAATTGATGATTGATGGTATGGAATCCACGGGTATCGGGGCAGTGCTGATGGCTGATACAGCCCTGCAAAGCTGCACTGACAACACAGCTGTTCACTGGTTTAAATTGATAGATGAATTTGGGCATGAATTTCCTCTGATACGTCATGACTACTGCAGTCTGCCCGTAAAATAAGGGAACTAAGGTGTCACTTACTGCTCTTACAAGACTGCAATAGGCTAAAATATGCATGGGAATTTACACAACATGAAGACAACACACAGTAATTTGTCAAAGATGATTAATGCCCAGCCAGGCACTAGATTAAAAATAGCCTTGTGCAATAAAAGAGGAAGAGGTAATCTGAGGTTCTGTGCTCTGCTGCGTGAGGATTTTCATAGTTAGTGATGGGTGCATCTCTGGAGAGCCGCTGAGCCCAGCTCAGATGAGCACTTAGGAGATGAACAGCTCATTCAATTAACTCCCGACGACAGGGGCCCTCCCACCAAATCAGCTCCTTCCCAGCACAGGCACTCCTGGGAGGAGCCGCAGGAGCTCCCTCACCGTCACGGCCGGTTAGCACAGGCAATAGCTCCCAGCACATCCCAACCCTTCCCTCTGTTGTTTTCCATGTGAGATGGCTCCTGAGCACCCATCTTGTCAGAGGGGCTGAACCAGGCGCTCCCTCTGGCACTGGCCAGCTCTAAATTCCTTGGTTACAAGTTCACTGCTGTGTCAGCGTGGGTTTGGACTGGATGCTCGAGTCCAACATCCCAGCTACGCCCACCAGTTCCCTCCACGCGAGCTCCCCTCTGGATTGTCTGCAGCTCCAGCCCTTCTGTGATTTCCTGGTTGAGCGTTCCTTATCTCCCCAGACGACACACACCTCTCGGACACATCCGCCTTCTAGTTTTATTCCTTCACTTCTGTGTTGGGAGTCCAGAGCAGAGATCTCTGCTGCTTCAAATCACACAACTCTGCCTCAGTTCTCAACTGCCCAATGCCAACTCCTACCAGCTGAGAATTTGGTCTGGAATCTCTGTGCCTCTTACCCCTTCTAAAGAGTGAAACAGTTATTTAAATCTCCTCTTGTAATCTGATTAAAAGGGAAAATTAGGTCATATACCAAAGGCTTGAGCAAGCAAATCCTAATGTATGTGAGTCTTCTTGACACATAGACTAGACACATATATATTTCAGGATCTGTTAATATATTTATGCTGCGATGTTATGAGCTTAGAGGAAAAATGAGCAGAAAAGTCAGTCAAGGACACAGGAGATGGAGAAACTGAAAACACATGAAGTGAAATACTGTCACCAAATGTTGAAAAAACCCAACCAAACAAAAGTTGCATCTAGAAGTGTTTATGAGAAGACCTGTATGATCCATCTCCGCTCTGGAACAACCTGTGCGAACAGGACAGTCCCTGGCTCATGTCATTACTGCCAGTTTTGACCCCTGTGGGCCCCTTGCTTACATGATTTCCACTCCTTCCCATCTTCCCTTGTGAGGCATTGCTAAGGCCGTAACAGTTTGGAACAATTCCCATTCTCAGGAATGGGTTACCACCAAATGAGCTTCCCTCCTTGAGCTCCCTGTGCTCTTAACATCATTGAGAGCGCGATCAAAGTGTGGTGCTTCATTCCAGCACTGAAATAAAACTATTTCCTGAACTATTAGAGACACAGAAATATCTCGCTCTTAGGGAAATTCAGTGACAATTCACCCTCTCTCCACATCTGTCACTCTAACATGTTGAAAGAGAACATCAATATTTACGTAGCTGATCTCTTTTTCTTTTGACATCCACACTCTTGAAGCGAGTAGATATTTTGGGGTTATGTCAAACTTTATCAGACACTTACATTGCTGCCAAAGGCGCATTTGTGCATTGGCTTTATCCATTTTTATGTGACTGTGCCTGGTCTCAGTCTTGCAAGGAATTAATAATATTCTTTAAGCCAGATTATCCTCTGCTGTTTTAGAATGGGTGAGGATGTCATGTTAAATTCTGATATTTTCCTTTTTCTTTCTGGGTTTGTTTTTTTTTTTGGAGGCTTACAATTCACAGGCAGCTGTGCGACTGCACTGGAGAATATCTTAAAGTCTGCGGTCCTCTACACACTTATTAGATCCCTGGAAAAGGGATGAGAATCCCATAGGAAGCAAAAACCCAGCCGTTCAACCTACTTTTCTACTTGTTCGTATGAGCTGGAGTAACAAGCCAAATATGGCAGGTGGAAGGGATTTTATCCAACAGAGGAGCATTTGAGGGAATGACAGAGTGGGAGACCCAAGAGCTGGACAGAAGGCTGCTCTGAGGCAGTCCTTACATCCTCATGGCCAGAAAATGGACAAACACGATTTGGTGATAACGCAAAATTCACCTGGATTCTGTTACCAGCAACACTTCCTGCTTTGGTATTCATGCTCCTAAAGGAGGTCTCCAGGACCCAGAGCCGCCACATCCCAAGGCACGTTTTTTAAACACTGAGGGCATAAATGAGGGAAACTGCCAACAATTTACCTGGGCAAAGAATTCAGCATCTTGGGTGTAGGGATACTTCGATGTGTGGCAACAAGGGTTTGGTTTGGGTGTATCCAACTTCAACAACTCCATTTGTCATGCTGCTCCTCCAGAATCACAGAATTAACTAGGTTGGGAAAGACCTTTGAGATTCCTGCACTGTGTTGGCAAGAATTTATTAATTGCACATCAAATCACATTTTGGTCATTCAAATCCACACCCAGCACACTGCAGTGACAAATAATCTTTCAATAAACGGGAAATGAATACCAAGGTCGTGCAAGGGGTACTTTAAACCCTCCCGTAACCACCTGGCAGCTGCACACTTTTAGAAAAGGGTTTCTCTGCTAACTGCGGAGCAGATTCAAAGACATGCAAACCATCTCCCTGTCCTAGAATTCCTAGTCATCTGATTTAATTACCTCAATATTAATATTCATGACTGAGACACACTATCACTGCAATCCATCCCCTTTCAGCTACCTTGTTTGGATATAAACAAATAAAATGGCACTGTCAGATTTACACTCTCAGCAATTTACACCCCTTGCACTCAGTGCTGGTGCTGGCAGCGTCCACCTCCCCAGGGCAGGATCAGAGGACCTCCCAAGGTCGTCTTTAGCCCTGTCTCCTATGATTTTCCATTAGGGCTGCACATCTTACATAACATCCCTTACTGAAGAAGTGCTGGAGAACTTCTTATTAGAGTGCAGCCGAATTCCCCTGCAACGCAGCGACGCTGGGATTAGTGCTACCATGTAGAAAGAAAGACATCTGCCCAAGGCAGGATTTTATTAAGCTCGCCAGAATGTTTAGGAGCTATTTACGACAAAGGCACATACTCTCAGGAAGTTTTGGGACAGCGAGCACCGTGGCACTAAGACAGGGTTTGCATTTCTCAGTCTTGCTGTTGTCTGAAATTCTCCCGCTCCAAGCTCAGATACCTCATGATTATGGATCCAGCAATTCTTGACTTCTCCCAGTAATTAAAAATCTAACTAACTAAGCTGAACTAGGTCACCAAGTGTGTCAAAACTGAGTCCTCGCAAAGGGAAAAGCTGCCACATGCTGGTTCAAACATCCAGGATGCAGTGGCAGCCTTGACACTTCTCAGGCAACATGTGCCATGTTTCCCCTTTTCAGCGCACATTACACACGGACAGGTGCTAATTACCTTATCTCTGTAATCAGAGAATTTTACACAGATTTCACTCAAAAATAGTGTGTTTTCTCAGGTGCAGCAGCTTTTAATCACAGATTAACTATTTATGAGAAGAAAGCGTACTCTCCTTATTTTAAGGCAGCCCTTGCCATGCCTTTAACAATTCAGTGATGGGATCTGACTCAGATTCCAAGGTGTTTGCATTTGCCTGGATTCAGGTGCCACTGTGGATCAGGCAGTGTAGGGAGCAGGTCTGGGCTGACTGTGCACACACACCCCTGTGGTGAAGCTCTCCCAAGGCTTTCCCTTTTCCAGAGGTCACCAAGGAATGCCCCAGGTCACCCAAATGCTGCCTGTGACACAACTTGCTAGAAATGTATTGTTGGTTTCCACTTAAGAACAGTACTGATTTAGGCTAGAGGTTTTGTTGCACATTTAGCTCCAGGTGCAAACAAACTTTCCAGTTTAATTCATCTGGGCAAAAAAAAAGCACAAAAAAAAAAAAAGCTTAGGAAAAAGGTTTAAAAACTTTGCATGGAGAATAAAGGATTCAACTACAGGAGCACCTAAAAATGCTCTCAGATGTCAGCTGAGGTAACACTCTTGCTAACGGCTGGATAACACTGTCACGCTAATGGGCTGCTGAAACACTAACCTTGCTTTGTTTGGGGTTTTTTGGTGCTAGAGGTGACAACAATAAGGCTTTCCTTGCTGGCCTGTTTGATATCCCGTTAGCTCCCCTTCAGCCTGTGCTAAATGCATTTGGCACGTTATTGATGGAAACAGAGAAAATCAAACCCATTATGCTGTTGCTGAAGCCTTTCCCACTGGCTGTCAGCTTGTTCTGCTATTGATTGTCTGTGGTTTATGATCAGTAAAATCCTTATTGGTTCCATTTACTCAACAAGTCGGGTTTGTCCCTGTGCCACCACACTCTGCTGTGCTCATTAGGAGCGTCCCCAAGTGCAGGCACAGCCCCCGGACTGGAAACACAGCAGAAGGAAAGGGGGATGGACATTCAGCAGGCTCCTGCATGGAGTCAAATGGAAGGCTGGAAAAGGCACTAGCTGAGAACAGCTTTGCTTAGGGAAGGAAGGGAGATGAGGGCACTCATTCATCTCTCCAACCCAGCACCTTCATCTCCTTCCTTCCCTAAGCCAGGCTATTCTCAGGCCTGCCTTCTCCAGCCTTCCATTTAATTTCACACAGGAATCTCGACCTTACACCGGTGCCTCCTGGTCCCCTGGAATTGCATTTCTTAAGTGTCCCTTGCTGAAAAGGCCCCAGGTCCCCCACAAACCTGTGGCCACTGAGAAACCACTGTATCCACAGAGCCACCTACGGCTTCTGCCAGTTCAGCTGTGCTTCTGTTAAATCAACATTTACAGGACAAAATGAAGAAGTACTATAAATGAAAATACAAAGCGTCCCAGCAACAGCAATATTTGTGCAAAAACCAGAGTGTCAAACTGACTGAGACACCAAACACATTCACTAAAGCCCCTCACCATCCCCACAACTCCCCACAGATGCTCAGAGTCACTTTTCTCAGCACATAAAATTGTGTTTCGCAGGCTCCAGTCATCAGATGTTGAAGAGGCATAGTTTAGAAAACTAGTTACTTTAGGTGAGAATTTTAATATTGGTACAGCAATCTCTAGTTAATAATACATTGGCTTCCACCTGGCAAACCGCAGCTTAGGCCAAACCTGAAAACTCCATCTCCAGGAATTCTGAATCAGATCAAACCTCTCCATCATTTTTATGCTCATCTAGTGCCTTGTTAGGAGGCAGTTATCCAACCTGTAAACTCCCCTTTTATGGGCTACTGTTTGTGTGACTCAATCCTAAATTCAAACGATGTTCCTGAGAGTATAGAAATAGAAGCTCTCACATTACTGAAGCCATTGAACCATTGAACATTTTCTTGCTACAAGGACAAAAGAGATGCCAAAACTTGCAACAGAGATCGATAGCCACATGAATATGTGGAGGAACAGCCAACCCACAACTCTTCCTCCTTCCTGTGCAAGTGAAACCAACAGTCCCTGTTCTGGGTTTGTATGGGGTAAATTTGGATGGAGAGGCAGGGGCTCCAAGAGACGTTTGGGTGGCAGGCAGCACCAGGAAAGCAAGAGGGGCAGTAGGGCCACTCTCTCAGCCTCTGTTTCCAGCTCCTTATCTCACTTCTGATCCCGCTGATGCTTCATTCCCTGCAATACGAGCATCCTGCTGTGTGAACTGTGCTGTGCACACAGCATCCAAAGCCTCGTGTAAACACAGCAGGAAAAACTACAAAACCAGTAAGCATCCAAGGGAAAAAGCAGCAAGATGTGCACAATTATCCATCTCCAGGAGGAGCAATGGGGAGCATTCCCGTGAGCAGGCAAGGGCAGAAGCTGGGGAACTGCCAAAGGAAGACAGGCCAACCTGGGCAAACACAGCAGAGATGTAACACTATCAGGACAAAAGGGGGTTTTGGATTAATTTCTCTACACAGAGTGATTAAGATGTAGGACAGGCTATTAAATGCAGTAAAAGATGTTACAAGATTAAATATGTCCTGGGGACTGAAACCACCCTCTTGCTTCCAAAGCCCATTAAAGAGCCATGGTACAGTAACGCCTGCCCGTCCCTCCTGAGCTGGGCACATTTAAAGCAGGAAAGATGAGCATTTTGTAAAATTACTGCACCAGTAATCTCAGCACAGAACCTAATTCCAAGGAAAAATTAGCTCTATCCATTTCAGCTGGCAGCTACACAATAGCAGAGGAAAAGGCTGTCAGTACAGACTCCAGCTCCTCTGTAAGACTTTTGGAATGATTGGGGAAGGGATAATGAAAGGAAGCATTCAAATGACAAGGTATTTAAGTCAGAAATCTGTCAGTGCAAGCATGTCGCTCTCCAGGGACTCACATCTCCTGGGCTGCTCACTCCACAGCTGGAGCAGCCACGTCTCCAGACAAAATCCCTGGGAGGGGAAAACCCCAAGAGGGACCTCAGAGATCAGGAATCAGTCAAAGTGTCCAGGTCTGGCTGAAATCAGCACTCAACTACTTCAGCACTTTGGAAAACTCTGTACATGTCTCCTGCATGTTTCTGATAGCCCAAACATCCTGACCTTAGGGGCAGAAAGATTCCTGTGCCAGAGCAGACCAGACATCATCTAACAGTGGATCCTGCCCCAGTTTCAGCTCATTATTTCCTTAATTTCTGAAGATCTGTGTGTCTGATCAGTATCTCTGTGGTCCTGATATGATGCTGGGATTGTGGGATTATTCCAGTGAGACTCCCAGCAGCCAGGGCAGAGGGGACTCAGGTGCTGCAAGCCAAACCGTGCCGCATTGCACTTTTAGGCTTCCAAGCTCTGCCACCTTTTACGTATTTCCCTACCCACATGGTGAGATTCCTTCTGTCCTAAACCCACATCTTCCCCTGCCTTGTTGCCTTTCCTGCTTTCCTGAGATTTCTATGGCTGCATCCTACACTGTTGCAGCTGGGCCTGAGATCTACTCAAAGACTGTGCTTCATTTTGTGAAAGTGCACAGATACAAACCCCCATCATGGACTGATGCAGAACATGCAGTTTATTTGTGAGAGCCATAAACCATGGGAGCCTGTGTTTTGTCAGGGCTTCAAAGGAAGCCAAATGCTCCACATAAACAACCTTCTGGTTTCTCAGTGCCTTTTCAGGGTTATTTCACTGCAATCAATGTACACTGCTGTTACAGTAACATTATGCTGATTAAAACACTCATAATTTAAAAGTAATCTCAACACAGGTAACAAAGCACAGCACATATTACTGAGAGCTGTACTAGTCACATTTACCTGTTATAAAGCTGTTGAATTAATGATTTATAATGATTTACCCCCAGACACGGCAAATGGAGCCCCTTGTCCTCTCCTTTTCTGCTGGTTGTGGATCTGCAATGTCTTTGTAGCAAAACCAGCTGAGATTTTCCAAGTCAGCACATTCAATAGCCAGCTGCCCACTCCCTGGGCTGCATCTGAGATTTCTCCAGTGATCCTGCAGATCCCAGGATAGTAGATCTGGCAGCTTCCTTTGGATGCTGCTGCCTGGCAGCTCTTCCACTGAGGGGACTTCTCCCCCGTGTTAGTGAAGCTGATCCTTCAGTGTAGATGTTGTGAGCATCTTCCTAATCAGAGGTTAAGGAAGTACTTTCACTTTACTACGCTTCCAAGACTCAACTATCTCTCCATGCAGCCCTAGCTAAAGGACTTCAACTGCCTTCCACGGAATGGTCTGTCCATCCACATGGATGCGTGTCCATCCAAATCAGCCACCCAGCACAGCCATTCCCAAATCCATGTCCCCCTCTGAGCTGTCCCTCAAACACAGGAATCTATGCCACTGCTGTTGGCTGCCCCTGCACCCTTCTCCTTTTATGTTCCGAGCACCACTTCATCCAATGGGGATGAAATCAGCCAAAAGCAGGAAGTGCTCTAGAACCTGAAAACAGTAAATTAGCAGCTGCAATAATTCCTCAAGTTTCTAAATCACCTGCATCCATTTGCAGGGCTATAGTGCTGTGTTCAGCACAAGGGCCTTCGACATCCAGACAAAGCTGGGATGACTCAGGGAGAGCAGTCCAACTTGAGAGCTCTCCCAGCTGCTTATCTTCATCATCAGAACAAAACAAACATTTTAAACAAGATCTCCTCTGTTTATTTCCTGGTTACTTCACTAATGGGAAAGCAATTTACGCATTTCCTCTCCCCAAACATACAAATAATTGTGCAGGGCTCTTGGTTCCAAAGGCTGCTGGAAGCGGTCGTGTCCTTCTCGCTGAGGTTTACATGGAGCAATCCACGACTAATCCTCAGCTCCCGGCATGAGGAGCTCCCCAGGGCCCTTTCTGGCCCCTCCTGGGCCACACAACACACGCTGAAAGATGAGTCAGACTCAAATATCAAATGCATGTGTTTGTGTGGACACGTGCAAGCGAGGTGAGGGGCTCCCCGTGAACTACCTGCTCTCAAATTACCAGGATTTTGTTCTGGCCACTCTGAAAGCTTCTTTCATAGAATTACAAGGAGGAAGAATTTGCCCCATTGGCAGGCAAAAAGCTACAAGAGACATGTGAGCATTTCCCAAGCAGGTGGTACAGTCCCACTTATCATGTCTGATTAATACTACTAATGAAATTAAAATAGAAAAATGTTGTGAAATAGAATAAATTCTAGAAAACTAAACAGTAATGACATTTTTGTCTACCAGCAGCTGCAAAGTAGGACTGAATCTCCTGAGACTTTTTAGAATGAAGACAAAAAGAATTATTCTCGGGGTTCTGGGCATAAAATACAGACATGACTGTAACTACAAACTGCAGGAAAACTCCAAGTAAAACAGTCGGGGGGGATTACAAATCACATTATATTACATATGTATGACCACAGCAAGTCATGTCAGAGACACAAGCAAACCAGCCTGCCTACTGCTTTATTACAGAGGGATCAGCTCGGATACTGTAGTGCTGTGGGCAAGGAAGGTAAAATCAGTGTATAAATGAGCTGTCAGGGCAGCTGCTGTAACAAAATGCAGACAGCATCCCGAAATTTCTGGAGAAAATTGAGACATATAGACAGCCTCAGAGGTTTAAGGCTAGAAAAATGCTATTAAAACAAAGCAGTCTGGCTTCCTGCCCTGCGGAGACAAAGGAATTTTGATAATAATTCCAGGAATGCCTGGTTTCCTTTTCTCTGCTGGAAGTGGATATAGTCAAAAGAAGTCTGTGGGCTTTTTCCTGTAAAGAAAATCTTGGCAGAAACAATTGGACCAAAATTAAATTTACGGACGAGGTTTTCTGTGCGACTTAGGTCATGAACATAAGATCTGTAGCAATAAATTATTGCAGGAGGGTTATATATTTCATGGGTTTTGTGAGCCTGACAACCAGCTCCAATCCATCTGCACTATTTCCTGCCATTCCTCAGGACAACCCTGCTTTCATGTTCACCTATGGAAACGGTGGGAGAAAACCTGTATCAATTACCCTCTGTCACTTTGTTTACAGCACGCTGAGCACAAGAAGGAAACCCATCCGCCCCAGCTGGAAAACCACAGAACATCCCACGGTGTTTCCTGCATCCACCTGCTCCGCACGGGTATGGAATTCCCTCCGGCACCAAGATCTGTCACACTACAGTTGTTAACAATGTCCCTAAATCTCACACAAAAGATGACCCTCAGCAGCTCCCCGGTATTTCCTAGATGGCAACAAGCAATCCTGGCCTCACCCGAGGATACAGAGACCTGCCCTCAGCTCCAAACCCCACAGAAGCTTCCAGCCCTAAGGAAGACTAACAGAAAAATCTCAGAGCACAAGATTGGAGACTAAAAGGAATCTCCTCTCCTCCCATTCTTCCCGGAGCAGTGATTACGACACACCAACCCCAGAAAGAGTTGACACACAAAACAATGCCTTCCTGGAAAGGTGCCAGCAGCTCAGGAAAATTATAAGCTCACTTTTCCCATAGCATAAACACATTTCAAGGAGTTTCCTTGAAAAACAACGGCGGCGGCAGCTCCTCTGGCAGAGCAGCCACCGAGAGCTCCACACCTCCCTACCCGGCCTGCTTTTCCCAAGGAAAAGGCACTTTCTGGGAGAGCTGAAATAACCCTTTCTTGGGCACTCAGGTCCCAGTTCTGGTGGGAACTGAACTCTTCCAGCAGCGGCAAGTGCCATTCAATTCGTCATCAGCCAAACTGTGACCAAAGCACTTGGGCAGCAAGTGGAGTGAGAAGTAAAGGGAACTGCTCCATTTGCTCAGTTTGCCAGGCTTTGGGTTGGTTCGGGGTTTGGTTTGGCTGTATTTTTTTCTGTCCCACTGTTACAAATAGGCAGAAGGCAAAAAAGGCATTTAACACATCTCCAGCCCATATCCCAGGAAGCAGTGGTGAGTTTTCCCACCTCAGTCTCCTCCTGCTCCCACACCTGTTTGTTCAAAGACAATATTCCCAGGTTTCATTTTCTCTTTTTGGTAAGGGAACACTTGCAGAGGCAGCTGACACAGCTGGCTGAGTTTTGCTGAGAGCATTTGTTCTATGATGACCAGGGCCTGGCTCCACAGTCAGCACACAGGGACAATTTACACTGGGCAGCACAGCAAGAAAAGTGCTCCTGCTGCAGAACACACGTGGTGACAAGAGGGGGTTGTTAAAAGACCATGGGCTTTTCCTGGTTTTAGTCAAGTCCTTCCTTTAGTCAGTGATTCAAGGACGCTACGAAGGGATATACCCACACTCCCAGGAACACTGGCTCCGAGGGATGCTTCCCATCATCAGAGAAAGAGGAAAAGCAACACAGGATCAAACCAGGCCCACCCAGGTGTATGACTTTGGCAGCCCTTTTTGGTGGAGTCCCTAAGTAAAAAGGACTGAGAGCTGCCTGGCCAACGCTTTAATGAGACATTTATCATTTCCACCTAAACATCAGGAGCTTTATTTAAAAGCCATGAACACTTGCGTCAACTGCCAGATTCGCTTGCTGATTACTGTCCTTACTGAGGACATTTTATATTTTGACAAAAATCCTTCTACTTGAGTTAAGCACAAACACACAAGTTACTGCTCTGTCTTAGAATATGAGATTAAAGGGTCAGATCTCTAAAAGACTGGAACTTTTAGTAAGAGAAAGATTATGGGATAGACTCACACCTGGATTTGAAGCTTTTGGGAGGGAAAGACAGGGTGGCAGAGTCAAAGAAAGGAAACTTGACCTCAGTTTGAACTAACAAGTGAGACAAATCTCTTCTTGTGGAACTCAGAGGAATGCAGACCTGTTTGGGAAAGTAAAATCAGAGGAAGTGAGTAACAATCAGCAATCTTATTTTCAGAAAAGCACCTTATCTTTACTGCCTCATTCTTATTATAAACACAACATTTCTTGTGTGGCAGTAAAGAATTCCCTGTAAAGATGATGTGCTTTTTTCTTGCCATCCATTACATCCAGAGAAAATCTACAATCCCTTGAGCATCAAGAATTCGCCATTGGTCATGGTGAACGTTGGCAATGGCCAATTTTGTTTCAGTATAATTGTTCACTGTGTAAAGTCAATTCCTACTTTACTCTCCTTGCTGTTGCCAAAGCCCAAATAACATCCACTGCTGGGCCACCAAGCCAGTTTCTTTCACAGAACCACAGAACAGTCTGAGTTGGAGCAACAGAGTACATTTCAGAACTGCAAAATAACTACCTTAAAATAAATTGAAAATGCTTTCTGTTGAAAGCTCTTCCCTTGCAACAAGAGCTGCCTCAGTTCATAATTCCCAGGTGTTCAGACCCTCCTATCTCATAGGGATTTCCCAGGAGCAGGACATCCCATCATAGACATGAATTACTTCAAGATCCAAGTCAGTTTCCCTAGTCTTTAATGAGAGACACTTCACTGTTCAACGTTTAACACACTGACCTAAGACTAATGCAGGACACTTGTGATTTGAGTATCAATTTTTAAAGTGCTTCTGAAGTCTCAAGAGGCTTTTCCCACTGAAATTCAGGCCATGCTTAACCTATTTACATAGTCTCTCATCTTTCTGTTGTAAGAACATTTATTCAAATCTGCTGAGTCAGATAAACCTCTTTACAGGGAAAAGGATATCTGTCCTTTGGATTCAGGCTTGAAAAATATAATGGAAACTACAAGTTTTCACAAATTCTGTAGTAAGTGCTGATATTCTGGGGAAACGTCTTTGTGAGTTATTATTTACTGCTTGGGGAGCATATCTGAGGAAATTTTGCATCACAGAAAAGCTTTCCCACGCTGTAAAAAGATAATTTCCCATTCTGTACATTGCAACTCCTCAAATTAAATTCCCTTCCCTGCTGAAATACTGAACCAAACCCATCCAGCCTACAGTTCATTTAGGGCACTGAGCAGATCACATGTCAAGCCAAAGTCACTTTGATCCCAGGAAAAAAGTAGACTGTTGAATCAGCAGTGTCATCCACTAGATTAAATTTGCCACTAATCCAATCAGATACAGCACTTACTCTGCCCTACATGCTAAGCACCCCCTCCCAGTCTGTTAAGGACGGTGTATTAAATTAAATGGTGCTGGTTCATAATTCCCAGTTCACGTCTCAGCACAAATTAAAAGGCCGTTTAAATTCCACTTCCCCTTGCTGATGCGTATCTCTGTGAGCAGCTGCCTTGCCACCCTGGCCGGGTGCAGTGCCACAAAGCACTTCCCTTTGCACATGGCAGTAAAATGGCTCATAAAGCTCTGGAGATGACAGATGTGGGAGCGCCAGGAGCTGGACACCGCGCGAGCCCTGGCCGAGCTGAGCGCGGCTGCTCCGCCGCACAAGGAGGGAGCCAGGTGAACGCCGCACAGGGGCGAGCGACCTGCTCTGCGACTCCTGGGCAGAGGGAGGTGGAAAATAGGATATTTATATAGTGTAGATATTTGTACTTCGTATACAAGTATCTACACTATATAAATACCCTGTCCTTTGTATGTATATGGACACATTCACTCATGGGTGCAGCTGGGCACAGGTTCAGCTGCACCCCCTGCTCCCTGTGCCAGTGCTGCTGTAACTTGGTGGTCACCAAGCCCCAGGAGAGGCTGGGTTCCCTCCTTCCAGAGTTTCCATATCAGCCACTTCAAATCTCCAAAGCAGGGACCAAAACAATCCAAAAGCGGCCTCTCCCTCGTGCCCACCCAGCTGTAAACACCGCGAGGTTCACAGCGTGAGCTGCAGCCTCAGAGCAGGGCTGGGGCAGCTCTCCCAGGACAATGTCCCTCCCTCTCCAGCAGCCTGGAATCGATACTGTGGACTGATGTATCTGTTCATCCTGCTGAAAGTCGGTTCCCAAACACCAGCCTTTACCTGCTAACTAATGGAGTTCTCATTTTTCACCAGGAATTGCCTCTCACCTGCTGCTCCTGCTGCTCCAGACTTCAAGAGACCTCAAACCCTTCTTACCCAGAGCTCAGTCTCCCAAAGCATGGGGAGTGAGTCACTTCACACTATAATTAATTCCTCCTGGCCCTGGGAACCACAATATAAAAGTTAATCAAGCGAAAGAGAAATTAAGGATGTTGTTACTCAGAACACCGCAGTTTTACAAGCCATATTTCTTGACTGTGAGATTATTTCACATCTGTCATTCATTTGTTAAAGCTCCTCTGTGAAAGGACTGCAGAAAAATTATGTTTATTTGAAATGTCACCTTTAAGGAGCCTCATACCAAGTTTAAGCTCAGTTAACTCATACCACACTAAATTGAAAATCTGTTGAAGGAAAGATGAATATGACTGAATTGTAGTTTCCGTAATGCAATAGCACATAATCAAAGGTAGGATTGCTGTCCCAGCATAATCCTCTCTAGAAAAAAGTCTGCTTCGTTGTAACAGGACAGGTTAATTACTTTTTCCCCTCAGTAAAAATACTTTTATATAGTTTTCGCTTATTACATTAGAACAAATGATGCATGGACAATTTTAAACATGATTGCTCTCTTCAGGAATACAATCAATTAGCAAACTCCCAAGTCCTTTTGCAGTTTTTACTCTGGGCTTACTTGAAATTCTCTCTTCACATTTTACCCTATTCTCATTACTCTCATTGCCTGATAATTTCTGAGGCTGGGAATTAATAAATAAGTAATTAAGTTGCTTCCTTACATCTTCATATCACCCATTAACATAAACCATTACCTTGAACACTCAGAGATGTGCCAACAAAAACACCTGAAAGCCCACAGAAAGCAGGAAGAGTGGTCATCTGCCTCCACATCCTCAAAATTTTGCTCCTCTCTCCTTGTCAAACACATCTCTTACATCTGACATGTTTATCAGCCGGATAAATATGCACATTGTTAAACTTCGCACTCAGAAGCATCACTTTGACCCTGGGGCAGACATTCATATTGTATATTTTTGCAGCTGGAGGTCCCACAGAAGGGAAACATGCTTTGAAAAATGCAGCCAGGTCGAGGCCATACAAATGAACATTTAACGTTAAGATTTATTTAAGCAAAACCCCACAAAAATAACATTCCAATGAAGTTAGATCCTGTTGCAAAGAAAGGTGAGGGGACAAGTTCCAAAGGAGTGAGAAAGTCCATTTTCAAGTGCACCATTTAGGGCCTTTTCCAAGGGGTTAGAATTCATACAGAAACATCTTGAATGCTAATGAATCCAGCACGAGAGGGGGCTGTCCTTGGCCATAACGTGGCTTGTCACTTCTATTATTTGTCTGACCTGCCGCTGGGACTTCTGGCATTTTGACTGTTGCTCTGCACCCCACTTTGCAGCCAGCCAGGGATTCAAGAGTTGTTTCCTTCTACGGGTATTTTCAGCAATTGTCCTTCACATTTTTGCTCCTAACTGGCCTGTTGTGTTACAGGAACAAACTGTAATCCTTCCAAACGTTCTTTTCAAAAGGGGAATTGCCCGTATTTATTATTCCTGGAGTCTGTCCCATCTCCAGAGAGAAAACGTCTAATTACGCAGTTCACTTCAGAGATTATTCACTTGCTCATTTAGCTCCAGGGGAAGTGAGTACTCATGGCATTTTCTTTTAAAGGCTTCTAATTCTGATAGTGTCACAAGTGTAATGAGCATTATGATATGAGTGGCCATGACATATATTTTCTGTAATAAACCAGTTCAAGCAATGACCCCATCCTAAACAGCCACGATGGGAAGCTGTATGGATAAGATGACTAATATGCAGGGCATGAGTGAAAATGTGGTCCTGATTTATTTACTTGAATTAGTCAATGCAAGCAGGTGTGAAGGGAAGCAATTTTCCCTAAAAATGCAGGAAAAGCTTTGTATTCTTTATTCTCTCTCTGGCTCATGTGTCAGAAATTCATAAAAGCTTTCTAGCTTCCTCTTTAGAGAAAAAAAAAAGCCAACACATAAAAGCTGCTTTATATTACAGGAGCTGTGAAGTCAGCGCCTGAAATGACGGGCGGCTGCCCCAGCGCTATCCTGGACATGCTGTCAAGGGTAGTTTGGTCACAGCTGCCCCAAAGTTGGGAACAATCTGCAAACAGCCTTGTCCACACCCCCCAGGCCGCTGGCAAACGGGAACAGCAGAGACACAGCTCTTCCCAAGGGTCTGGATCTGACACATCCACCCTTGGAGCAGCAAGTGATGGCTCTGAAGAGGGACGTGCGAGTGCCCACCACGGTGGCTCTGCCACCCACAGGTGCCTCTGGGTTCAAGGTAGATTTGAAACAGATTTAGACGCCTTTAGCAGGATTTGGGTGGAACTCAGGGTGCCGTACCCAAACTGGGCTCTTTAGATGCACTGACTCGGGCTCCCTGGATAGACAGAAAGCTGAGAAGGGAATTTACCAGCACAGGACAATGTCACAGGGCAGCCCTGCTGCAGCACAGCCACTGCTTTTCTCTGTGGCTCCTTCCATTTCAGCCCAGGGAGAGCATAGCAATCTGATTTTCACTCCAAGTTATCTAGATACTGTACAAAATAGGTACAGTTATTTGCATTTTCACACATCTGCTGTAATTAATAATTGCTCCAGGCACTATAAGAGGAACTCTGGCTTGAGTCAAGAAGCACAGCCTGGCTGGAGGGACAGGAGATGTTCCCAAGAGCACAACACACATTGTCATTGGCACCAGCAAACACGGGAGCTGCTCTTGGGCTGAGACTTGTAAATCACAGGAGCTCTCCATTGCTCTTGCCCTCCTCCAGAGCCAACCCCACTCAGCACAGAGACTGCCTCACACAGCAATATACACTGGCCACACCACTGGGACAAATTCCCTAGGAAAGAGCCCCCTGCATCCAGCCAAACCCGGACAGCCCAGGCTTGGATAACAGTAACCCTTCCACTTCTGGAAGGATTAACCTAATGGGGATATTTATGGTGTAAATGCTGTTTATAGCCACTGCAAATGCTGACATCCACTGTAAATGCTGACAGTGATCTGTTGTTTATTAAGTTACGGGTCTGATTTTCAAAGGCAGCCAAGTGCCAGTTTTGCTCCCATTAAAGCCATAAAGAAAAATCTCCCTTGACTTCAGAAGAGTCAGATGAAGACTCAAGGCTTTTCAAAACTCTTAATTGCACAGAGATGCAAAACCTCACTGAAACAAAATGAGCCTATAGAAACTAAAAATGCTTAAATTTTTTTTTAAGTTCGCACCAAATCAAATTTTGCACTTTGCAGGTATCTCACATCAAAGCCATAACAGACATGAAAACCAAAAGGAGCAAGAGAGAGAGAGTTAATTTGAGATCCATGACTCCTCTGTTTCTTAAATCCATGACTCTTCTGTTTCTTAAATCCAGATAGAATGCAGAATGACTGAGTCTTAACCTTGCCCTAAAGTATAATACACAACAGTACAATGTTTCTCACGAAAGAAGTATCTCTGTCTTGTGGCAGTAGCAGTAAAATTTAAATTATATGAATATTTAAGAAGATATTAATAGGTACCTTAAATAAACAAGAAGTGTCATGAAAATAGCATCACATACATGTTTTAAAACCCTTAACTGAAAGGGTAGTAAAGCACTTGCAGGAGGTAATTTTTACTTTCACAAGAGTCTACCGTGTGCTTACAGCAGTAGCTGAACACACATTCCGAGCTGGCATTAAAAGAAGAAAGGTTTAGCTGGGGATCACAGGTCCCAGGACAAACCCAACATCTTTAATGAATCCCAGTTTATTTCAGAAGTATCTCCCATCCCATTGCTAGCACATCATCCTCAGCGCCCAGAGGTTTAGATACACGCAGGCAGACAGAGCCCAAAAAACAAAAATCGCTTTCAGCCTTCAAGAGCTGAAATCAGCAGCTGCAATTCCCACGGAACCAACAGGACTTCCTTGTCCTTGAGGCAAAGGTAACAGTGTCAGAACACTAATAAATAACTGTTACTCAAATAACTCCTACAAAGGTATCCAGTAAACCAGGGACTCTTAAAATGCAGGGAGGCTCTTGCTGATCCAGGTATTTGGGTGCAAATCCCACAGCCCAAATTGCAGGTAAGGGAATAGCCCAACTTCCCTGCCAGGACACCAGAGACCTCACACAGCAGCTCTCCCCTCAGAACGGACGGTTCAATGTTGAGTTAGAAACCTCCAGAAATAGAACTTGGAGATTATAATTTTCACATTCCCTTGGCTAAGGTGTTGCTCTAAAAAGAAACTGCTGAAGAGAGATCTATCACTGAATTAAAAATTCAGGGCAGGTAAGTTCCATGCAGAATGTCTATGTATTTAAGAGACCCATTTATCCCATGCAGTTATATTTCTCCCTGAGCTTCCTTTTCTTTTCATGAAATTGCATTTAGAATTAATAGGATTTAGAATTATATTTAGAATTACATAGTCAACACTGTACAGCTGTGTCCATCTTTTTAAGATGCTTTATAAACCAATTTTCCCAAAGATTTCTCAGCAATCTGAGCTAGATATGGATTTTCCCCCCATTTTGCAATTCCACAGATATTTGGATTAAAAAAAATGTTTAAACAAAATTAAGCTTAAAAAAGTACCTGCTAATGACAACCATTTGCTTAATGGCAGTTGTTCAGCCAGTGCAGCAGGAGACTGCTTACATCTGCCAACAGAAACCATTTGTAAAAATTAGTCTTGTAAACCACCACACATAAATCCATGGAAAATCAATGCCCATGGTTTCTCTTAGGAAGCAACAATGAATTATTCCTTATCCAAGAAGCAAAATAAGCTGCCTTTCTCTTTTTTTTTTCTTTCCACCTGCAAAATTCTGGAGGCCAGATCCAAACCCTTTATCAGTGAACTCCTCAGTAACTCCTGTGGGCTTCGGGTGACACCGTTCGCCTGTCCTTAATCTTGTCAACAAATTCCACCGTATCCTTCAGAGAAAATCCTGCCGTTGTTTTAAGTATGTCTAATCCATAAGGACAAAGCTTTAATGAGTTTCTAAATTTGTATCTTAAGAAGTAAAATAAAATAAAATTAAAAAAACCCCTGCGACCTAGAATCTGTTCCAAAGCACCGCTCATGGCTTCACTCCACGGCGAGGTCTCGCGATGGGATTTATCCCACATCCATGAGAAAGAGGCAGAGAGCAGGAAAGCTTCCAGTGCTCCAGAGATGGTTTTCATGTCCCTCAGAAGACACCAAAGGGGTCACACTCTGCACGCCCCCTGTCACTGGGGAAGTGCCGCCTCACCTCCCTGCAGGTGTGCGTGTGTCTGGCAGCACAACACCATCTCTACATGAGAGACAGCAGTTCTAGGAAAAACAAGGAGTCCAATAACTGAGAGGTGGAGGAGGCCCCCGGGAACAGCAAGAGATTTCTCGATTCTCACTGTCCATCCCTTAGGTGGTTTAATAAAGGGCAGGATATTGAGCATGGCAAAATGAAAGAGATAAAATTCATAAGAACTCGTTGTGTTCCACAGAGTTTGTCTATAATTTGGCGGCTGTGTAATTTAAAAGAATTGAGCAGCACTTCCCATGCAGACCTTATCAACCTGAGAGCAATAACATCCTTGCCTGTTACCCAGGGTTTATTACACTTCCAGCAAAATGACAGATGAAACACCAACCTTTCACCTGCTTCTAGTCAAGGATTTAAATTCCTTCAAACGACCCAAATCCATACCCTGCAGGAAGCTGCAAGGCAAAATCATTTACTTAGTTCCTTTTAATTTAATTTTTCATTTCAATCTATTCACTTAGATAAAACAAATTAAGGCTGGTAAGCAGGTAGGGGAGTGGAAGACAAGTGAGTATAATAACAGATGGAGTTGTAGATACTGCATCTCTTCCTTTATGGTCCTGTGGCCTCTTCCCTCTGGATCCTGGTGCATTTGTAGCAAGGAATGCCTTTGCTCTCGTTCGCAGACACTGGAGGAGGGCTCCTCCCTTGTTTCATGTTTTATTTCTACTCAACCTCTCCCCTGAGTGCTCAGCCACATTTTCACAGAGAGGTTTGTGTGTATCTTTAGAAGCAATCTGTGTGGTGTTATGTCTGCACATCTAGCCTAAACAAACTTCTACTTGCAAATTCCCTTAATTACAACCATCCACTGCACTAAAATAAGGCACAGTGTTTAAAATCACAGCGTCCTCAGGGTGAGCTCACTTGAGTGCAAGTCAAACCACGCATACAACCTGTATCCGTACTGCAAATGCAGGCAGGGATCCCCTCCAAACAAGCACAGCTCTGTGCCTAATCTATTGAAAAATTAGACAATACAAAAAACTGATGGGATAGGACTTGAGAATGAAGCTTCAGTATAAAAGGTAAAGACAGCTTTTAAATGGACAACTCAAGCTGGTGTTGCAGTACACAGAAGTTGGCATGCTGAGCTGCAGCCAGATTGCTCTGTCACTCATGAGTTCCTAATAGCCACATTTCAGTCTTTTTTATACTATAAATTGCTTTTAACTATCAATCACCTCTTTCCATCACGGATTTTATTTTTATGTTCAAACATCTTCATTTCTTTCATTGCTTTTGAATTTCCTGCTACTGCATTTCATAGAGCATCTCCAACATCTTCTAGAAGTAAAATAAAGCTTCAATCTGTCTTTTGCAGTTACTCACTGTTTATATATTTTCATGGCTTCCCTTGTCCCTCCTCAGAGATTAAAAAGTCTTTTCCAGTTGTGCCTCACCAATTAACTCTTCTTTTGTCCCCAAGGAGGAGATGACCAGAGCTTCACTTGTTATTAACAATGAAGCTTATACAAAACACATACATTTGTATTTAGGTTGTATTTAGGTTAATTGATATCAAATTCTAGTGGAATTGGACTAATTTATGATATTCAAGTAAGTTGATCTCAAATAAGTTTGTTTTGCTGTTGGATGCATCTTGAGTAAGTTTGTTTTCCCAGGCATGCCTCGCTTAAGCAAACACCATCCAGAAGGTGGTTTCACTCCCAGAGGCATTTGAATCTTTTGCTAAAAAAGCGACAGAAGGACAAATAATTGTAACCTCCTCTGGGGAAAACATCTGGTCGATTGGTACTTTAACTGGGGTTTTCTTCCTGATCTCACTCACACCTTGGTTGTGAATTCTGCGGATGCTCTCTTTGTTCACTTTTAAATGTCACTCTCTTTTTGTGTCCCAACCATTTTTTCAAAGGCAGTTTTTCCTAGCTGGTAAAAGGGCATTTGAAGGCATAACAGAAGTGTAACACGTCCAGCTCCAGTCCCACACTGTGTCAATTTAATCTCATCACTTGCCTGAAAGTTCTTTCATTCTCCTTGTTTTGGAACCTACAGACATATGGCAGAAGTTGTCTAGAGGCAGAAAGCAGTGACACGTGGCATGAGCTGAGAGCAAGCTAAGGAACATGAACAGGCAGAATGGGAGGGTTTTCACTGGAGGTAACAGAGTTAAATATAGAACTAAAGTGTCCCCAATACAATAGCAGCACTTTCCACTTGGGTGCATGTGCTATAAATACCTGGGTTTCTGATGGCAGACTCCAGGTGAGGAGCAGGATTCCCCCCCAGCTGAAATGCCAGTGCTTCCCCAGCAAAGCCCACAGGAGACAACAGTAGGACTCAGCAGCAAGGGACCAGCAGCTCCCACTCATCAGCAAGGTCAATACTTCAATTCTTTGCTGACAGCAAAGAGCACCTTCTGGGTGAACTTGCAGGTATTTATTTCCCTGGTTGCTCTTGCACTGGTCCAGCAAAAGCCCAGGCAACAGGGCTGGGGGACCTGCTCCTGCACTTAGTGAAGAGCAAAATGCAGTGATGAAATTAGAGGAAAGGACATTTGGTCTACATAGATATGAAGGCATTAGTTTCCTTTTCTTCAATGAAATTATTCCAAAATCAGAGTAAGGACCACCTCACGCTCAGGGTTAATACAAGCACATGTACCTGTACTTGACAGATATATTTCCAGGTGCAAATCACACGCAGAGCAATACAAATGCTCTTGTAAGTCAGAGGTGTTTAACCCCATGTGCATCGCACCCTCACCGGGGTGAAGTTAACACAAAACTGCTCTGCTCACCCAGACTCCTACAGAGTCCAAGCTGCAGCTGAGAGAGGCTCAAATATAAACAAACACCCAGCTCACTGGATGTAAAATTATGGATATCCTGTTTTAACTGGTGCCTCTTCATGAGATTTTTCCTTTACCTTCCCAGGAAATACTGAAAAATCTGTTGTCTTCTAACAAGCTTTAGTTTTAAGCCATTAAGGAACAAAAGTGAAAATTAGTGGTGTTAATGTATGAGCACAATAAAAATAACTGCTGATAAAAATCCCTATAAAAGTGAAATACAGCTTATTCTGCTAGCAGCTTCACATGCAGCTTGCATTTCTTCCTAAAGCTGCAGCAAAGGCCAGGAGACAGACTATTTATCAGAAAACCATCAAGCTGGAATTTCACATCAGCCTAAGAGATCCCAGCTGAGCTGTTTACTTCTAAATAAAAAAACCCCATGAAGTATGGTAAGGAGCTTGAATTCCTTCACTTGGAACCTCAAAGCTGAATGGTCAGACCCACAAATCTCCCTCCACAGTTTAGTTCATCTTATTCTTGAAGTTCTGCTGCACCTGGTAACCAGATCCACCATGTATAGCACAGCTTTAGCCAAATCTATATCGCAAATTACATAAAAGACACTAGCTGAGCTTAGCCGGTAAAATGGACTATTTTATTAGCACTAAAGTCAGGGTATGGAAGGAAGATGGAAAAGAAAAACTTCTGCGTCACTGGGGTGGCCACTATCCAAATCTTTGCAACTTTCAGAAGAGCTGTCATTATTTCATGTCATGTATGAAATGCCTTGAAGATCTGAAAACAAAGCCAAATTCTCCATCAGTCAGAAGTCCTTTGCATCATGCCACCTTAAATTAGTTAAGGGTTTGGCATCTCGTCCCTTCCAATTTTACACTTTTATCTGGTGATTTGGAACACCCACACAAACCATTTCCCATTCCCTGTGGCTGCTGGGGGCTGGTTGCATGGAGTCACGTTCACAAGGCCCTTCTCTAGGAAGAGAGAAGGAAAAAGAAAGGAGGGATTTAATTTCCACAGGTCTACGGTCAGAAGTCATTTTCTTCTCTCCTCATTACAGTGCCTTTACAGTCCCTTTTGGGCAGAAAAAAAGAAAGAAATTGAAAAGGACGAGATGTATTAAGATGCATAAACAGCTAAACAAAAAAATCTCTGTATTCCAGCTGTTACTAAATCAGATTAAACCAGCTCCTGCAGTCAGACCCCCCTATACTGAGGAAAGAAGTGAAGAAATGGCTGAGAAAAGAACTGGCCTCAAGAAAAGCATCATTATTACCTCCTTTCCACTTCAAAACTTTAAACATACTCAGTCTCCCGTGATTTCATCAAGATGCTGCCTAGGCAAGTAAAAATAGCGTCAGCACCAAGACTACTTGCACTGCAACATGTTCCCGGCCCCTTCCCTCCCGATCTATCCCTGCTGACACGACATGCAGGGCGTCACTACAGCTCAGGATCAGGCCGTGGCACTCGGCACCCGAGGCTGCAGCCACTGCCGAGTTGTGGGGTGGGACATCTCTCCCTGAGGAACGCCCCCGGCCTGCTCCTCTGCGGGAGAATGGGACTCCTGAGCAGAGCACTCCTCTCCCACACTGACACGGAACGTGTTTCCAGGGCCTGCACACTCAGCACAACTCCCAGCAGCCCTGACACGAATTCAGAGCTCTGCTGTTCTGCAACCTCTATTTTCCCTTCGAAACAGTTACTATTTATGTGTTCTATCAGACAAAAACACCCTCAGCACACCCCAGTGCTTCCTGCCTTTCTCCCATTTTCTTGGCTCTGGTACAACACCTTCAAAACTTGACACCTAACCTGCTTGTTGTTTTAAGCACTCATTGCATGAAGTGTAAGGAATACTGCCTAGGAACTACACAGTGCCCTTTTCCCCCGTCCTCCTGTCCTTCAGAGACTTCTCATTCCTGCTGACACTGCCCACCTGCGAAACCTCAGCTGGGCGGAAGGACTTCAGTTTGCTTTCTCTAAGGAAAAGAATATAAAAAAAAGAAGAAACGAACCACACCATCAAACAAATTGCCTTACTCATTAGTCAGGCAAACATTTGGGGGTTTTCATTTCATCCATGTACAAGAGTTTCATTTCTGTTCCCTCTGGATTAAAACCAAAATGTCCACCACAGCAGGTACAGGGGGACCACAACTTCACACACTCACAGAGTTGGTTCAGATTTGTTCTGGATTTCCAATATAAGACATTCATTCCTTCTCTACTATTTTTTTGCCATTTCTTTGCCTTTCAACCAGGAAAAGCTAAATTGAAGCATGCAGTGCAAAGCGGGCATGTAATAACAAGTGCAATATATCCTCAGGGAGGCATCAAATCCAAATTCTGCCCTGGGACATGAGGATAAAGCTTCTGCAAGTGTATCAGAGAGAGAGAGAGAACTTTGTCAAGATTTAATCAAGACCCCAAAGCTCAAGACATTTGAATTTCCAGAACCAGAAGCTGGAATGATACCTGCGGCTTTAGGAAGTACAGTCAATCTCCTTTCCCTGCTTTTAAAGGCATCTAAACCAGGCTATGAATCCTTCAGTGTTTTCTATTCCAAAGTTTTATCCTGTTTCAAGATCGTCTCTCATTCCTTGCTGACAACACTCAGCTTTTTAGAAGTTTTAATTCTATGAGTTAATTATACTCCAAAAAGTAGCATTTTTGATGCACATGCCGTTCTTGGCCAAAGACCGTTTTACCCCTTTTCCTACCCTGAGGAACCATTTTTGTTTGCTAAATATCCAAGGAAGGGACACTGTACCAGCACTGAAACAAACAGCATCTCCCTTATACAAAAATGAAGCCTAGCCTGCCATCTGTTCGATGTGTCACATCTCACACTTCCTGGAAAAGAGAAGCTTGATCATCACCCATCAAGACTTTGATAGAGTGACCGTAGGCTCCTGTCTCGAGGATAGTAACAAACTGCGGTGTCTCTTCTGTCAGCACCCACAAGGGATTTTAAACTTATGATGAGATTCAGAATTATGCTAATTTCCCCCTTTACTCATAATAATAATAATAATAATAGAAAGGTTTATTATTTCTGTTGACAGGAAAGTGAGGAGCATACCATGGAGACAGAAGAGAAACTGAAGCAGCATTTGCAAAAGAAATCAGTAAAATGTGTTTTACTACTGAAAGCAAAGCCAAGGCTGAGCAGTGCTGAAAGTTCATGCCTTGAGCATCTGGAATGATGAGGCAGAACACCTCTAGAAAATGTGGGAAGCCTCTTCCAGAGGAACAGCAAACAGGGCTCAGTTTGGCCAGGTTTGCTCTGTCCTGTCTAGGCAGGACCACACAGCACCAGTCCAGCTACGTGAGGATCATTTCAGCGAGCTACAAAGAGCCCACAGGGGTTTGGCTGCTGAGGAAAATAAAACAAATAAACATATTTTTGACCTAAGACACATTTCTCCAATACAAAAAGATTTTTCCATAGCAGAAGTTTGATGACTTCACATTCCAGACATCAGTAATTTGAAATCACTCTTCTATGACTACCTTGAGCATAAAGCTTAGCCCTTGAAACCAAACCCATGTCTCCCACAACATCGCTCATTTTTCACAATTTTTCCAGGGGTGAAGTCTGAGTGCCAACAGCCCTTTAAGGAAACTGTCTCTTAGCCACAGTTGTTCGCCAGACAGTCTGGCCAGATTTAGGGATAAAAATCCAAACATGGATCATTCTGATAAATCCAAGATGACAGATAACAAAACAGGGAGATGTAGAAAGGATATGATGACTGATTTTTACCAAACAATATTCCCTGGATTGTTGCACGGCAGGGCTCGGTGTCTGTAATGGATAGAGGAGTTGTGAGCAGCTCCAAGTCTGAGGAGCAGAGTCACCTGATGCTTATTTACTTAACCATGAAGGCCAAAAAACTGGCTTATAGATCATCAAATTCTTTAGCACTGAAGTCTCTGAAGATGTGTAGAGAAGCATAAGGGAAACAGAATTTCCAAGAGAGAAAACAAGTCAGAGAAGGGAGTTTTTCCCCAGAATGGGAATGATTCTTCTTGATGTAGTCCTGCACCATTCCTACCCTCAGCAGGCATCTTTCATTTTAATTAAATCTATTTTATCTACCAAAAACTTAAAATTGCAGAGTGGCAGGGACAAGGGGCAAAGAGATGATGTAAGGATGGTTGTGACAAAGAGAATAAGTAGGTGCTGTGATGAGAGAAGAGAACATGAGTCAGCTTCAGGGATGGAAGGAGAGGGGGATACAGAGGCTGTGTTTGCTTGGAGCACACAGCAGCATCGCACAGCAGCTCCTGACAAAAAGTGAATGATAATTCCACCACCAGTGTTTGCAGAGAGCCTTGGAAAAACTTTCAAGCTCTTGGTCTTTGGTATTTCAAAGAGCAAGTAGAAAGAATCTCAGCTCAATATTTCAACGTTTACCCTCACGGTATTTATGACTGACTCAAAAGATAATGGTTTTTCCATCACTAGCACACCCATGTTCTTTCCAGAGGTTAAAAATCCAGGTAACGATCCAGACTGACCCTGCTCAGCTTTCAAATGCTGAGAAGAGCCTTGCTTGCAAAAGTACAGCTTCTTTCCTTTTAAATAAATAAAGGATTAAATGAAACACTGAGCCTTTGCTTTTGTCAGCTAAGACACTGCTGAGCCCTTGTGTCACCCCAGACCTGCACAGGAGGCCAAGCCTAAAGGAGGATTATGAAACAACCTCTCACAAAGCAAAGTCATCGGCTCACCGCAGCTCTGTAGGGCAAGGACCAAAACTGCTTAAGGACCTACAAAATTCCACCTAAGTCCAACATTTAGCTGCTGTGGAGCCTGTCAGAGCACATATCCTCCGTTGCCCAACTCCCTGGATTTCGGAAGCGCAGCTGACGCTGACGGTTCCAGCAGCAGACACGCAGAGCCCCCGAGGCCGATGGTGCCGAGCCAAGCTGCTCTTTGCTCTGGCAGGACTCAGGCCGAGCTGCTCACCTCCAGCGCCCATCAGCAGCTCAGCTTATAGACCCAACACTGCCAAAATGAGACCTCCAGGACAAGCTAGTACGTAAACGTATATTTTTACACAGCCCTGAGGGTAAGGAACCCACTTGGGGGAGCAGCACAGGTTTTTTCAAATCCCCACAGTGCAAGAAGCAGACCCAAGGCTTGTTTGCACCAGAAGAAACCCCAAAACTCTGTGTCATGGGGTGATTGTGCTCCAGAGAGACAAGCACAGCACATTTAATGATTTTCCTTGCCTCTAACACACTCTCCCCTCTCCATCTTCTGCTGGCTGGATTCCCCTCTGTTTTCTAGAGCTAATCCTCTGCCTGAGCAGGTTTTTCTCCCCAGAAGTTAAAGGGTAAAAGCAGATACAAGACTGGGAGCTGCAAATCCCCCTGGCTGAGCGAGCCCTGCTGTGGGCATTTCCCCGCGAGTGGATTCCCAGTGCCTGGGGTTCCGAGCTCAGGGCTGTCAGCTGGGATCAGCCCAGGGACTGCCGTGGAGAACGAAGGACCACGCACAGAGGGATCATCCATACACTGGAGCTTCACTCCATCCCCTGAGAGCTTTACAGAGTAAAACCAGTAATTTGAAAAAGAACCAGAATAAAGTGAGCTATAAACATCTTCTGCAGCACAAACTGATGCTCCATTAGGTTTGTAAAACATCTCATGGGGAAAAGGGGGGTGTTGTAAAATGCACTACCTTAAAATCTCTCATAGTTAGTTTTTGAGTTTGTTTTTTTCTTTTCAATTATGTTTATCAATCATACAAGATTCCAGGGGGTAAAAACAATGAATAATCCACTCACAATTAATTCTGCATGTTGGTTCTACAGTTTTGAAGGTAATAAATCATCAATCACCAGCACAGGACCACAACATCTATTTCATGCACGAAGCAGCACTTTATCATGGTAAATTTAGCTGCGTCTCATTAAACTGACTGCAGTCTCTGGCCAGCCAGTAAAACCTGAATAGGTTTTCACATTATATTCCTCAGAGCTCAAAATAAATCACAAAGTTTCAGCCTCATGTATCTACGTGATCTTTAGAAAATGAATTAACCATTGCCACTACTGAACAGTGTGGAGCTGGTCCAAGCAGCAAAATTTCAAGGAGAATCTTTCCTTAGCCTCCATGGCTCCATAACAATCATATTAGATATTTAAAAGTTAATTTAGTCTCCATGCAGTCAAGTAGATTTTGTTTGTTTATTTGTAGTGGGGTTTGTTTGGGTGGGGGCTTTTTGGAGTGTCAGTGAATTAGTCTGTACCAAGAGAAAAGCACAGTCACAGGCAAACGAGGTGGCACACCCCATTCCTCCAGGAATCAATGGCAATATTCCTGCAAGAGGATCAAACTCTGTATGATCAATTTCTCATTCAAATTCATTTCTTCTTCTCACTGAAAATGAAATTAAAGCCAAATCCCTCCGTCTCTTCTCCCCATGGTTTACTGGAAACACTTTTTCACTTCTGTTAATGCTCTAAAGGATGTTCTACATGTGGCCAACTGTGCCAAGGTTTTATTCCAACCCCACCTGTTTCCTTCACTGTATTCACACTGATTTTTCATACTTTAATTATGGTGGGAAGCAAAGACTTAAGGAAGGAGTTGACTATCAAATATGAAACACATGTTCCCATGAAAATAAAATCAAGATAATCATTGCGTGAATGGTTCTTTGCAGCAAGATAAATGGGATATCGGCAGGAGAGAGGAAGTTTTTCATCAAAATGGGGTTGAACAGCCCGGGAACTCTGGTCTGAAACTATCCCTGTGATCTGACAACTTACAGCACCCCAAGTGTTGAAAGGTCAGTTGGTGCTCCTGGCAATCCTAATTCTTATTCCTGCTTCAAGGACTCCACTCCTGGCAGGAAAACAATCCTAGTTGTTTTCCAACAATCCAACAATGTTGGCAGGCTCAACAATCCTAGTTCAGTATTTCCTTGATTCTACTTTAAATCTCTCTCCTGCATGTGTAAAAAATAACTCAGGATGTAAGTGTATGTGGATTATTCTGTTTCACACCTTTAGTGAAGGAGGTGACTCAAAAAGTATACGATGCTCTTTTCGTTCATGATATTTAAACACCAGAACATCTCAAGGTAGGATACGTTCAATGAACGACTTACCCTCAAGATCCTGGGCTTACCACTGCACCACGTTTGCTCCTGTGATGCCCGCAGGAGTAACTGCAGCGCAGCAGAACCTCTTCCAAAGGCTCCACAGTTCTGTACTTCACTCTCTCCACAATTTAACCACCACCATGTTTCTCCAGCTAGTTCCACTTTCCAGCGAAATTCTTTAAGAAATTCCTTGGCTTAAGAGGAAAAAAGCTCCAAACCACAACCAAAATCACACAGTAAATGTGATTTTTAATTATCAGTGACTAAAACCTGCATTTCCTCAACGAGAAGAACAGCCATCAGCCTACCATTATCTATTTGGCAAACACTGCTGGCCCTCAGCTGTCACCAAAGAGATGTCAAAAGGAAACAGGCAAAAACCAATTCCAACCTCCAGAAATGCAATCACAGATCGTCACATAACAGCCTGAGTGCAAGTCACACACAGTTCTCCTTTGAAGCACTAGGCAGAGCCTGCTGCCCAGCAAGGATGACTCCCAGACTTCCATAATATTAATTTACGGCAGAGAGCAGGGCTGATTTCCTGCCCTCAGTACAGTAATGGATTGGCAACACTTGTATTAATTCTATTTTCTCCCTTATTGTTGCATCTCAGACATTTGAATATTGAGCTTATTCATACAGCTACAGAACAAGCTGTATGTCACCCACTGTGCCCCTTCCTGCACTGACCTAGCCCTTGGAAACAGACTTAGAATTTCCCACAAAGAGCTTTACATCCAACATGGAGCCTTGTACAGGAGCATACAGGGAACGGGCAGTGGTGACTGTGAATGAAAGTAGCCCACAGCTATACATTTCCCTGAAAAGCACATATTACCTTACAGTGAAATTGGAAATACAAAAACCATCCTTGATAAACATTTTGACTCTTCACAAACACCCTGGCAGTGGGAGGCAGGGAGGGAGGGAGGGATGGATGGATGGATGGATGGATGGATGGATGGATGGATGGATGGATGGCAGTTCCCAGGCAGCTGCATGTGATCACTTTCTGCTTTCAAACCAGAAAGGCAACTTCATACTAGCCTGTGCAATTAAAAACAAACCTATTTCTTTTCTGAGTAACCTTCCAGGAAAGCTGTCAATCCCACAGTACCTTTGATTCATGTTAAATTTATCAGAATTATCATTTAGACAAACAGAGATTAAAGGTACTTGAGGCTATAGCTAGAAATAGTCCTAAGGCTAAAACTAAGCATTACAAATTGTTCAATAAAGCTTTCAAACCTTCTGCCTTTGCAAGGCTATTTAGCTAAGTTCCTTGACAATGCTGAAAAAAAAAAAAACAAAACCAAACCTCAAAACTCATGTTGGATCAGAAATTTGTAGTTTAACATGTTAGTTATAAGGTGCCTTCTATTACCTGTGTAACATAGGATTAAATGATTACTGAGCAATTCATGGCAGCCTTCGTAACTGAAGTTAATTCACTGATTTTACTTTAATTAACCTGATCCCATAATAGGTGTAGGGATGGATAGTCCTATTTGTGCAGCTGACTGAGCATTTTCTAGTTGAATTAAAATGAGTTAAGTGGTTCCCTAAATGAGCTGCTACCTTGCACGGCCACATATCAAATGAACCATCAGATTCTTCCCCATTCACTTCATCTGGGATCTTTTCCCAAGCTCCCAAGCACAGGCACCTGTAGGAACTTCTCAGTGTCATAAACTTCAAGCAGCTGCTAGGCAGGGATTAACAAGGGGAATCAGGAGGAATTCCTAGATCCCTGTCTCACTCTGAATAATAAATCACCCACTATCAAAAATAAATCAAGGATAAAAACTAGAACTGTAGGTTTTAATCTCACAATAGACTTTTAGTTGGTTTTCCAATGTAATTGCTTTTTCACCAGCAATAATAACCAAAGTACTCATAGTAACGACTTTCATAAATCGTTAAGATTAATTTAGTAAAGGTGGATAGAAAAAAATATTTTGCTTTTTCCTTTTTTAATAGGAAAGCTCAGATTCAGCAGCAGAGTTCAACTAACACAGACTATTGACTGATACCGTGGCAGCAGTCACTTGAAAAATTAAATACTCCATAATGAAAGGTTTCTGCCTTCCAGCACACGGGGGAAGAATCCTGCTTCACAGAGAACTCTGGCAGAGAAGGAGAGGCCACACAAAAAGAAATTCACTTTTGTAGACTATCAGCTGCCAGGGCTGCCAAAGCTCCATTCCCACTCATGAGGAAAGACTGGCAGGAGCTCCTCCAAGTGCTCAAGACACCAAAAGCCGTGGGAGCTCAGATATGCTACGGAAGCACAAATCCTGAGCAGCCCTGGGAGCTGGTCAGGACCAGCAGCACCACGATGGTCACTCCACCATGGCTGGCACTGTAATAAATGTCCTGTTTTCCACCTGACAAGAATGAGGTGGGCAGGATACCAAACTGATACCTGTGACTGACTGAAAAACTACACAGTCATTAACAAAACCCTTCAGTTGTATTCAGCACCCACAAACAAGCGATATATGTGGTCATCAACTACAGCTTTTCCTACCATTTCAAACTTGGAAATGCTGGAGCTCTGGTTATCCTGTAATCGAATTCTGCTCTCCCACACCTTCATTTTCAGGAAGCAGGAATACTGTTCAAAAACAGGGCAAATTCAACATAATCCAACTTTGAGTAACTGGATTATGACATTTTCCCTTGCTCAGAGTCCTTCTAACATTTTTGGTTTTTCAGTCCTTCACTTTATAACCTATGCACTCCTAGATATAACTCTGAATCTGTCTGACCTCATCTACTTTCTTCTTCTCAAGAAAACCCTCAGAAACTATTTTCTGAGCAACTCTATTGTCTGTGCTCAGCAGGGTGCAACTCCAAACCTTCGGCATCAAACACAGCCTGCTCTCATTACAGCTACAAAAGCTACCTCCACATCTGAGTGATGTTTCCCTAGAGATGGCAATCAGTCCTGAACCCAGTTGCAGGAGAAAGGAGATCCTGTTCAGTCCATCCTTCTCCTGCCTTTCCGCTTCCAGCAATTGTGCGTTTGCTGCTCCATCTGTGATCCCATAGGGGAAGAGAGCTCTGCCCCCCGGGCATGACTGGGCCAGCTCTTCCTCTTCTGAAGACTGGAGATGCTTCACCCCTGCAGCATTTTCCAAGGTACCTGCCTTGTGAAGAGCTCCAGAACTGGCTCAGCATGCTCAAGGCAGCAGAGAGGGAGCCTGGCACGATGCCCCTGGAATGCATTTCCCACTGCTGTGCAAGAAGGGTTTTAGATGTGCATCATTCTCGAGATATGTATCTTTATACATTTCTAAATATGTTTATTTAACAGGCCAATTAGCCTCTCACTAATCATCTCTCATGCTGGGTAAGAGTCTAGCAATGTAGACAAAAATATACAGAATATTCCGGTTATTCCACTCCTCCGACTCTCCTGGCTATGCCACACTCAGGAACATTTCCAGTCTCCCTTCATTGTATACAGATGAATGTGCTGCTGTTTTACATTTTTTAATGCATGCTCCTAACTCAAGCTTCCCATGGCTCAGGCAGAAGGAACACCATCACTCGGGAAGCGTGTTCACCAGACTGAACACAAATGGAGATGGAACCGGCTCCCATGTGAGGATTCTGTTAGAATCACTCTGTTAGAGCATTTCACGTCTACTGAGTGCCAGCGATAGCCCAACAGCTCAGCTTAAAAACAAAATTCGACCCTTTCAAAATACCTGGGATGTGTTTTGATAAACCATTTTATTTTCTTTATACTGTTATGACTATTTCTTACTATTCTCTTTGAATTTCTAACTACTTACTGCTCATTTTTCTTATTCAGGGTTCAGAGTTTAATTTCTTGACCTACATCCATTAAAAGTTTGCAATTATAAAAATGTGATAATCCCATTAAGTAGCTATAAAACCAGTTAAATATAGTAGGAATGTTTTTACAGGAGAAAACTATATGGCTCTGCAGAAGTTTTTACAAGCAAAGATATTTAGACAAGTGCTACCTCAGAAGTAGCACCATATGTTCCTATACTTCAGCATGAAGACAAAATGTCTGCAAAATGAAAAGCAATGAATTTTTTCCAAAAGTTACTGCCACGAGAATTTAAAAATATACACTTATTTCAAGTACCAAATAATCAGAGCAATCTAATTAGGAAGGAGATAATTAAAAGACTAACGGGTTGCTAAATCATGCTCAGGACACATAGCCTGGTGTTTGCTCTGGTTTGTAATTAAGATTAAAATAGTAGCAATACTAATGTCTCTTTAATCTCTGCCCAGGTCTGAACCATTAAACTGCACTCAGAGCACATTTCGGCTGAGAAGGGCCATTAGGGACTGGCTGCCCGGCACGGCAGGAAGCTGCTGTAATTGCAGGAACTTCGTGCTCCCAAGCAGGATTGTTGCTGCAGTCCTGTCAGCGCATCTCCCCGGACAGGAATGTCTCGGCTGCCGTCCCGGGAGGTCAAATCCCAGCTCCCCACGGAGTGCACAGCACTGGGGAGCTTTGGAGCCTGCACCGAGCCCTGAGCGGGGCCATTCACAGACACTTCTCCAACTGACTGTGCTGCAGTGAATTTGCACAGAAACTGCAGCTTTTGGCAGGCAGGGAGAACCTTTCCCCAGTGCTCCCTTGAACAGAGCCCCGGCTTCCCAGGATTTTAAGCAAACATTTCAGCCTGCAGTGTTTGACAGAGAGCAGCAGCCACCTACCTGCTAGAACGGAGTCTGCGGGCTCTCAGCCAGCACAGCTCCAAATCCCGAGTTCCTCCCTTCCACATCTGCCAAGTCACAGATGTTCAGCCTGAGCCTCGCCATGGAGATTTGTATCTGCTAAGCACCACTTCCCCCCCTCCCTGGCACAGTCACAACATGCCACACTGTGGATGGAGGCTGAGGGCCAGATGACCATCTTGCCAAAATACTATGTTCTCTTTTTTTTTTAAGCTCAAGAATGTTCATTTTCAATTTTTATTCTGATGGACGATGAATGCTTCTTTGGATTGTACCGGTTTGCAGCCAGAAATCCCCAGAAGAGAGCTGCCCATGTCTCTGATTGGTACGACCATCTTCATTTCTCAAATCAAGATAACTACAGCTACACAACTACTCTGCAACAGTAAAAACAGGCCACGAGAAACAGGCCAGAAAACAGAGCTTCCTCTAGTAAAGCTATCACAGCCCTTCAGGTGTGGATCCATTGTAAATCACTTTGTGTGCCAGGACACTTTTAAGCAGCCCTGTAAATGCAAAAGGTACATTAACAGCTTCTAATAGGACTGCTGCACACACAAAAGAGAATTAAAAATAGCTCTGTTTCCCACTAGCACAATTCAGGAAATTCAGGAAGGAAACATTGCCTTAAAAGTTGATTTTGAAAGGAAACACATTGAAAATGTTTGTCTCAAGCTGATTGTTTATAAAGGTGTTTTCTAGGCATGTGAGTAACTTCAGACCCAGTTTTGACACCATGCTGAAAACAGACTAATCTAAGAATAAAGCTGTTAGAACACGGCATGATGCAATGGAATAATCAGCAGCAAAACCTCAGGAAACCTGCATTAGTTGGTGGCTGATTAATCCTGTCTTGTTCAGCTCATGGTTCCTAATACACAGGTGATGATGACAATATTTGTGTGGTTGGTAAATTGTTTCCAGAAGTATTGATAAGAGCTGCAAGTGGGAACCGGGCACTACTGATAAGTGGAAGCATTTGCTCAGGGTAACAGCACACCCACAGCTCTTTATACACATCAAGGTCTCACCTTCATAAAGACATTTTTTCTGACTTGGCTGCCACCAGGGGAGTGTTCACACACGTAAATCGATGCTCCGCACATCGATGCCATCCCAGCCCACATACAGGAGCTGTCCCGGGCCAGAACCCCGTGAGTTAATCCAGCCGAGCTCTCTGGGCAGAGCCGCTTTCTCTCCTCAGTCACACAAGACTGGTCCCAAACCCTCTATAGGCTCAAACTCCAGCATTACAAGTTGGAGCAAGGGCAGGACTTTCCGATGGCTTTCCACAGCAAGCAAGAGAGCAAAGGAAAACAGCAACGTCCTCCTCTCCCCTAGGTACCCCAGGCCCTCCTTGGAGGTCACAGACTTGCTCTGGACCTTTCAGAAGCTCACAGCACTCCATGGAACTCAGAAAGCTTCTGCAGCACAAACCAGAGCAGAAGGTTTTGGCCTGAAAAGGACAGATATCCTGAAAAGGCAATTTCCAGAAGAGGTATAAATGTTGTTAATCTGATGACCAATACGTTACAGATTTTCAGTCTTTCCCTCTGATGATGAATTCAGCAAATAACACCAAGGTTGTGGGTTCAATCCCTGTACAGGCCATTTACTAAGGAGTTGGACTCGATCATCTTTGTGGGTCCCTTCCAACTCAGAATAAGCTCCGAAGTTGTGAAAATAGGTGTCACTGAACATTTCTTTTGCTGGCTTTCAGATCAGACATATACTTGGGTTTGGGCTTTTCAGCATTTGGCTTTGTGTCCAGAGGAAGAAGTTTTCTGCACAACACATACATAAAAACACATGTTCACAAAACCAGAGCAAAGTAGGATGCAAGGTCTGATGACCCCCACACCTGATGAGCTCTCCCCAAAATCCCACAACTCCACACAGCCAGCCTCTAGCCCAGCTGATTGGTTTGCTATCCAGGCACACCTTCCATGGCATGGAGAATAAACACAGATGGAGCTGGACATGGACAGATCCACAGGTGACAAGCCAGCATTGTGCCAAGCCAAGGTCTACAATCTCATCCACTCCTGGTTCTCCACAGATCTGAGCTGGCTCAAGCCCTCAATTAGAAGCTGAATCTTGAATTTAGATTGCTAAAGGGATGGTGCTCAGAAATAGAACTGTACCTGCAATCTGTAGGGCAAAGAGCTACTTCTGATTTACACCATTAAAACAGAGACATCTATGTTTGCTGAAATTTATGTCTTTATGTTTGCAACAGATAGCTCTGGGTGTGGCTAAACTAAGACTGTGCTCAGCTAATGAGACTTCTGGAGCAGTGAAGAAACTCTCCCAAAGAACCCTTCCCACTGTGTTTCCACAGATATGATGGGACACAAATTTGTCACTTGGGCCCCGTATCAATAGTTACATGAGCTGAGGAGCAAATCCAGCAGCTGGTTCAGTCAGCAGCCAGCTCTCCTGACACCTGAGTACTGCACCGATGGGCAGAGCCACAGACCAGCGAGCCTCAGCGTTTGGCATGAAAGTGCTCCTGCTTCCCTGGGGAACAGCATTTCCTAACAAACAGAATGCAAACACTATCTGGATTTTTCTCATTCCAGGGAGTAAAAACCTACTAGTAACTTTTGTCTTTCACTAGAGATCCTTTCCCAAGATTTTCCAGAGCTTCTTTGCTTCCTGTGCATCATGATGTGTTTCTGAGCAGCACTGCAAGAACAAATAAATCAAAATCTAACAAAACTGGGGAGGTATTAAAAGCACTTAAGTGTTAAATTTGAGAACAAGCATCACCTAACTGTATCTTTGCAGTTAACATCCTGTTGTCCCTGCAACAAAGACAAGGAATATCCAAAAATCTTACATTAGGTTTAAGTGACATGCAGGATTAATATCTAACATCAAGTGACTGAAAAATACAAGTGCTAAGTGCAGCTCTACTAAGCACAAAGCAGACACAGCCAAGGTTTGCTACATTTAAACTATAGATCTTTTCAGTGATAAATTCAACAGTATTTTGCTCTCAACACCAACAGAATTATTTCAAACATTCTTCACCAATCCTTCAAATATCCATTTTCCAAAGTGACACTGGAATCAACTGTTGGGTTTTTTTTAGTTAAAAAAAAATAAATAAATAAGAACACCATGAAACAGGAAAGGCAGAATAGAATATGTTGCCCAGGAAACTGACTCCTGGCTCCAGGGCCTTGAAGGACACATTTCCAGGTGGCAGTTGATAAGCAAATACACTTTAATTTGCATTGCTGAAGAGTTATCATGAAAGTGGGTCACGCAAGCCCTTTTGTGCTACATCTCCTTTTGGAGTTCCCCAGCCACCTTTTCAGGATTCCACGGATACAACTGGCTGTACTCGCAGTATTGCAATCGATACAAAGCACCAACACTGTCCAACTCATTCTTGACAAATCCAGGATGATGGAGTGACTCGACAGCATAAAACTCCAGGATGCATGCTTCCAAGACAGTCTGATCAGTCACTTCCATGCTGTTGGCCAATCCAGCAATTCAGACTGAATATAACATTCCAGTACACTCCAAAGTTAAAAAGATTTCTCATGTGATTACATTCATGGAGAAGCTAAAACACATAAATCCCAATGCCTTCATGCTGAAATTAGGATTTTTTAAATAAAAACTCAGGCTCTTTTATCCTCATAGTTCTCCAGAATATTTGCACATGCTATGGTTGTAAGTGGTCACAATGTAGCATTCAGCAGGATGGACTGGAGTGCAGATCAGGCATCAAGTTCCAACAACAGGAATGAATGAATGAAAGAATTCTTAGCACCTGTACCTGGAAGAGACATAGATTTGGTATCTTCTGCTGTTCAGTTAACACTGAAGAGCCTTTGGTCTCAGTGGCTGGACAGCTGATTAGGAAAAAATCATTGTTGGAATGCTTTCTTGCCATGTTTTCGTTACGGACTTAGTGACACCGCAAAAACCTAAAATTCAAAATTTAACTTCGGGTTACATAAATTTCTAAATGGACCCAAGCAAACAAGGTGAATGACAGTGACAGACAAGTGACTTCGTTGAGAGCACTGCATGAGCACAGATATTTAAGCATCTTGTTCCGTCTGGGCATCCCGGTTCAGTGCAAGTCAGGTGCCAATAAGGAGTGAAGTGCTCAAATCCTTGGAAGGATCTGAGTCAATTTCCAGGTTCTGCCTCACAGCATTCATGTGTTTGTGCTTGATATATTTATCTGCCTTCAGTGAAACGTTCTTTTTGTTTCTCATAATCCAACACTATTTTTAGAGGCTCATCTGAATGTCCTCAGTAATGTTTGCAGACCACAAAAGTCATAAGATGGATTTTGAACACCATTAGAGTTTGTTCACTGTAAACCAAAAACAGAAGCCAAGAGGGGATGTGGGTCAGCAATCAATGCTTTTCTCCAGGCTTATCTGCACTTGGCCTAAGTGGGAGCTTATCACGGAGAGATGAATCAGCCTTGTACCCTTTGTAGAAAGCACAGATATTTTTCTTTGAATCCAAGTCACAGGTACAGGCTCCACAGTTGATCAAGGCAAATTTTCACAGCTCGCAGGAGCTTAAAGAGATGCAGTGAAAGAAATCTAGTGAGTTTTGAGGTCAAACATTTGAAGGAGCTATCTCACTACTGATCAGATTAGAGATGTTTAATATTACAGGCATAAAGGCTCTGGAATAATTTGTGTAACCTTGAGGAAGTACCAAAATGGAGACCTTTAGGAGACATTCCATATTGCTGGTTACCACATGGCTCACTGGGCTTTTTCAGCTATGACACATCTTTTACTCTCGACAGTGCTTGAACACTGCTGAGTTTCACTGGCCCAAATAACCACTTAATTTACTATATGGACTTTCACAAACCACTAAAGTTCACATGAATCATGCAAATAAAAAATAAAGGGCAGAGGCACGTTCTTCCTGAACTACGCAGGTCCAGAGCTGCTGGCTCCTTCATTTCCCATGAATGTCACAAAAACAATGCAAATATACCCAAAATTTTATAGCAGAAATGACGAGTAGAACTGTTTGTTATTCACAGGCTTCACAGAACTGTTCATCTTTTAAGACAGCCTAGCTCAAGATAGCAGCTTTCCCATTCACAATCAATAAATTTGCACACACTTCCATGCTGTGTACCAAATGCTCATGGACACATCCCAGATCACAGTCCTGACCCTTCTCTGTGTGCCCTGCAGAATTAAAAGCACTTAAAAAAATAAATTTACAAGCCCACTAAATGTGCAGGGAGTAATCTCATTACTGCTCATTTTTTTAAAGACAACTTCAGTTTATGTCCTTTGCCCCCCATGTTATACTCGTATAACTCATCCCTCTCAAACAGATTATTGCACTGGCTTTCTGCATTAAGCAAAATTCAAAGCTATGTTTCAGTCCTAGCTGATTCTCTTCACAGAGACCACCCTTTAAACAGTGAAGAAGCACAGGCAGACAAGATTTATCTTCAAGTCATGATCTTGATGTAATTCTCAGTGCTCCCTCAGCAACTATATATCTGTGCACGTGACAATATGACCCAAGATAAGCTGTGCTTCAGTTTACTAATTAAGACATGACTTACTAGTTCAGAAGCCAATGAATTTTCATTGCCAGAGTCATTTTCTTACGTACACAAGGCTTTATTACACCTCATTAAATACCCTGTAATTTGGAATGCCTCGCTGTCCCTTACTCCCGTCAATGTCCCTGCACTCTGTGTGTGTGGCAGTGCGAAATCTGAACCCCACACTACACTGACTGCCACGCTCTTCCCTAACTCTTAACCCATTCAGCTCCAACCCCTGCACAGCCTGCAACAACTCTCCATTGTTAAAGTCATAATAAAATTTTAAAATTGAAAAAAAAAACCATTAATAGGTGAACTGAAGAGACAGGACATTCTGAGTGGCATACATAATATACACTACAAGGTTGAATTTCTTAAACAAGCAGCACTCACCAAAAATTATTCTAATATTCTGACAGCATTGTAAGTGCCAGAGTTCAGAGTATTTTACAATTTAATCACTGATCTTTCTAAATCCATATTTTACTGTTATAAACTCACAACACTAACTCCAAAAGCTGTGTGAAGAACTGATACACAAGGTCCTGAGCTCGGGTTAAAGGTACTCTCCCTAAGCAAGGACTCAGACAAGGCTTTAATGTGCAGATTTGCCATTCTGGCACTAAGAAAAATAAAATAACACACAAATGTGCCCACTTATTTCAGGCACACAACACTAACAGCCGTGCAAACTCCTGATAAGCTTTCTGAGGTAAAGGCAAATGGATTACACCTTGACCCAATCACCATGAAAAAGAAATAAGCTTCTCTACAGTTTCCTGTACGCACCAAAACAAACTCCCGCTCACTACTCAGAAAATACATTGTTTTTCAAAAATGCCCATTGAAATAAAAAAAACAGAAGGAAGATCAGTATGGCAGCTCCATCCCAGGTGTACCAGTACCACAGTCAGAGGGTGGGAGCAGGCACTGAGCAGGCTGTCTGTGGGGACACCGTCAGTGCCGGTGCCGTGATTGACCAGCAGCCCTTCCCTCCCGGAGCTCTGGGGTCAGGTGTCAGGGCAGTTCCAGCAGTCACTCCAAACACCAGAGATGGCCACACATCTCCAGGTACGGAGCCGGCACGGCTCCTCCTCTCCATCCCGGTTAAACGCTCGGGAGGGACGGGCGCTGCTCACGGGGCTGCAGGGAGTCACCGCACGGGGACTGCTGTGGGAACTGCAGGACCAGTTCCCAAATCCCTGGCAGCACCGACTCTCTCCCACCTCATTAACACCCCTCTCACGGACTAACAGGGACCTTGCTCCCAGAGAGACGAGGTACACTGGTGATGGCTTAAAGGTAACGTCTCTATTCCCTACTCTGCCTCTTGCTTCCATCAAAGAACGGCTGAATTAGCATCAAGTCCTCACTGCAGAACAGTCACCTGTGTAGTGGGATATGCAGCCCAAGGGGAAAAGGAAACGGCATAAAACCTGGAAGCGGTAACTTCCCAGAAGGTGCTGGGGTGTTCTCAGTCCTGCAGCAGGAGGGGCTGTGCCGCTGAGCCTCCCCTGCACATCCCAGTGCAGCCAGCAGTGCCACAGCCCCTGTCTGCCACTTGGATCAGCCTCTGAACTGTGCAGGAATCAGTGCTGAACATTCAGATAACCGTGTGAAATCAGGCCACTCTGTCCATAAGGAGAGGCAGCACTCTGCCATTAACATATCAAGAGTTTTGCTGGAAGGATGATCCACTGCACACTAAAACATTCAAATCAAAACGAGTTTTGTCAGTGAAGTTAAGGACATGTAATTGTAAACCTCTCCCAAAAGTCCTACAACGTGGGTTTCTAGTAGGTTCATTGTTTTGATACTACAAAACACATTTACAACGTGATAAATCACTCCACAAAAAACCGAGTTGGATAATAAATACAGCATGCTGTAGTCACATCCATATTCACATCTCATGCCCCAGTTCTCTTACAGTGTGCAACAGCTAAAACCAATTTACAAGTTTGACATCAAACTTACGGAGTTCAATTGAAAGACTCTGATTGACAAAGTTTCAGATCTCCACACTTCAAAAATAAATACGTGAAATAAACACGAGGTCACTTCATACTGGCAAGGAAAAAATTCTACTGATCCTTGCAGCCTTTGGTTACCCTCTGAAAAGTAAGACATGCTGCCTCAGACTCACAGCTGTGCAGTGTGGGTGCCACCAGGAAAGGTCAAATCACACACAGTGCTGTACAGTGCTGTTAATGACAGGCAGATTATTTGCATTTCAACTTTAAGAAACATAACGTGTAAGCAAACGTACACGGAAACGTGACATCATCCCACTCCCTGGCCAGCAAATGGCAGCTGTTTGCACAGAGGGTATCAGTTAACTCAGTAACATTGTTGTGAGTTCTTTCTCTCTGGAGTCACACTGCAGTTTCCCATTTTTACTCAGTGCAGTATTTTCTAATTTAATTTTCCTTCTCAGAAGCACATTTATAAGAGAAAGTGTCCAAAATTTAGGCTGAGTCTCTGTTTAGCCTACAAACAGCTTTGCTCAAGGAGAGGTGATGCTGCATTTGTTCTGTAAGAACCCTCACACCTCCAAGCAGTCCAGGAGGTGTTAGTCAGCAGTTTGACTTCTCTTCATTAATAACCTCAGCAGGAAGTGAGAAGCACACATGAAAGCCTTTGGATACCTTCCTTTCACACAAAAGTCAAAGCTCAGAGTAAAACAAAGGACTTCTTAAAATAGAAAGTTGAAAATAAATCGCTTAGATTAAAAAACCAACACTTAGACTGCAAATGCTGAAAACAGATCAATTTATAGAGGCACTTACACCCCAGATATCTGTGTCAGAGCTAAATTGTCATGTATTTTTCCAGGCTGCATTAATGCTCTCTTCTCAAAATGTTTTTACTGCTGGTATTTTCTCATCTAATTTTGGCAATCTTTCTAGCCCAAATACTTCTGTTCTCATTACCCTGAACATTTAGGTGTGATTACAGCAAAAGATTGCTATCATGTTTTATTTGGTTAAAACCTCTAGAATTAAATACATGGGTTTTCAATTAACAGGCACCAAGCCAAATTTAGCTCTCCCATCCCATTTTCTGTCACTCCCAAGGCTGAGGACACTCATTTCAGAAAAATATGTAGAACCATGAAGTAGAGGGGTTTTTTTAAAGCCTTATAAATCTTATAAATGAAAGCTGACATGTCATACAAGAAAAAATACCAAGATCAAACCTTTGAGCATAGAAGATGAGAAGAATTATGAAAGGAAATGTTACCACCTCATCCTTTATTCCTTCAGCTGTGCCTGTGAGCGAGAGGCTGAGGTAACTTCCTGCATAGCTTAAAACATGCATGAAGGCCCAATGATTAATGCATAAACACATCCTGCAAAGCAGCTCCAGCTGCACATCACATCTCTGATGGCATTGTAATATCATACTGCAACTGCTGTGACTGCAGCTCCAGTTGGTCAGGAACCTGCAAACTCTCTAATCCATCCAAGTTCCGGGAGAGGTAACACACCCTGTGGAGCCCACTGCTTCCCTGTGGTCACCAAGTGCTGACAGGATCACAAATCCAAGGAAATGGGAGCTGCTAGAAGCTCCAGGAATGGCCGGGCTGTTCACAAACGTGCTTCCAATTAGGAACGCCAGTTCCAGGTAGAGAGTACAGCACTTTTTGAATAAGGCTTGACATCATGCAGAGGAATAACTTCTCCTCTCAGACATGATTCAGAGTCCAGACCAAGGAAGATGAGACAGGCTTGTACTGACTCTGGTAAATTCTGACTACGTAGTTAAAATATTTTATTTTACTCCTTTAAATATCAAAACATGTTTGTCTCTGCCATTCATCATTTAGGGCCACCAACACTTCACTATTGTTGCTCACACAACAGTCCACAAGAACTACAATAAGTTTAGAAGTGCCCTGCAAACTCATGACACAGATGTGCAAACATCTGCCAGCCAGAGATACTCCAAATTTGAAAACAAACTAGATTCCACCAATGTGATATACTTACTGCATGACTTTGAGATCACAGTCAAAATATTGTCCTTTTGCATTGCTCTTCAGAGTTTACGGCCAGGTTTCCAGGCCATTTCCTAAATCCCTTTGTCACAATTTCAGCATTCTTTACAACAAGATCAGGATTTTCATCAGCTACACTCAGCTGGCAGGGTCAGGTACACACAGAACATGCAAATTAAGATTTATACATTACTTTCACAACAACAACAAATGTTAATGGCCACCACTTCTACCACTTCCGTATTAACTGTTCCCCACAACTTTACAGGAGCTGACAAAATCACAACACAAAATACCCAAAAGGATTTAGCCTTGCTGTGAAGACCAAGTATTTCCCTGAAGTTTAAAGCCTTTTCTCCACAGCAGAGCTGTCAAGAGTTTTACCAAGTCTGATCAAGGTCAGACAGATGTCAGAATTAAACCTCAAGCTTGCATCAAATTACATAAATACAAAAGAAGAGACGTTTGACAACTTTCTGGTGAGAGAAGTTGTCAAATCAAAGAGGACTTCTCTGTAGAAGTGATTACGTAAAGCACAGGGCAGGCAAAGCTCTGATTAAAGTCAATAAAGAGCCTCCCAAAGCACCAGCTGCCCTCTCCAGCACCTTGTGGCCTGAGTCCAAACTTTTGACAGCTGAAATATGCTGCACAAAGGATGCCAGTCAACTCAGGAATAAAGTAACAACTGCTTTCACTGCACTGTTAGGAACATGGTTCTTAACAAGGCTACTTGGGGAAAAAACAAACCAAACAAACAGAAAGCCTACAGTGCTGGCAGGAGAAAAACCATCTCTTCCCTCCCCTGGAAGTAAGTTTTAAAAATGCATATCTAAAACCTTAGATCACCTTCCTACATAACCTGTGATGGACTGAAGAACATCACAGGTGCAAGAAACAAGTCAGTTTTAGGAAGTCTGGTTCCATACTTCGTGCTACTTACAGCAAAGTCAATTGTAAAAAGAAAGAACTGAATGGAGAAAGAAATACAGCGTTTAATGGAAGTTGTGCAAGACCAACTTTAATAACTTCTGTATTACACATCTGCACATTTTTGTCACACACTCACCTTATTAATCATTTTAGAACCTTTAAAAAGAGGAGTCTACACTTACCATGTTGGGGTTGGTCAGCCCTGTCAAAAATACACATTTCACTGAAAACAATGTGGATTTGCCCCTTTAGAGAGGGGTTAGCTGAAGGCATTGTGCAAGTTAATCCCAACAGGTAACAGGACCAGTGTGACAAAGGCTGAGGACAGCACCCATCTCACAAGCAGGTCCAACAACAAGTGGTCACTTCCACTGATGCCAACACAGCTTCTCACAGCTGCTTATGAAATGAAAACACAGGAACTCCATCCAAGACAATTTGCTAAGGCAAAATCATCACTTTCTGCAGAGTTTGACTTCAAATCTAAGTGTAAAGGTCTGAGAAAAGGGTTTTCACCTAGGACACTAATTGCCTTCGTGAGAACATCTCTAAGCACATGGAAGAAATAAAAGGCAGCAGGCTACAGGAATTCTGTGCTAAGTCTAAAAGGAGTTATTTCTACAACAGAGTAGAATGTTTGAACTTTGTAACTTTCAAAATAAAAAAATACTTACATTGTGACTCTCCTAAGACAAGTAATTTATTTCCATCAGTCACCATACACAGCTCTTAAAAACTAGGCATGTTTATTGGAAACCTTTCTAAAGGGCAGCAATAACAACAGCAAAGAAACCCCTTCTGATCTTCCTACATTTTTAATTTGTTATGATTAAAAATATGCAAAGTCAAGGCTTTTCAAAGCTTTAGGAGGTATCAGATTCATTTCTATTGAGCCTACTCTTCATCTGGGGTCTTTTCCAAAGTTTATGGAAAAGGATATAAGATGCCTTCAATCAATAAACAGGAAATTTTGAAATCTTTAAAGCTACAGACAAGGTAGATTAGGGAGGTGGAAATGAAATTGGAGACATTCACCTCCACTCTGCTGACTCAGGTATAGGCAGGACATAAGAAACATAATGCAATTCCTCTCTTATGCAAACACAAATCCACCTAAGGACACACAGCTTACATCTACCAACCACGGAGCAGAGTCAGGGCCAAAAGCTTCTCCTTGATACCTTACACCAACACTCAAAACGCACTTTTCCCCTACCTCTTTAATCTACCCCACACCTGGTGGATGGACAAACGTGTACTCCAATTAAATCACTTACTAAAGGAATAATGCTGACACCAGACTCATTGCCCTTCATTCCACATCAAACATCATTCCTGCTGCAGAAATAGCACCGAAACTACCTTGGCAATTTTCAAAGTGAGCTTTCGCTACAATGTTGACCCACCATTCATTCCGTTGTACAAACTCCTGTGGTGAGGGGACAGCTCATCTGTCACTTGTCTCCTGAGGGTACCTTCTCTGCTGCCTCCGCTGAGGTGTTTGAGGTGCTCTGGGCTCCCTCCATAGTGTTGTTTGAGATGCTCCGGGCTCGTACCCCTCACCTTGTGCAGGTGCTCTGTACTTCCACTTGGCGTGTGCTTTTGAAGGTGATCTGGGCTGCCACCGCTGTGCTTTTGGTGCTCAGGGCTACCACCAGGCCTCTGCTTTTGAAAGTGTTCAGGGCTACTACTCAAAACGTGCTTTGGGATAGTTTCTGGACTGCTGCTGCTGTGCTTTTGTTGTTCAGGTACTTTGACAATGGTTTTGTGATGCTCAGGACTCGGCCCTTTCAGGTGATGATCAGGACTGCCAGAACTCCTGGGTTTCTGCAGGTGCTCTGGGCTGATACTCCTGTGTTTCTGATGCTCAGGGCTTCCTTCCCCCCGGGGTTTTTGCAGGTGTTCTGGACTGGTGCTTGGGTGGTGTTTATGATGGTCTGGGCTGTCTGTGCTGCCCGTGCTGGAAGTGCTGCTGCCATCCCCAACATCTCTGATGTACGCACTGGTGGCAGTCAGCTGGCACAGGCTGATCTGGCTGTCGATGGAGCTCCGGCTGCCGGCTCCTCCACTCTTCTCCTCATCCAGCAACACACACAACTCCTTCAGCTCCAGGTTCTCCTTAACCACTTCTTCTTGCCTCACCTCCAGCTCTTTCAGCTTCTGCAGGTATAAGGCCACCTCCTTGTGCATGACACTGGCGCTGTACCTGCCCAGCCTCTGCCACTCGCGGGACACCCTCTTGCCCTTTTGCCGGTCGTCGTCCAGGAAGCAGCAAAGGTCCCTCAGCTCCTGGTTATCTTCCTGCAGCTTCTGGTTGATGTCCTGTAAAAGAAAGATTATCATGACAAAGGCGTGTCTAAAGGAATTGATGTTAAACTGTTACGCAGGCCAGTGGACAGCACTGCTGCAAACTCATATTTAAGCACTCCAGTGAGGCATAAGTAACTCCATGTGTAGATCTGGCACATTGTAACAGCACCGTGCTTTGAGCAAACAAAGCTGCTGTCCAGCAAAAACTGCCCCTAGCTTGGAGCTAATTTCTAACATCTGATACAGCAGAAAAGTTTCAGGTGCTTAATTAATTTTCATGCTAAATATCAGAGTAATTTAGCTCCCGAATTGGGCAAAGATTGTAAGTGCTCTCATGACGATCTCGCTCCCCTGAGAAATATTCACCTGTGAGTTATTGCTGAATAAAACTGCAAGGTACATCAGAAATTGTAATCTCTCTTAAATAATTAATTATTAGCACTTATACTCCCTATTCCCTAAAGCATAGTCACATATAAAGACGACCACTTCAGAGATTTTTAAAAAACTGGGGTTTGCTGGATTTTGTCTCTGATTGGCATGAAAAGCCTTATCAGTCATGACTTGACCAGCATTGCTTCAACCACTCCGAAATGAAATAATCTGCTTAAACAGATTTTTCACCCCTAACAAAATGAAGTACATGATTCTATGATCTTCCCTAAGGGAGGAACAGTCTCAGGCAAATGCCCCGAAGTAAAAATGTTCAGGGTATTACTACAGCACAATAAAAACATTTTCAGTATTTTATCCTTCTATTCTGGACTTGTGACCATATTCCTCTTTCTCCCATCATCTACATATTCATTCCTGCTTATGCATGACATTACAGCTAGAGATTAGCCACAGTTGTTAAAAATTTAGTTTTATGGAAACACCATTTTAGCACAGTTTCCTAAGAAAAGGAAGCTTTTGTAACTGCACTGGATTTAGGTGCATGAATGCCTGCATTTGTCTGATTTTTGCCTCAAAATAACTTGGAATTTGAACAATTTCAACCTGTATTTGACAATGGAAAAAAAAAATCTCAATGAGGCTTTAAGGTGTCCTTAAAAACCTCTGCTAGTGAGAGATGTTTGAGATGACCTCACGGTGGAATAAAAAAGTTGTGGAAGTCCACAATTCCTCAGTCAGGAAGCAGGAGGCACCCATCCAGCTGGTCAGTCTTATTCATGGAGCAGTTATTTCACACAGGACAAAGGAGGGAGATTTTCAGACCCCAACAAGGGCTCAAAAAACCTCCTTCTCCCAGATTCTTTTTGAAAGTTCCAGCTGAGGCATCTGAACAAAAGGCAGAAGTCAAACAAGACTTAAGGAGTTTGGAATTGAGAGAGGAATTTGTGACTCCTTCCTACACATCTTAAGTGTGCTTGGTCAGTTAACTGGAAGATGCATAAATCCAGATGATGTCACACTTTTGCACGTAACTGGGAGAAAGATGCTATTGTTGTAACTAAACTTACATTTAAAAGATAAGCTTCAGTTTTACTCAATACTACCATGGATGGGTCTTTTTTACCCTCAGACACCATCAAAGGGACACACATACTCACACTTTGCAGAACACAAGAACTTGTGAGGCAGGAACTGTCTTCCCCCACAAGCTATTTATTTTACGCCACACTATTATCAGACACTTTCTCAATAAGTCTGTCATTTAAAGCCATTCTACAAGTGAAGAACTCTCTTCTAATGCACTTTCCTGTAATAATTCAAAAGCCCACACTGCATCTCTTCTCTTCTCTCCTTCCCTCCAACCTCACCTCACTGAAGGAATTTCCTGAAAATTATCAAAGCAATAAGCCAGAAAATGTTCTGTAGTCCTGCCTACTTCAAGGCAGCTTTCTAGGTCTATAATCCACAAGCAAGGTAATGCTCTGTAAACAGTCACACTTCCTTGCCAGCCCTCAGAACTGCGAAGGAAGCACTAGGGACTAAGCTTCTCATTCACCAAGAGAGTGAAATGAAGAAAGGATAAACCATTATAGACTTGGTCTGTCTCTGACTGCAACCTGCACGAGCACACAACTGAGAATGGTTTGATCAGAGATGTGTTACCAGATGTCTTTTTCAGACAATCAATCAGGGATTGGTTCTGATCACCCCGAACCCAAGCCCAAGGGTTTGCCATCACCTGCCACACGCTGCACTGCATCCTGGAAAGGAGCGACTCTCTCCAGCAGCCTACCAGCCTCCCTGACAGACTAAGTCGGCTGAAAATAGTGACAGAAAACAGCGTGAGCTACACAAACCCTTATTTCTCGTGCACTTGAGGCAGGATCATTTAACCTCACTCAAAACCAATGAAGTCTAACACAAATGTGGCAAGACTTCAGCGTTTTTATCAAGCCGAAAGAATACTGGGGCAGAGCATAAACCAGCTGTGCCCCATAGCCTGCCGAAGAGCTGCTCATCTCTCAGCCGGACACTCGATTTTTAAGTGGGATCAAACGCTATTCACCCCAGTCCCCATCCACTTTTCATGCGGTTCTCGGGAGCGGCTCCTCCCAGACCATCCACCTGACGAGATTGCTCCCGGTGGGACGGGCGGGGGACACGGAGACACCGCACAAACTTCAAGGGTCCCACCCTACCCACCCCGCTACCTTCAAGCCGCGGATCTCGCCGAGGTGGAGCTGGAGGCGGCGGTTCACCTCGCGGATGAGGTTGCTGTGGTCCAGCATCGCGCTCATCTTCTCGGCCTCGGCACGGCGGAGGCTGCGGATCAGCTCCTCCTTGCTCCACTTGAGCAGCTCCTCGTCCGACACCTTGGACAAGTCCTCGGCCGGCGCTGCCCCGCAACTTTCCGCCGCCACTTTGGACATGGTGGCGGCCCGGCAGCCCGGGGCACTCGCGGAGCCTCCTCGCGCTCCCGGGGCCGCCCCACCTCCGCCGCCGGGGGAAAGGGCGAGCCCGGAGCCCGCGGGGTGCCCCCAGCTCCAGCGCTGGGCCGGGGGTAACGAGGGAGACCGCTTCTGGCTCCAGGCAACGGATCCTGGAAAAAAGGAGAAAAAGGAGGAGGAAAGGGTGTGGAGGAAACCGGGCCACAGGCTGGGGAGCAAACTTCCCCCGTCGAGAAAGAAAA